>CM040397.1:20165470-20637970 GCA_022702515.1 Ilyophis sp. 1 JC-2022 | reverse complement strand
CGGTGTTCGTTACACCAGGGTGTTCGTCTGCCATTATGTGCCTGAGTGTTGCTACATGTAAGGCGGGGGCCCGGAGGAACCTGAGCATTTGAAATTGTGCCAATTTATTGGTGATTTACAGACCCCGCTAGGACCGCAAGGTCAGCTCCGTGACTGCGGGCACACGGGCAGCTGAGCCGAGCCGCGGTAACTTTACAGCTTCTGCCCCCGAATTCTGAGCTTCACGGCGAAGACAGCGAAACGCCGCGGCACAAATCACAACTAAACGTGAAACGAACAATACGAAGGGCCTGCCCCGCGTTACGCTCTAATAGAGGCTCCCGTATACATAAGCTCTCTGTACTACGGTCCGAAGCAAATGTGCCGAGGCCTTAAATCACATCGCTGAAAGAGAGGATTCTGTATTTCCTCAAGTGAAATGGCAAGAACAACAACAATCAAACACATGACAGCTGGATTCACATCAGAAAGCAGCTCTTTTATGCTTTATTTGGGTGTTTTTTTGTTTTGTTTTGTAATAACTGATTACACACTTCAGAAGCTCCAAATTGACACTAGATTTCTTTCGGGAGAGAAGAAATTTCTCTTGTATCTCGTATTTGTGAGGTCTTGTCAGGCAGATTGTTGTGCAACATCCTGAAAAGTATCAGGATTCAGGGGCAAATGATCTCATGTTACTGTATGCTTTACAGCGCGTTCGTACGTGGACGTATTTTTGAATAAAGAGAAGATATATTATATATTTCACCACGCGTGTGCTACTAATGATAGCATTGCTGTAGAGCAGCCTGTCTGTCTCAATCCAGGGCAGTGTGCCTGTATGTGAAAGGCTAAGCATGTGTTTGGTGTCAATATTTGTTGTCGAAGTCTATATGACCATTTACGGGGTCACCGCAACAGAGCCACATCTGCGGCAATGCGTCTCAGCCCCGCTCCACAGGGGACCCACAGTGTACGCCGCTTTGCCTTCCAACCCTGCTGTCAATTATTACACTTTTATTGAGCTGTTGATTAAATCCTGACCTTTACCTGACATATTCACAGTTAACCTGCTATAGATTTCCCGCTATAGACCGTTGGAAGAGATTGTATTTGTGCAGGTGTAAAGATGTAGAAAAGTTTATTATGCTACGTAAGTAATATCTGTCCCTTGAACACAGTTTGGGCAGCTGTCTCAATCAAGTTTTAATTAGATCCAATTAATTGTTCTAGACCCCCCTGAATAACTAGTAATTGCACTTCATCAATTACACTGAATAAGTATTTTTATTACTCATTTGTTTAAGGGGGCCAAATGAGCACAGAACAACATTGCCATCGGCTGAACTCAGTAATGAACGCCCATAAAAATGTATTTAAATAATATTTTAAAATGTACTTTATAAAGGGTTAGGTTTCGGTGATTAGGTTTAGCTAGGTTTTCCCCTAAAACATGACTTATCCCCTGAAACCTGAAACAAGGAACGTGTTACCACATTGTCCCTGAATCTAGCATCTAGCCTTTTCTGGCACACTGGGAATACGTCATGTACATTCTTAAATGTTTGAGAGAATGATCCATGGTGTGGGTGCAAGTTTCTGTTCTAGCCCAGCACTAAGACACGTGAATCTACTTATCAAGGTCTTGACTGAAGACCATGATTACTTAATTCATTGAATCAGGTGTTGTAGTTCTGGGCCACAATGAAAACCTGTGCCCACGTCATCCCTTGTCGAATAAGATGGGACATTCCCGGCCAAGCTGTTCCCAGAGCAGTGCTTGGGACAATATCTGTTCTGCTTTCACTCTTTTTTTGTAGAACTTTTTTTTTTTGACTCAAATTAACATAAGAACACATTAAACAAAGACAATCCCAAGTCACCCAATATACTCCAATAGATTATAACATAAATTATGTACAACGTAAATTCAACCACACACAAAACAGAACAAACAAAAAAAATACATATATACAGCCACATGCATATACATACACACACACATACATACATACATACATACCCACACACACATACATACATGCACACCTACATACATACATGCACACACACACACATACATACACGCACATATACATACATACATACACACACACACATACATACATACACGCACACCTACATACATACACGCACACATACATACATACATACCCACACACACATACATACACCTACATACATACACGCACACATACATACATACACGCACACATACATACATACACACACACACACACATACATACACATATACACACACACATACATATACACGCACACCTGCATACATACACGCACACATACATACATACATACATACACACACACACACACACACATACATACATGCATACACACATATGCATATACACACATATATACATAAAATAAATATATATTTCATATATGTTTGTAATATGTGTCGCTCTCATCGCTCTAACCCTAACCCTAACCACAGGCAAGCATGCCGGCCGCCAGTTTTTCTTACTGAGCGTGTGTTCATGCACAGCTGATGCAGGCAAACCACAGGGGTCTGATCAGCCAGAGGAGGTTGCTGGTGAAGATGTGAAGATTACTCTTTATGGGCAAAGCTACCGCTATATGCAATGCCATGCAGAGCTGCTATCCACAGTCATCAATGGCACAGCAACGATTCAGTACCAACCCCACAGTGGGGTGTCAGCAGAACTAGCCACCTATTCCAAACAAAACTTGTGGGAATCTTAAAATATTTACCTCACAATTTTATACATTTTATCAAACGAAAACTTTCCTTTTTCTTACTTCACAATTCTGTCTTTCAAGATTCCTGGTGAAAAAAACTTAATATGAACACTTCCTATAGCAAAGATTCAGAAAAAAATTCCATAATTTGAAAGATCTAACGCATTATTAAAAAGTAGAACAGCAGTACCATTTTATGAAACCGCACAATATAATTTTCCTCAGTAGTGGGTGGTTAATAGGCATAGGAGAGGCTTTCTTTGCACACCTGAGGAAGATGTTGTTGATCTGTTTGCGGATATATGCCCGCAGCCCCAGCAGTTTCCCATAAACACGGTGCAGGATGGTCTTCAGGTACTCTCTCTCTCGTGGGTCCTCGCTGTCAAAGAGCTCCAGCAGCTAACGGCAGACGCAGGCAAACGCAGTCACACACATATGCACAAATACGCAGAAATATCTACCCCAAACATAGAACACACACTGATAGATAAGACAGACGAGGGCTGTGTCCGAATCAGAGCCCTATCTACTGCATCCTGTGTCTTGTATATTAGCATACTATGTACTGTTTAGTATATAATTTGCAGTATACAAAAAATATCCTCTATACTATTATCAGCAAAAACCCAGAAATAAGTATATCATTGGGGGATTTTAAGTACACTACATTTAAAGAACATTTTCTACTTTGTCTACTTGACAACTTTCTTATCCAGTGTACTTGACAGCATACGCAATAGTATGGAAGGGCGTTGATTCAGACACGGCCACAGAGAGACACAAATAGGCATACAAAGACAGGCATTTGCAGCCAACCACAGGAGAGAATCTTCTCCAATGAGCTGCTGAGCTCATCTGAGTGATAACACTATTTACAAACCTAGAATGCATTAACAGAAAAAAATTATTTGTTATTTTTGTTATGTGTTGTTTGATATATGTTCATTAACATTTTGGCCACAATGACGATACAATGTGAATGTAAATGTCAATTATTTACAGGTATGTGTTGCAACTGAGTTTTCTGAGACACAATCACAAAAATGCCCACCACTTCTCTCTGTTCACAGTCCCCATCTCACAACAAACACAATAGGCACACCTGTAAAACAAATTTCTGGTCCACGTAACGCTTGGCCATAGAAGGCTGGAAGTCTGGGCTCTCCAGGAAGCGCAGAAAGAACTCATAGACCAGCTGAAGAAAGACACACACATAGGTGAGTGGCACACACACACACACACACACACACACACACACACACACACATACAGTGCCCTCCACAATTATTGGCACCCCTGGTAAAGATGAGTAAAAGGGCTATAGAAAATTCACCGTTTTGTAAATTAGCTTAATCTCACACTGAAAAAATTAGAAAAATCCAACCTTTAATTGAAGTAAATTAAAGGTTTTCCTCATCAAGAAATTGTTATTTTTAACAAAACCATGTTTTTAATACTTTGTACAACCTCCCTTTGCCAATAAAACAGCACTGAGTCTTCTCCTGAAACATCTAATAAGGTTGGAGAATACAGAGCAAAGAATCTGAGACCATTCCTCTTTACAGAATCTCTCCAGATCACCCAGAGTCCTAGGCTCCTCAGCCCACAGGTTTTCAATTGGGTTTAGGTCAGGAGACTGAGATGGCCATGGCAAAAGCTTGATTTTGTGTTCAGTTAAACATTTTTGTGTTGATTTGGATGTATGTTTTGGATCATTGTCCTGCTGGAAGATCCAACGACGACCCAGTTTTAGTTTCCTGGCAGAGGCAGCCAGATTCAGATTAAAAAGTTCCTGGTATTTCATGGATTTCGTGATGCCATGTACCCTAACAAGGTTCCCAGGGCCTTTGGAGGAAAAACAACATCACGGAACCTCCACCATACTTAACACTGGGAATCAGGTTATTTTCGGTATAGCCATTCTTCTTTTTACGCCAAATCCACCTTGAGTGTTGGTTGCCGAAAAGCTAAATTTTCATTTCATCTGACCATAGAACACGGTTCCAGTCAAAGTTCCAGTAGCATTTAGCAAACTCCAGGCACTTACGTTTGTGGTGAAATTACAGAAAAAAGGCTTTTTTCTGGCATGCCTTCCAAATAATTTGTTGGCATGGAGGTGACGTCTAATGGTAGTTTTGGAGACTTGATGACCCCAAGATGCTACTTTCTTCTGTAATTCTCCAACAATGATCATTGGGGATTTTTTTGCCTCTCTTACCATCCTCCTCACTGTGCGTGGGGGCAAAATAAAAATTGGGTCCTCTTCCAGGCAAGTTTGTTCCAGTTGCTTTGAACTTTTAAAATACTGCCGGTAGATATGGGCATTTTCAGGTGAGTAGCTACTTATTTATAGCCATTCCCTGACATATGAAGCTCAACACACTTTTCCCTTTAGGTGAGACACACACACACACACACACACACCAGAGAGCACCAGGAAGATAAGCGGCACACAAAGGAAACAGTCCCAGGTGTGCACAGGTGAAACTGACATCGACAAACAGGTGAAAAAATACATAGGTGAGAGGGATATACATGTGAGACAGATGCATAACGTGCACAGGTATGATTGACATATAGGGCTTTTCGGTAGCTCACTCGACTGATCACCATGGTCTCGGATCAAATCCGGCCTGTGGCAGCCCCGCAGGAGCGGCGCACAATTGGGTCGCCCCAGGGACATGCGGTAGGGATTTGCTCTGTGCGCTCGCGTATGATTGGGTCTCCTCCGCCTCGCTCTGCGCATGTGCGGCGTGTGGCTGCGGTGTGAAAAGAAGCAGCTGGCTGACACCGCGAGTCATCTTTACTCTCCCGATGCTGGCAGCAGGGGGCGTACATGAGCACGCTTGTACATAGTTTGCCAGTTGGACATTCCAAATTCGGGTGGGATTGGAGATGCCAAATTTCTTTTAAAAAGAGGTTGACATTTAACACACAGGCGACATGCAACAAGCAACAGGTGAGAAAAATGGAACTTATAATCAAGACGAAAGACATGCAGGTGAGTGACACACAGGTTATAGGGGAAGATTTCTCTCTGAATTCGGTACATAACATTTTCAAAGCTGTTTTTATAAACCAGAATAAACGAGCCCTGCATACTCTAAAAGTTTGTCAGAGCAGTCCACCATTGCATCTATCACATTGTAATCACCCCGTTGGACACTGATTGGCACACTAATGTGGCGAGACTAGGCTAGTTTTATGTAAAGAAACCAAGGCCGGGGCAAATAAAACTTTGATCAATCAGCCTAATTATCTGAAAGGTGAATCCTCCCATCTGAACCCATTCAATCTTTCTGTAGAAGCTCAGTGGCAACCAGTGCCTAGCAACACTGTGAAATCACGCAGGAAACCTGGTATTTTGGTGATGAAAGAGCAACAGAACGCTGTGTTGAAAAACTGTGAGATCACTGCAAACCTCATGACAGGGAGATAAACACAGAGAGAATGCACTTGTTCTCTTATCATGAGACTTGCTAAATGGTATTAATAATCATCTCTCTCTGCAAACTAAATAATTATGTTTCATATTATTTCTCTAACCTAAAGACGGGAGAACTTGTATATGACTTGAGAGTTGACGGCCCTAAGGACTACGCCACACGTCTCACCAAAGTGATCACAGATTACAATAATATTTAATATATAGCCTGTTTAGACTATACCGGGAAAGTCACACATTAGCATTACAGAAGGGTGCATTGTAGAGGTCAGGGCAGGAGTGACGGCTACAGATACTTGGACAAACAGGCAACTGACAGAGACAGTCAGACAGATGTGTGAGAACCAACCAGTCATCTGGTGCGGTGAGTTTCAGGAGCGTGTATCGGAGATAGCTGTATGTGTATGTGAGGGGAAAGTATGAGGTGTACTCAGTTTGTGTGTATAAAGTAAATGTATCAGGTGTAATGAGTGTGCATGTTTGAAGATTAGGTTTCTTGGTGTGTGTGTGTGTGTGTGTGTGTGTATGTGTGTGTGTATGTGTGTGTGAGGGACAGGTATGAGGTCTGATGAGCGCGTGGCCGCAGGAGCAGTGATGGACAGCTGTACCTGGAGGTGTGGCCAGGAGGCCTCCAGTGTGGGCTCATCCTCCTCTGGGTCGAACTCCGGATTCTCACTGGGCGGGAGCGTGCGGAAGATGTTCACTGAGATCTGTAGAGGGAGGCGTTGGCTTAACAGTGTTCCAACACGTTGCACTGCACTATCACAGAGACATTGGTACAATGCAGAGAATCACACAAAACTCCTCAGAAGCATGTAGCGGTAGGGATTACAACAGGCAGCATACATAAATATTTTTGAGCATCCTCATATCTCTGTTCATCCGTCCATCATCCATCTTTCTATCAATCCTTCCCCCTTCTCCATCCATCTCTCTTCCCCCTTCTCCATCCATCTCTCTTCCCCCTTCTCCATCCATCTCTCTTCCCCCTTCTCCATCCATCTCTCTTCCCCCTTCTCCATCCATCTCTCTTGCCCTATCTCTAGTCTCTCTCTCTCTCTCTCTCTCTCTCTCTTCCTGCTTCCTGTTTTTTCCCTCACGCCCCCTCCCTTGTTCTCACCATCTTGATGGCCTCGGGGTACAGTGGCTCAATGAGGATTCCCCGGCTGGTGGCCACACTTTCCACCAGCTCATTGAGAGCCGCCCTCTTGATTTCCTTGCCCTTCAGGTCAGCAACACAGTCCAGGAAGTCGAAGAGCACGCAGCACTGCTGCAGCTTCTTACAGAAGAGGTCATGTAGCTCTGCCACCGGGGCATCTGTGAGAAGAGGTACAGAGGGTGAGGTGTAGCTCTGCCATCAGGGCGTCTGTGTAGAAGAGGTACAGAGGGTGAGGTGTAGCTCTGCCACCGGGGCGTCTGTGTAGAAGAGGTACAGAGGGTGAGGTGTAGCTCTGCCACCGGGGCGTCTGTGTAGAAGAGGTACAGAGGGTGAGGTGTAGCTCTGCCACCGGGGCGTCTGTGTAGAAGAGGTACAGAGGGTGAGGTGTAGCTCTGCCACCGGGGCGTCTGTGTAGAAGAGGTACAGAGGGTAAGGCTAAACAAACAAAGAGCTGACCCAGCACTACGACACCTGATTCAACTAATTAACTAATTGCAGTCTGCTGTGTGGCTTGTCCTGCTAAACACATGCCACCATTGTTTTAGCAGGACAAACCGCAGAGCAGACCTAATTCTTCCAGGGTTTATTTTTTCACCAAATGATCAGGATTCTATGAATGTTGAAATTGTGACCTTTGCATGGGTTTACAGAGAGCCCCAAGCTAACACAAGTCCTCTTTAATATAAGTTGGCTGTTATCTGCTGCAGTCAATTGCAGCATTGTAAAAATGTTTTTTTAAAGATACATGAAAATAACTCGATGGCAGTATTCCAGAGTGGCAGGTGGACATGACTAAAGCAATGTGCACTGTATTCACATCTAAAATGATCTCAAAACCTCCTTTGCACCATGAGATATTTTGAGATGGATCTGATTCTGAAACAATGTCACCATGTTAACTGGTACTTGAACTGGCCAGAATGGTATTTCAGAGCTGCAACATCATTGCATTTTGGTCAACAAACAACTACTAGTGCTCAGTATGTGTGCTGTCGCAGGAACCAATTTCACAGTAAAGAGAAATTTCACAGTAATTTCTTTGTCTCCCATGGCGATAGGGTGACAGCATACATTGGGGTTGCAGCTTTGCACATTTATTGTTGTATAATGTGCAATAAATTGTTAGAATTAATTATTTCTGGTGTAACAGAATATTCCAGCAGTAAATAATACTTAGTTGAAGAGCCTGTTATGTTAGCATTACTTTCTTACTTAATTGTAATAGATGTGCAGATGTTGCAAGGCAGTTACATAGCATCTACAACTGGGTGCACCAAGGAGCAGAGCTCTCCGTTATTTATCTTTGCAAAATCAATATACAACAAGTCTTTTATGAAGCACATAAAATAATCAAAAGTGTTATCATTTCCATGCAACATACAGACACGTTTTTCACCAGCAATGTAAATTTTTTTATTATTTCTAACTACACCCCTATTTTTGACTTAATATTTTATAACTACATTTATAAAATTGTATAGGATTTGGTATTATTGATCTTTATTTCTGGTTTAGTGTGGCCAAATCCCACAACACAGCAGGTTAAACACACAAACACACACATACATGTGCACCCAATGTATTCACACACCTCCTGTAGAGACACAATGACCCACTCACACACAGCTTCAGCAACCCAGCTATTAAAGACCAAAGTCCCACCAGAAATATGCTAAATTATGCTATTACAGCTCCAAATAAATGCCTAACTTGTATCTCAATGTCATAATTTGTGGAACTTAGCATCTTGGAGAGAAATAAAAACCAAATGGCCAGATGTATTTCCAAAGCAATCAGTCAATGTGAAGGTATCAATATCAATAGATATCTGACACCTAAAGACAATCAGTTAATTTGTTCAGAACAAATTCAGAAAAAAAAGAAAGAATTTTCCGTTCCAACTGAAATCTGTTTTGATCTGAGCTTGAAAAAGTCTTCAGTGTTCTCATGGCATCAAGCTACCAAAAGACTAGCGACCGCATTGTGGACCAATTATTGGGGCCCGTACTGTCAGTGACCGCATATGAGTAGCAGCTTCGACCATTTTCTAGAAGTTCTTATGCGATGTGATCTACATATTGTAGTTTACATTTTATGATTCGGGTCTATCATGCACCTGGAAAGTTTCTGATAAGTAGCATAGTCCTGAGACCATCCACAGTGCCCCACCCGGAATATGAATTTCAAACTTCTGGATCTGTGATCAGTTCCATCTCCACTGAATCAAACTGTAGCTTTTGTTAATTTTCTTATTACTGGCACTTCAAAAAAATGTACACATTTCACTGAGAGAATATAAAGTAAATGGCAGGGGAAAAAATAGTGCTAAACTTGTAGTGACTAGATTTTAGAGGTGATGTTACATATTTCTCTCCTAGAACCACACCAAGCACATACAGTTGATTCACAATTCCTCTCCAAAGCAGGATGAGGATTTTTTCACCATGGCAGGACTAAAACATTTTCACAAATCTTCCAGCCCAGATAACAGCATTCATGGACAAATAACTTTGGCTTTTGATGTAGTCTGGGTACAGTTACGGAGAAAAAAAGCCACACCTTTGTATCTGCTCCAAATGCTTCAACCTCAAATGGAGCACGTAACCCCGAATATCAAACAGATCAATTCAGGGATGAATCAACATGCCGTGACCACAAAAACAGACACAGGGCAGGGCTTTGGAACGTTGTCTGGATGCTGACTTGATTTCATCAGCATTCTCCGGCTGAAGTCTTATGGAGGCTCACCGTGAACTCTTGTCTAATGCTGCCCATCTTGGAAAAAACAGTGAAGTTAAACACTGTAAAAACCAGGAAGAATAACATTCCTGTGTTGCTGCATAAAGGGCCTTCTCCTCTAAGGGCAATCTAGCCATTCCGTACACATACAAAGAAGCAGCGAAGGTTAAATCTAATCTATTTTTTACGGAGAATAATTGCATGGAGAAGTGGGGTGTTGGGATGGAGGATAAGAGACGGAGAGTGGAGGGAAGGGACAGGGGATGGAGGGTCCGTGAAGGAGGAGAGAGCAAAGGAGCATGACGCAGCTTATCAAGGATAGGGAAAATGAATTGCAAAGGGAGGGAAGACAGAAAGACAGAGGTAGAGGGAGGGGATAAGAAAGGGAGGGGTGTAAAAGAGAGTGGGATTTTACATAGCTTTCTGAGCATGGAGCATGCCAGATAAATTCAGCTGAAGGGAGAAAAAAAGACAGATCAGGGATAGACAGCGAGAAAAGCCACAGAGATGGAGGAGATGGAGCAGGTCTTGTTCCATTTCTGGATTAGGCATTTAAATTGCTGTAGGTTTGATTGGGTCCTTCTTTGACGCTTAATTGTGATCAGTGAATTAAACACACTGCAACATCTTTGACTCACTGCTACCGCTAAATATAGTGCAGCCGGAGAAGGAGAGAGCAAAAAAAAAGCGAACGAGAGAGAGAGAAAGAGAGAGAGAGAGTGAGAGAGCAAAGGGGGAGAGGGGAGGGGAGTTAAGGGATGACATCATCTCCCTCTTCTTTGCTTCTACTCTCCTCCATCTCTGTTTCCTTTCCCTTTTTGTCTTGTTTGCTCGCTGTACTTTTGCAAAAAGAGATGAGTAACTACAGGAACATCCTTTAAATAACGGTAATTCTTGTTTGGGTAGTAATGAGATGCTCTATTTTTGGTCCTGCCTCAACAATCCTCTCATCTATCAGCCCACAAAATGACAGCAAGAAATGAAACAGCAATGGTGGATGGAGACTAAGATTAAAATTGAAATGATGGCAGTTATAAACTTCAGCGGAGGTAGAGTGTCTGTACTCAAAATCACAGACAGTCCTATTAAGTAATGGGGCTCTTGAATCAAAGAAGGTCCATATTACACAACGTAAGTGTATCAGTTATATTTCATCAGTGTACTGAACCACGGTTCATCATCCAGGGAACAAAACTGATGCTATGTTCTTCAACTGATTTAATGGCTTTAGTTGCCAACCATTGATTTTTGTGCATCATCAAGTATCATAACCCCCCCTCCCCCCCTCTCTTCCATCATGTGGAATTACACATTGAAGCCTGTCATTCTCCTCTCTTCCTTAGCTACTCCATTATTTTCACTTTTCCTGCAACCTTTCACTATCGCTCCCTGTTTTGGCCCTCTGATTTCTCCTCTTCCTTTCTCTTTCCTTATCATTCAAATCCTGTCTTCCTCCTTTGCTTTTCTCCCATGCCAAGTCTCCTCATTCTCTCTCACACACTTTATTGATCTGGGGGGGGGGGACTGTCAAATGGCAGTATCTCAATAAGAGGCAGAGAAAAGGTTCAGTGTCCACTGTAATCTAACACCAACACTAACTCCCACTGTTCAGCTCCTCACACACACTTACACATGCTAACCCAACATCTCTCTCTCTCTCTCTCTCTGTCTCTCTCACACACATACACACACAGTAAGATACACTATTTTAGTGACAAACACACAGAAGTAAGCTGAAAATGCTCCTTGAAAATGTTTGAAAACATACAGATACACCACATACAGTGCATAGAAATACAATTATGATTAAATAATACAATTAATAAATACATTGGTAACAAAACATGCATTGTGCAAACACACACAGTCACACAGTTTAGACATGAGACTGAGTATGTAGACTGAGACATATAGCACTGTACATTCTAAGTACACAACACAGATGCCCAACATAAAGCATTAATTCACCCACTATTGCATAGACACACACAGAACATAATCTTTATCCTACATGGCCTCAAGGACATGTCAAGGTAGAACTTAAAGTTCTAAAACGCGAAAGTTATGAGTCAATGAAATGGGGGAACATCAAGCAGTGAAAGGCCAGTGAACAGCTGAGAGCACTGTGTATTACTGTTAGTTGTGGTTAAAGAGTTTTGCTTTGGGCAAATGGATATTTAAAGAGAGTCATACTGACACAGTCACGAGGTCCTGATAAATAAAATCTTGTGTTGTAGTTGGGATGGAATATATCTCTGTCTCTTTCTCACTTTCCCCCTCTCTCTCTCACACACACACACACACACACACACACACACACACATACAAACATACATACACACAGACAACCAAATAAACATTTGCAGCTCATCGAAAGGATATGCTGCATTATAGTATGAGTATATATACAAGCTAAGACTTGGTCATTTTTTATTTGTCTTAATTTAGAATTCCCTAAGCTTAACTTGTCAGTAAATGTTCGTATAGCTATATGTAAAGCTATATATATATATATATACTTGTATATGTATATAAGCTATATGTAAAGGGCCCAGAACTGCTCAAACAGCTTCAAAGCATGCGTTTATACTGTATACTGAACCAGAACATGAACAGCACCCAGTAATCTACAAATGTGTTCATTGAAAGCAAACAGCTAATGAGTTGTATAGCCCACCCTCTCACTGCTATGACAGTACAGCACAGGGCAGCTGTGTTGATTATGGCGCTGGGCTTGCTACCCGGAGGTAGCAGGTTTGATTCCAGCTAGAGTGTGGCTGTTGGACTATTGAGCAAGAGGTACATACTACTTTTATCAAGGCAACTTACTACGGATAATAGTAACGTGAACTTAGGCTGTGCAAGTCACTCTGAATAAACGCGTCTACTAAACGCATGAAATGTAGATGTAACGCCGTAACAGTGTGTGTTGGCTTGTTCTATTCCTTGCTAAGATTACATTGGTGAAGACATCTCTCTTCATGCATTTATGGTGCTCTGTTCACATGCTGTGGAATGAACCTGCAGAATGGCTGTACAGAGTGAAGAGTTCTTGTATTGAGCACTTTTGAGGTTGATGCACCTGTGAGTCCCATAATAAGCCTTTTTTTGAAAGCAAAGGTTGCTCTGCCTTGATATGCTTGCACACAGTCATAAATATTTGCTTCTGTTAAGTGAAGGAGATGATCATTGTTTTTTTTAACAGATCGTACGCCTACGTTATTCTTTTGCATCCACAGTTCGGACAAATTCAAGACTCCAAAAACTCCAAGGGTCCAAAGGCCAAAATTGAACAACAGGACAAATTATTGACAGAGCATATAGCAGTTGCTGCCAAATTGAATCTCTGCTTAAATATGAAGTTTAACTGGAGGAAAATAATCTTTGTTTTTTAAGAGATGGTATATTATTCTTTTTGCATCCACAGTTTGGACAAATTCAAGACTCCAAAAACTCTCCAAGGCCAAGATTCTACAGCAGGACAAATTCTTGACAGAACATATAGCAGTTGCTTCCAGATGGATTCTCAGCTTAAATGTAACATTTTACTGGTCATAATGGGTTCTTCTCATCCAATATTGCATAAGAGAGTGAACCTGAAGTTTTGGGAATAAATAATAACTACATTTTTTATTTATATATTATTTGCCGCATATATTACAGTGACTCCTAATCTTCAAAGCTCTCTCAAACTTTATGTGATTTGACTACCGGTTCATAGGAGAGCTTGACGTAATAATCTGCAGACAATCTTGCACCTTTCTACTGTTTCCCGTCGTATAGAATACGACTCACACCCCTAAAAACAGGGCCACAAAACGACTGGGCTGTATTAGTAATAAATCTGCCATTTTAACATCAGCATTATAAACAGGATCTGCTTAGCTAATAAAGGTTGTACAATAATGTAATCCAAATGTGTCCAGAGACAAGCACAGGAAGCACTTAACTCTGCATAGTACTAGTGTGGCTATGGTCCAGATTTAATACTAATGTGAGCAAGGGCCATATTTCACCAAAAATCAATCCCTAGAGTCATGGCATGGTTAATCCTAAAAAAAATCATACTATTGCCCAAGGTAAAGTAGTTACTTTACCATAATGCTCCACTAAAACCCAGTGCTATGGCTTTCCACGTGGTAAACACAGTGTGTCTGCAAAGAAAACAAATAACAACCCCCCCCCCCCCCCCCCACACACACACTCCTGACATGGTGCCAGATGTCCAGCTGGGGACTTACACCAACCCATTTTGTGTGATGGTAGCCATGTTTTTGGTTAAACTTCAACTTGATCTGGTGACAAGGCAATGAATGCTGATTGTATGTAATCCAAAGGAATCTGTGATCGGTACTATCAGATGTACGATGCTGTCCATTAAGTAAATGTGGGAAGTATATGGTGGTGAAAACTGATGGCAGAGAGGAATGATTGGCTCTCTTATACAGAACATATGAAATGACTTGAAATGAAAATCAGGGAGCACGTGAAAGGTCTTGAAAATCCACAGAAGGTTCTTGTTTTAAACCTCACGTTGAACCCTGAAAATGCAGGCATTGACTGGATGGAGGCTTTCACCATCCCATTTCTCAATCATCCCAGCGCAAAGCGTGTTTGTAAGTGGTGATAGGAACATAAGTGTTTTGGACAAACTCAAGTCAATGGGCGGCACCAATGAGAAACTGATTCCAACCAATTTAAAGCATTTTGTCGTTCCGAGCGAAGCATTCTGACTGAGCAAAATAAGATGATTACTGTCAGCACATGATAGCTCCCACCTTTTGAGTGTTTTCACCAAGAACAGGGTTGTTGACCCTCATTGGGTAGTTGCCTGAGCAGTGAGAAATATAATGTGACATTTGACCTCAATTGAGGATAGGAAGGGAAGGAAGACCTCAGGTGTCTACACTGTCCGCGGGAGATTCTAGAAACCTGTTTTCATTGTCCTACAAAAACATATGGACCAGGCTGACCAGATCTGATCAAAAGCAGAAAACATAAATATACACCTCTCTGTGTGCTTTGGCTCAGAGTAAAAACCTAAACAAACACGTTCATTGCTCAAATTTTTACCCCAGACAATGCTTCAGATCAAAGCACCAGGTTTGCTTTTTAGATGCGGCCTCCATGAGCCAGATATTTTTGTTGCACTATGGCTGAAGCAGAACAGGTGTGTGTTTGGTCACATGCCCCTGCCTCAGCTCCAGCTGAAGTCCTGTCTGTGTAAAGATACATACCAAGTACTTAGTTCCCAAATGTACCCTGAAAGTACACTAATGTTCAATTTGGATACTAATAAGTTCATTTTACCACCTTTTAACCCAGTGGCATGCGTTTTACCTTTTTGGGCACTTCGTCTTACCTTTTTTTCTGATAATATACTGTGGCTTTAATATTTACTACAAGTCCGCACTATGACTGATAATGCATCTACCCATGGCATGAATAAGTTACAAGCATTACGAGCACCTCTTTAACAAGATACTTTCCTATTTTTGAGAAATAGCCAAAGTGTTACATGTGAGTTCTATTGAAATAACATGCTGCTGACATGGATATGATAGCCTACCAATAAACAGATGCATCTGAAATCATACACAGTAAATGCACAGTAAAATGTCCAGTGTTAATTCAACTCTAACAGTGTTAATTAAACTCTAGCAATGTACATATGAGCATACTCTGGCCAGGTTAGGCTCATATGTACTCTGTTAGAGTTGAATTAACACTGGCTATTTTACTGTGTACAGAAAACACTGTTGCCCTGAAATGCGGGCATTTAAACTGGCAGGATCAGGGTTGACATACCTTTGAGCAGCGGCAGTGGCGTCAGCTCGACCTGTGAGCTTTGATAACGGAACTGAGAGGAGCTGTGTGAGCGACGCTGCCGGGCTCGGCGCATCGACCGTCGCGGGAAACCATCCACTTTCTCCGCACTCGGCACCGAGAAGCCGGTGGTCGGGGATGAGGGGCTGGATGGAGGCAGTTTCGTGGTCTCCATCGCTACGGTGATGGTATTCAGCAGAAGGGTGTTCCGTGAAGGGTGGAAGCAGGCTGGCTGTCGATACGGTTTTTATTTAGCTAATAAACACTTTTGGTCCGAATGGATAATCCAAAAGAGATTAATATGAATATGGGGATCGTAATCGGAATGGAAGAAAGCAACAGAGGGAGGTCGGTAGATGTGTAGGTTAAAGAATTAGAGAGGGATGGAGATGATGTCAAATACGTTTCAATCTGTGTGTGCGTTTCAATAAACCCGAAAAACGGGGCGCATTTTAAAATAGAAACATCCCACAGACAGAGACATAAGTTTATATATCTAAATCTCTTTACTGAGATAATGGTACACATGTAGTATTACTATTAGTCTATAGGCTTTGTCGTATTGGCGTCATCAGACAGTCACCGGCCTAAATTTGGTATTTATTTAAATATATATGATATAAATAAACGGTTCCTCACATAGATTAAATGGACGTGTAGCAAATGTTCACTGGTCTACAGCTATTCCATGTTGGAAAATCAATGTAATCCCATAAAAATCTAGCAAATTGTTTCTTTCATCAAAAATAAGAATAAACTAGCCTAATTCACCGTCATCGTCTTTTCGAGTTCTTCTTTGTAGCTTTCCACGCTTCTTCTTTTTATTTAAATGTATTTTTTATTATAAAATTCCGTCTGCTCTGCTGTTTCAGCACGAGTAGTGGTCCACACAGGGTGGGGATGGCGGTTTCAAACGTGCCGACATGTGCGAATCTTCAAAGCGGCCGCTGCTGCACTGTCACCCCGCGCTCTCCCTTCCAGTTCCTCCCAGACAGAAATCTCGCAGTGACACAAAACAGACAGTTAGGTAAACTCCCGTCCTTTCTCTCCTTCCCTGTGCTTCTCGCTCCCTCACTGCCAGTCTCCGACCCGGTTGCGTTCAGGTGGTGCAAGGAAATTCCCTGCGGATGACGGTCGCTTCGTTTTATTTATTTAATTACTTATTTCCGATGTGCTTGTTCGATTGTTTCTAAATTTTCATGAAGGTCTTCGTAACTGGAGCATTTCTCTTGCCACCAACTGTCTCCTAATTTATTATATTCACTGTTTGTATGGTGTTCCTGTGTTCCCTTCTTTCTATCCCCCTTCCTCCTTCAACCATTCCCTCCTCCCTGTGTGAAAACGTCTCCAGTTAGACGTTTTTTTACGTGCTCTTATTCAGTCGCACACACCAGGTACACCATTGTTCTTGTATGTTGCTTCTTACCTCTATTTTCTTTTAGCGCGCAATTACATTTACCAGCTTTCCCTAGATGCAGTCATTCTAAAGAATAATGATGTTGACGCAGCTACAAGGATGTTGTAATGCTGACTCTAGGCTATGCCCCCTCCCTTTTCTCTACCATCCACTCCGAGGTCAGTTCGCCTGAATGGTGTAGTAGGTTTAGTCTGGTAAACAAAAAGGGGTATAGGATATGCCATTCAAGGGCGAGTAACGTGTTATCGACCTATACTGGCAGTTTCGATTTAGCCTACCGATTGATCAAATAGACCTGGGTAGTTACAGTATGCAGTTGAGGATCAGTTGTAGCCATGGCAGGGAATTCTATGAATTTTTAGAAATTTACCTGGTCGCTTTTATTTATTTTTTACAATATTAGGCGAATATTAAAAATATATTGTGGTCGTTTGTGTTGCATGCTAGTATATGCGCGACTGCTGCTTTGATTATAAAACGGTTAGACCTAAAAAAACAGAATATTCTAACTACTTAAAAGGACAGTATAATTTTATTACAAAGTATCAACAAAAATAGTCGTACTAATAGTAGCTACATTCAGGGCTGCTTGAATCAGTTGAACTTCCGACGTGCCCTCTGTATTCCACTGTAAAACATATTCCCTTTAAGCCTATATCTCATAATTTCCTTGTTTCTGCAGTGTGTATTTCACTAAGTGTACAGATCTTGCATGCGCTTATCTTATGTACAGATCCCCACTGCACAAACTAGCTCAAATAATTGGTGGAAGGACGGTGGAATTGTTATTACCTACCCCATCTGTGTTTAACAATAGCAATACAGTATCGTAGGCTACAATGGCAACGCACTCGAAAATAGCCACTGAATACTACTACGCTAGTTAAAGGGTCCAATAATTACCTACAGTGAACAATATTTCCTGAAAAACGAGCTACGGTTGTACGTCCATGCGTAGACTTAACTTAAATACAAATATAGGAATAAACATGTTCAATAACTGTCCTATTTCACGCATTGAATTCCTTCTGTTTTGTGCATTAGGTAATATTTTTCAGAAGTGGTGATAAAGGTATAAAGGTATCCGCTAGGTAGCGTCTTCTCTGTGATTTGAATAAAACGGGCAGCGGAGATGAAAGCTACTTGCAGGGGTTTTAAACCTCCAAGCCCACAGGCAGTGAGACCTGGTAGTTTATAAACTGAGACGTGCGTAAGAGTGCAATTAAACCAATCTCACACATGCGTACATGAAAGGGAACCTCAAGATTATTGTTTCTACAGTGCAGTCCAAAGGTATTTGGACAGTGACGCAATTTTAGTTGTTTTGGCTCTGTACTCTAGCACATTGGATTTGAAACAGCGACTATGAAAGCGCAGACTTTTAGCTTTATTGTGAGGGTGTTTACATGCATATAGGATAGCCCCCTTTTTAGGGGACCAAAGGTAATTGGACAAATGAATATTTGGCAAATCCTTTGCAATCAATGACTGCCTGAAGTCTGTGAGCCAGACAGCACCAGGCGCTTGATATCTTCCCTGGTGATGCTCTGCCAGGCCTGTACGGCAGCCATCTTCAGTTCTTGCTTGTTTCTGGGGCTTTTTGCCTACAGCCTGTTCTTCAGCAAGTGAAACGCACGCTCAATTGGATTGCGGTGGGGTGATTGTCTTAGCCAGTCAAGAACATTCCCTCTTTGGTTGCTTTGGCTGTTTGGGATCATTATCCTGCTGCATGGTGAAGCGCCGTCCAATTTGTTTTTATGCTTGGATCTGAGCAGACTAGATGTTTCTGTACACTTCAGCATTCATCATGCTGCTGCAGTCAGCAGTGACATCATCAAGGAACACAAGTGAGCCAGTTCCAGTGGCAGCCATACATGCCATAACACCACCCCCACTATGTTTTACAGATGAGGTGGTATGCTTTGGATCATGAGCTGTTCCTTTTTTTCTCCACACTTTCCTCTTTCCATCACTCTGGAACAGGTTGATCGTTGTGTCATCTGTCCATAACACTTTGTTCCAGAACTCTACAGTTTTTTTACATACTATTTTGCAAACACTGTAACTGGGCCATTCTATTCTTGAAGTTTACCAGGGATTTGCATCTTGCCGTGAACCCTCTGAGGTTATGCTGGTGTAGTTTTCTCTTGATGGTAGTCTTTGACACGCCTACGCCTACACCCTAGAGAGTGTTCTTGATCTGTTCAACAGTTGAAAAGGGGTTTTTCTACACCATTCCAAGTATTATTCTGTCATCCACTACACTGGTCTTCTGTGGTCTGCCAGGTCGATTGCAATTCCTGAGCTCACCAGTGCATTCTTGCTTCTTAACAATGTATCAAACAGTTGATTTCGACACAACTAATGTTTTGGCTGTGTGTCTGATTGATTTATTCAGATTTTTTGGCCTCATGATGGCTTCCTTTACTGGCATTGACACTTCTTTGGTCCTCATGTTGAGAGACAACAACAACAAACTTCAAATACAAATGTCACACCTATAATCAACTCTAGACCTTTTGTTAGCCCTCTTGTGCATGAAGTAACAATGGAACTGTCATGGATCGCGCCTTCTTTCCCTTATCTCCGCGCTTAGTATTCATTTTCTCCGTTTACCTGTAATCTATCAGATTTTTCTGTGTTCTGCTACGGGTTTTGCTTTCGCCTCGGTGATTAGTGAGTTCACCTGTCCTGCATTTCCGCTCACTATTTATACCTGAGCAACCCACTGTAAAGTTTAGTTTTTCTAAATTTATGGAATGCATCACGTTCCTTTTCCATTCAATACATGTAGGTGGTCATGATTGATTCTGTTTAAAAAGTATCAAGTCTTCTAGCAGATAGGATAGAATACACTAAGACGTGTGACTGAGTTTTTACGCGCTGCTTTTCCTGCCATAGATCGAAGGGAAAGCTGCAGAGGTAGTAGAATTTAAGAGAACATTCAAAACATATTTTCAGTAAAAGTAATATTTTCAGTCAGTCTGCAGCACAAAGCATGCCCAAAAATGGCTGGATGCTGGTGACAACTGTCACATATTGGGTTCACCTTGTGGGCATATCTGAGCATGACTGAAGAATGGGGTGAAGTCTGCTGAATTCAATCTGCCAATCACATACTGAGTAGGAGTGCATATTTAACACATAATAACAACTGCTAAACATGTATAATTGAGTTTGAGAAATAGTGCTTTTAAAAATTAGATATCTAAATTGCAGTCAAACATTTGCAACATCACAAAGCAAGGGGCCCAATTTATTCATAGTGGAATATGTTTTGTTTCTGGTTTGAAAAAATATAAACTGGTACTTATTGCCAACATGTGACCTCTCGGTGGTTGTATGGTTTCTTAGTCACGGCAAAAATGTACCACAATGTGCAAATCAAAAGTAAACATTGTGAAATATTCAATAGTTTTTTGTACAGGTATTTATTCCATAATGCCCAAGGACATACACAATACAATTTCCCACAATATTACATGAATAAAATTAATACAAACAGGCAATGCATGTTTTTAACTTGTATGAAAGCTTATTTTACTCGCCGTCTCCAAGATTCCTCACACCCCAAACCCCAAGCCAGGGTCATTTTGGGATCTATTTTAATGCCACACTGGGCCAGCCCAGGATAATACAATATGTAGAATATACATATAGTGTGCACGCAATACTGTTCAACCCAGTAGCATGCTCGAGTGTGACATAAACCAATTTAGACCAAACTGAAAACTGTTATAAAACTGTTACATAAAAAATATATACACTGTGGATATATACACTGAGAATTGTGGATGTCTATACACTCCCAAAATTGGCAGTGGGGTTCTTGCATATAGCCAAATGTATTTTTTTAAATAAATAAATAATAAAATATATATATATATTGTATATGCTACATGTTACCTTAAAGCTGCAGTTGGCAAGTTATATAATATGCAAAATATACAAGGCAAAAAGACTTCCCCCTTTTTTTCCTCCCTGCTATCTCTCTCCTAAGGCCCTCCCACCAAATGATGCTCCAGTGCACGTGCGGAGACAGGCAGACAGGGAGGGGTTTATTTTACAGGGAGAATCTTTTGCTTGTAGAAAGTTGCCCTGATTGGTAGCTACATAGCTAGCCCTGATTGGTTGGTTTTTGGAAGACCACTTGAGATTTTTAGACAGAGCCCAGGACACTCACAGAAACCGGATTTTTTCTCAGAACACTTGATTTAGTCATAGCTGCTGGAATGTAATGACCAAATTTAGTAATTCCACCAAAATCGAATACGAAAAAAATACTGCACCTTTAAATAACTGATCAGTGTTTGTGAGGCATTATGTTCTACAAAGGTAAGCTTAGAGACCGGTGATTCCCATTTTAGGTGAAGGTGATACTAGGTTTTAAACTGTTTAAACTGTTTGAGCTTCAAAAGTTCCTGTGCTTATTTATTTTGAAAACTAGATACTGTATTGGACATCCGAGCATTTCTGTGTCAAGTATAATGCACACAAAATGTGTGTTTATTTCACAAGAAGCCCAAGCATATTACCTTTCTGTTTTTTAACCCACATGGGTCTATGTCACACATTGGGCATGACACCGGGCTCGATGTTTTATAAATAATTCACTCTCCACAACACTCTATTTCTCTCTACCAAACAGATTCCAAAAATGGAGGCCATTTAGTAGAGTCCAGGAGATCTGGGAGGGCGAGCTCTGGAGTGGGGGCAGCTGTAGGGGTGGGGATGGGAACCAGGGCATGGGAAGGGGCCCTCAGCAATGTCTCTGGACTGGAGAAGCTAAAGATAGTGCAATGGGGCTCGTGCTGTTTCAGGGCGGAGCTGTAGCGCTCGATCTCCAGCCGAAGCTGCGCTATTTCCTTTTCATACGCTGCATTTGAGTGCTCCAGCGACTGGAGTTCCTGTACAGAAAGAAGAGAGGATCGGGGAACACAGAGCCACATGAAACGTGAAATATAGAAAGTCATCATCCGGAGGGTTAACCAGACAGCCATTATTCCTTTGGATGGATTACCATAATACCTCATAGTCATCAAGGTGGAAACTTGTCTGGCTGAAGAAAGTGAATTGATTAGAGGTAGTTATTATTTATTATTTATTAATAATAAATGCCTTGCATTTATATAGTGCCTTTCTCACCAGCCGGTGACTCAAAGCGCTTTACAATGATGAGGGTAAAACTCGCCTCTACCATCACCAATGGGTAGCACCCACCTGGGTGATGCAACAGCAACCATTTTGTGCCAGAATGCTCAACACACATCAGCTGAGGTGGAGAAGGAGAAAAATGTTTTTAGCAAAACTGGGGGATAATTCAGTGGCAGATTGAAAGAACCAGGTGGGGAATTTAGCCAGGATACCGGGGAAACCCAAGTGTCACGGGATCTTTAGTAAGTCACCATAGTAAGTCAAGACTTTGGTTTAACATCTCATCCAAAAGGCAGCATCTCCTACAGCAGTCACAGCACAGTTTCCCCATCACTGCACAGGGGCATTGGGGTATATTTGACCAGGGGGAAAATTGCCCCCTATGGGTCCACTGACAGTGCTTTGGTTACCCCAGGGGGTTTCCCATCCAAGTAATAACCAAGCATACACCTGCTTAGCTTCAGGCATTCCGCAGAAGCAGAGTGCATGGTGGTATGGCCACGGGCCCACATTTGAACGACACTAAGAAAAATATAGTCCCTAATGAGATATTAGAGGAAAGGGAGTGGAGGGCCTTCTGCACACAAATATCTTCTAGAACAGTGGTTCCCAATCTTACCAATCCTATAGCCCACTTTTCGAGCGAACATCATTTCAATACACGTGCATGTGGAAAAGCATTTTGCTGTGCATGCAACTACTACATTAGTTAATCTGGTGGTATGAATGCTAATGTTCAAGGAAACATAACAATAACATACAGCAAGATATTTTTTTATGTTGTGATCCTCAACCCCATTCATTACCCATAATTGGATCCAGACCCAAAACTTGGAAACCACTCCTCTAGCAACTGATTAATCTACTTCCCACAACCCTGTTCCCTTGCATGCCCCTGAAAATATGTACTTAAAAAGTGGGAAAGGGCTTTTATGAGAGACAACTGATGAATAATTAAATAATTAATAATTAAATAAAACCTTAATTTCGTATATAAACTGTGCTACAACTGAGGCCATGGTTATGGGTAATCACAAGGCTAGACTGTGGCTTTGATGTCTGTTGGTTCAAACAGGCTTAGCACTGCTTTGGTACCTTAGAGCAAGGCTCTGGATTTTTACCGAAGTCCCAGTTTGTAATTCTATTCAAAAACAATTACAGGAAAATAAATCCAGTAAGTTAAGCGCCGTGAGATAGCTCAACATGATAAAGTTCACAAAAAGTAATTCAGTGTAATTCCAGATGCACGGGAGGTAACACTCATAAAGATATCTTATCAATAATATCATACGTTGCAGTTTAACCTTTGAAGGGACAGGTATTTTTTTGTGTTTTTAAAAAGCAGTGAGTGATATTTTAGATACTTACTTAGAAGTTTCTGATGAAGTGAATACGTTTCTAGTAACTCCCAAGCAGCTTGTACAGTAATATCATGTTTCCAGAGGCTGTATATATGAACAGAGTAATTCTATATAATTTAGTTAAAATGTTTTTTGTTTTTTTTAAAACATTTTTATAGTATTTCAGGTAAATGCTATAAAAAATGGGTTTTCAACAAGGGGTTCGTGGACCCCATGGCGCCCTTGAAGGTACTGTAGGGGGTCCCTCGCCAGACTTGACATGCTAGGACTATATATACTGTAGATTTGGGAAAATATTTCAAAATATAAAACTCATAGCCCTAAATATAGCCCTTTTTAACTTAGGATGGGGTCCCCTGGATGCCTTTGAGCCTAGGTGGGGGTCCCTGGATCAAAAACCCCCTGCAGTATAGCATTGTTTTCCTTTCTGTTTCTCTGTAAAGCGTCTTTGTGACAGTGTCTCTGTAAAAACCGCTATACATAAATAAAATAATAAATTTGAGGTGAATTGAATAAAAGATTTTCCTTGAGCACTGTGGTCTCAGGTTGCATGCACTATATGGGTAATACTTCCAACCAAAAATAAAATAAGAATAAACATAATTATTTGATGAATAGTTTTAAAGAGTAATGTACACATAGCTATAAAACCCCTGGGGGCATAAGTTTAACTGTATAAGCTGCTTTTGAGTAACTTTAAGTGTTCTTGGTTTAGACTTTGAGCCATCGATGCTTCTATACCAGTCACTGTAAAACTAGCCAGTCATCAGAAAGTTCTGTAAAAAGCTAAAATATCATTCATCACACACAAATACTGTCCAGGCAATTAAAAAACATACACTAAAACTGAAATAACGCATATTTTTAAAACCCAGAAAGTGAACTATCCTTTTAAAGCTTCATTCGTTTTTTCAAGAACAGTTGAATCCCAGTGGCATATGAAGCTAGAGAACAGAAAGGACTTTTCCACTCAGAGCCACCCTTTCTCAGAAATGCCTGCAAACACACAGACAGATTGCACAACAAATGTACACACAACCCCCTCACTAACTTCTACAGTTGCATTTAAAGAGAAAAGATACTCAGATACACATCTAGAGAGAGATTGTCAGCAAGGATGGCTCTCGAATATCTGATGTTGACATTTAAACAGTATAAGAGACCCTAATCTTTAGACATATTTATATAATATCACATTCACTCTGCCATGTGAGAGACTACATGTGAGAATCTTTTTTGAGGGGAATACAGCATTAGAGAGCACGATAAATGTGGGGTCAGTGATCACTGCCCTTCATGTCAACGTCTCTCCCTCATCCTGACTGCGGAGCTTCTCCACCCTAGCTCCCCAGTGGTGGAATGAACTCCCCGTTCCTCTACGAACTGCTCAATCACTGCCTGCTTTCCGTTGTGGTCTGAAGACCCACCAATCTAGTATCATTTTCATATACTTGTTTCTTGTTTTTTGCTTGCATCCTGTATCTTAATTCTTGTTTTTGTGACATAGTTTATCATGTCTTACTGACTTACTGTGTGTACTAGACTCAATGGTCATGTCTCTGGACAGCTGTTACATTATGACAGAAATGTAAATGTATCTGACCTGTTTGTAGTTGCTTCAATGACCTTCATTAAGCACTTATTGTACATCCCTTTGGATAAAAGCGTCTGCTAAATGAATGTAATGTAATGCAATCAAACAGACCTGGTGTAGCGTATCTGCTCTCTCTGTCTGTTTTTTTCTGCTCTTTTCGGCAGCAACTCTGTTCTTCTCCCTGCGCTTGCATCTTCCGTCTGGGAGCAGGCACTTCTCCTGCTCAGGACAGAATTCATAATTGTAACAATATAACACTAACTAACTGAAGCACATATCTATTGTCATTGATAGTACTCCTACATGCAACGCAATAATTTCAATGCAGTGGGCTTGTATGATATTCCTATAACATCACATCCAATAAGTAGGCTAATCAGAAATAATTATAATAATGTTACTGTTATTTCAAATTTAAATAATATACAATAACAAAAATGACTTACCGTGTCTGATGAACTATCATCACCAGACATAGATGTTAAACTGCCTTCAGGTTTTGGTTCCATTAACATCATTATCCCCGTTAGCAAATGCATTAAAATTGGCACGCGTAAAACAAATTTTTGAGTTTTTTCGGCAAACTGCTTGTGTCGCGTTCACGACCGATGTGATCTGATGGCTATATTCTCGGATAATCCTTTTACCTACCTCCTCGAAACCAACCCACCGGTGAACGCGTGGATTCCTAACTCTCTTCTTATTAAACATTCCCGACATGCCGGAGGCGGAAGGCGGAGGCGGGGGTCCAACTTTCAGTTTCTGTTTCTTTTAAACTACAGCTCTGATGAGAAGAGTAAGTTCTCGGGTCAGCAGTCTACGTGTAAGGAATTTCTCTTCACAGGTCCTGTGTGTGAAACCCGCAAAATAGGCTAATGATCTAGGCTACAGATCGCTGAGTTCACTTGAATGTTTTTTATAGAGATAATTGCACTGAAATGTGATATATTTGATCTCCACACCTATGCAATGGCTGGGTGGCAAGACTAAAATAGGCACTTCTAATTGACTTGATTGATCAAAGGCATTTAGTCCTGAGTACTTTTAGCATTCTTCTGGCCTTTTTTTAACACAACTTTGTCCCAAAGGTGTTTTGGAAGCTTCTTGGTCTTCATGGTTGAATCTTGACTACTTGACTCTGTTGGACCTGTATTTAGTTTAAACATGTATTTAGTTTAATTTATTGTTCAGAAATTATGTTCCCCAAAGTTATTTTATAACTTGTGCCACTTTCATTTTTTTTTTTTTTAATGTTATGAATAGTTTGGAAATACTTTAGGTTTTCCATAGAAGTGGTTTTGAATATTATTATTTATTACTTTTGCAAGCCACTGTGCATTGGGCTACTGTTTTAGCTGGATAGCTAGCTTTGGTTAAAATAGCAAGTGGAATGTGTTATTCAATTTGTTGCAGTTTAACTAATTTTATTGGTATAACAGTGTAGCTTGGTCCGTTATATTTAAATATTAATATACTATGTATTGCAATTAGCTAAGTGATGTTTGCAGCACTTTAGGCCTCTAATTTTACACAGTGACTAATGCTGTTTCTCTTGTTGTGGCTTTTAAACATGACCTATAGCAGTTCCCATTAAGCTAATTAAAGCTTTCTTTACTGAACCTGAAGCTAATTGAGGGTTTCTTTGCTGAAGTCACAAACATTAACTGGAACTAATTCTCACTGGCACTCTAACAAAGTCAAATACAATGTTTCATATAGGCCTATGTTTGTTTTGCCCTGGGGGCTGGGCTAGGGGGGTGGGGGGATTGGGGGGCACTGGGGGTTGGTGTACTGTGAGGGACAGTGATATAAAAATGTAAACGGAAGGTTTCTTCAGCTCATTTTCTTGATCTCTCACTTGTGTTTTTGCAGTCTTCCATAACATGAGGTGAAATTTATCACACTGATATAATCCAAACAGGAGGAAGCCAACGTGACTCACAGCTTCTCAAACTGCTTTCACATTGCCTAGAGAACACACTCTGCTTTTCTTCCTTTCCCCACCCCTTTTCAATCCCTCCCTCTCTCTGAGTATGTGAGACTGTGAAGTATTTGTGCCTGTTATTCCTCTAAGCAAGGTTTGTTTCAAGAAAATGGGTATGTGTGAGGAGGTAGCAGGGGTGCCCTAGAGGTGTGGTGTGTACACAAATCAGTTAGAGGTGGTTTAGATAACAGAGACAATAAAGCTGTAATTTGTTTAAATTAACTTGAAAAAGGATGAAGGATTTCCAAAACGGCATTGTGTCACAGCCATTTAAATTAGATGATATTTTACAATAATATATATCCATCATATTGTAAATACTTCTGAGATGGAACCAGCGATAGCTGAGTGGCAGTGTATAATGGTTAGCAAACTGCTACATGCCTAAGCCTAATGTTTATGGGGTAGCAACACATATCCATTATATTACAATTCCTTATAATAACGCAATAGGAATAATATATAACAATTTGAAAGGAAACAAAAGTTGTCAACCAAGTAAATTTTACGTAGTAACCACAAAGAGAATGGGAAATGATAATTATGTCTGGTGATATCTGCAGGATGAGCTTTTACCTAACTTTAAAATGGTTGACCTCACTGTGGCTAAATTGATTTGGAAATACTGTGTTAATGTAAAACCTATTTTAATTGTAATGAATGTGTTAAGGTTCCTAATCAAAACTGGACCCAAATGCAGGACTCAGAGACAGAACTCAATAAGCTCACTGTCATGTTCTGAGTTTGTTTTGTCATTCTGTCAGGTTTAGTATTGTCAGTTTCTGTAGCATACACTTTTCCATGTTTTCCGCAGCCTTGCGTTCTGTGCTGTATCTCTCGCTTCCTCTCACGGAGTTTTACTTTCGTTTCTGTACACTTCGTTTGTATTACCCTGCACTACTAATTCTTATATAGGACTTATTAATTACTAACTGGCTAAACACGGGGGTGGTTAACTAATCTACTAACGTCAGGGTTTAATAACTAACACAAACTAACAATTTAGTTCTCATCACGTTTCCACAGCTGTTTAGTGTTTCCGTACGTATCCAGTCATTGTCTTGTTAACGAATTTACTAACGACAGGGCTAGGATAGGATAACTACTAACGATTTACTAATTGCCTTGTTACGTGTCTCAGCTCTCAAGCTGTTTTCCATTTCCTGCTATTCTCAAGCTAAGTGTTTGCACCTGTCTACACATGCATTTATACCTGCTGTCTTTGTTCCTCGTCGCGAGTTCGTCATCTAAATTACACGTTAGTCTGTTACCTGTATTTCCCTCCCGAGTAGCATATCTGTTTCCGAGTCTGTTTCGAGTTAGCATATCTGTTTCCTAGTCTGTTTCGAGTTAGCATATCTGTTTCCGAGTCTGTTTCGTGTTTGAGTTTGGTTTTGTTTGTTTCTGTTAGTTCCGAGTTAGTGAGTTTTTTGTGGTCTGTTCTTTTATTATTTGTTCTTCTTCTGATTGATTTCCTGGCTTCGACCTCTGTCCGTGTTCTCGCGACCCTTCTTTTGGATTTTGTTTTTGTACCTCTGCCGTGTCTTCCCGTGATCTACCCCTGCCTGTTTGACTTCCCCTTGGACTTTGATTTTGTACCTTTATCTGGATATAAAACCTGGTTTATCGCACTCCTGCCTGCGTTTGGGTTCCTGTCCTACGGAACGTAACAGTACGAACTCGCCATCTGGGACCCAGCAGGCCATCTACACCATGGAGATCGACCCCTTCGGCTCAGATTCCTATGAGGAATACCTCATGGGGATCTGGGGGCAAAATCCGGAGTTTGCCCGCCGTCATGCCGACCACCACCCATCACCCCGGACTCCTCAACCCAGCTCCCACTCCATTAGGCTCGGAGTTATCTCTCTCCATCAGGACAGCTCCGAGCCTAGCCACAACCTGAAACCGTCTACCTTTAACGGTACCCGTCTTGCCTTTTGCCCGGAGGGCTATGGGCCCGGGAGGAAACGATGGGGTCCTGGTTCCCGGCTCCGTCGACGGGCTCGGCCACCCGTTGACGGAGGATCCATCGTCTTTCCTTCCCAGCCCAAGCCTCCTGTCCCGTCCCGTTCCACGCCTCCTGTCCCGCCCCGCCCCAGTGCTCCTGGCCCGTTCTGTCCCAACTCTCCTGTTCCGTCCCGTCCCAGCTCTCCTGTCCCGCTCCGTCCCAGCTCTCCTGTCCCGTCCCGTCCCAGCTCTCCTGTCCCGTCCCGTCCCAGCTCTCCTGTCCCGTCCCGTCCCAGCTCTCCTGTCCCGTCCCGTCCCAGCTCTCCTGTCCCGTCCCGTCCCAGCTCTCCTGTCCCGTCCCGTCCCAGCTCTCCTGTTCCGTTCCGTCCCAGCTCTCCGGTTCTGCCCCAGTCCATGCCTCCAGTCCCGCCCCGTCCCAGCTCTCCGGTTCCGCCCCGGTCCATGCCTCCAGTCCCGCCCCGGTCCATGCCTCCTGTCCCGCCCCGGTCCATGCCTCCTGTCCCGCCCAGGTCCGTGCCTCCTGTCCCGCCCCGGTCCATGCATCCGGTTCCGCCCCGGTCCATGTCCCCTGTCCCGTCTGGACCCGGCCCTCCGGCTCCGTCCGGACCCGGGTCTCCGGGCCCATCCCGTTCCAGCTCTCCGGTTCCATCACGGCCTGTGCCTCCTGTCCCTCCCCGGTCCGTGCCTCCTGTCCCTCCCGGTCCGTGCCTCCTGTCCCTCCCCGGTCCGTGCCTCCTGTCCCTCCCCGGTCCATGCCTCCTGTCCCTCCCCGGTCCGTGCCTCCTGTCCCTCCCCGGTCCGTGCCTCCTGTTCCTCCCCGGTCCGTGCCTCCTGGGCCTTCCGGTTCCGGGCCTCCTGGCCCGCCCTGTTCCATGTCTCCAGTCCGGTCCTGTCCTGAGCGATGCAGCCGTCGCCGCCGGCCCCCTGAGCGATGCAGCCGTCGCCGCCGGCCCCCTGAGCGATGCAGCCGTCGCCGCCGGCCCCCTGAGCGATGCAGCCGTCGCCGCCGGCCCCCTGAGCGATGCAGCCGTCGCCGCCGGCCCCCTGAGCGATGCAGCCATCGCCGCCGGTACCCTGAGCGATGCAGCAGTCGCCGCCGGCCCCCTGAGATGTGCAGCCATCCTCCTGAGCGGTCCTGTCTGCGCCGCCGTCCTCCTGAGCGGTCCTGTCTGCGCCGCCGTCCTCCTGAGCGGTCCTGTCTGCGCCGTCCTCCTGAGCGGTCACTCCTGCGCCGCCGTCCTCCTGAGCGGTCACTCCTGCGCCGCCGTCCTCCTGAGCGGTCACTCCTGCGCCGCCGTCCTCCTGAGCGGCCCTGTCTGCGCCGCCGTCCTCCTGAGCGGCCCTGTCTGCGCCGCCGTCCGCCTGAGCGGCACTGTCTGCGCCGCCGTCCGCCTGAGCGGCACTGTCTGCGCCGCCGTCCGCCTGAGCGGCACTGTCTGCGCCGCCGTCCGCCTGAGCGGCACTGTCTGCGCCGCCGTCCGCCTGAGCGGCACTGTCTGCGCCGCCGTCCGCCTGAGCGGCACTGTCTGCGCCGCTGTCCCGTCATTGTTATTGTAACAAGTGCTTGCGGGAGACAGGGCGGGGCCACTCAGTGACGGCATGGATTTTTGCGGGGTCAGCCCTGATCTTCTCCTTCTTGATCACAAACCCCAGGAACGGAACAGAGGAAACATGGAAATTGCATTTCTCAGCCTTTACGAACAGCTTATTCTCCAACAGTTTTTAAAGGACCTGACAAACATGCTTAAAATTATCTTGGGGGGTTTTAGTAAATATTAGGATATCATCAATATAGACAAATACAGACCGGTTGAGGAGGTCACATAGAACGTCATTGACGAGGAACTGAAAGACCGCTGGGGCGTTAGTAAGGCCGAACAGGACCACCAGGTACTCAAAGTGCTCGAGGGGTGTGTTGAACGCCGTCTTCCATTCATCTCCCTCCCGGATCCGAACGAGGTGGTAGGCGTTGCGGAGGTCCAGCTTAGAGAAGATGGTGGCGCCATGCAGGGGCTCAAAAGCAGAGTTGATTAGAGGCAAGGGATATTTATTGCGAACAGTGATGGCATTGAGACCACGGTAATCAATACAGGGGCGGAGCGAGCCGTCCTTCTTTGCCACGAAGAAGAACCCCATTCCCACTGGTGACGAAGAGGGTCGCATAATACCTGAAGCCAGGGAGTCATGAATATACGTTTCTCAGGAACTAACAGGTTCTAGAGGTGGCTTGACGGGAGTGGAGCACCAGGCAGCAGGTCAATACAGCAAACATAGGGTCTGTAGGGGGGCAAGGACATAGCAAGAGATTTACTGAACACTTGGGACAAGTCATAATATTACTGTGGAACACAGGACAGATCAGGCTTGGGAGTACTAGCGGGTGCCCTGGCACCTTATGGAGGCAGGGTGGAATGAAGGCATACAGAGTGGCATCGGGGCTCCAGTTTTAAATTTGTGCTGTCTCCCAGTTGGGTTGCGCAGGCGAAGCCAGTGCTGGCCGAGAACTAATGGAGACTGGGTGGAGTGGATAATGAAGAACTGAATGGTCTCCTGGTGGTTCCCAGACAAGACGAGTTGAAGAGGAATGGTGGAGTGCGTGACCCGGGCCAGGATATTTCCATACAAGACAAAGGCGTTGAGTCGATCCAGAAGTGGTTCTGTGGGAATTCCAGATCGGTTGACTAAGCTTGCATCGATAAAGTTGGCGTCAGCTCCGGAGTCGACCAGGGCTGACAGAGGTCGACTGAGTGTCCCATAATAGGGTAGCTTTCAATTGAAAGCGAGACTGGGCAAACTGAAAAGTGGAGATTGGGCTCGCCAGTATGCCCAGGTCAACAGGCAAGCCACCCCTTCTTGGGCGAATGAGACAAGAGGCCACGTAATGGCCCGGACAAACACAGTAGAAGCAGGAACCGGAAGCAACTCTTCGATGACGTTCGCCGGCACCTAGCGTAGCACCGCTCAACTGCATGAATTCCTCCTCCGGTGGGTCCAGCACCGAAGGAGTGGAGTAACTTAGAGGTGACGAGCCTCGTGGATGAGGTAGGTACGGGGATTAACCTTAGCGGCCCGTCTTCTCCCGGGCTCGGGCTCGAAGCTGGTTGTCGAGGGAGATGGCGAGCGATATTAGGCTGTTCAGGGAGCTGGACTCATCCCAGGTCGCCAGCTCATCTTTCAGGTCCTCGCTGAGGGCTTTGAGGAAGACCCCTTGGAGGGCGGCGTCATAGGAAGACCCCTTGGAGGGCGGCATCATACACTTTATAAACTTGGGGGAGTGGCTAGGCGGATGTGGTTGAGTTCAATATATAACACCCTGGTACTACCCCGAGGGGTCCCTGGCAGGCTAGTGTATAAAAAAGAGTGGGGGTGAGTGCCAGTGCCTACGACCTCACAGGTACTGTGCTCCTAGTGTGCAAGTGGAGGCGTGGTAAACTCCATCTTTTGGAGTCGATTATGAAGTGCTATTGTGAAGTGCTGCAGTGCTTTGGGTTGCCACAGTCCTACACGGCTTCTCTATGAGAGTGCAAACACCTCTGAATCCATGGTCCCTCTCAGCATAAACAGAAGGAAACTAAACAGGGTTTGGAGTCGGGACAAAAATGAAAGCAGTTAGCTTTAATTTGTACTTTTGTTTGTGCAGTTTAATGGTGCGATCAGTTCTCCTCCAGTATGCCCGAGACCTTGTGAAGGGTGGGGATTGTGCTTTTCTCACTGCTAACAATCCCTATAGCAAGAGAGACTTTTGTGAATAAGAATTGGATTAATACCAGTACACACAGTACAATGCCTCCCTATGTGTCTAAAGGACAATATTGATCATTAGTAATGCAATCCCGTAAGTGAATAATGGCATGACCTATAAACCAACTGCATACATACATAAGTGATGCAAATACAAATTATAACCCCTACAGCAATGATTGTTTCAGCCACTATTATTTTTACATAATTGCAGTTATGCAAAGCTGGTACAAACAAGCCCAAATACATTTTTCTGTTGAAGAAAGAATCATAATGATGACAACATGAAGAGGTACAGTTTGAGCTCATAATCTTCCTTAAGGATTAGAAAAGGCTTTAAAAACCACAATGCGTTTCATTCAACAAACAATATGCAAATCACATTAACACTAAAAAATTTAAATTGCCTGAATACTCGTCTAAGTTAAATGTCTGTACTATGACTGTTTATAGGAACTGATTTGACTTGGAGTCACCTAAGCACTCCTGTCCCACCCTCAAGTCACCAGACAACAAAAATTGACCTTTGATAGGTCAAATAAGATTGATGTGAACTTGCTAAATAAATGAACGTGGCTTTCTGACTGGGAATTGTGTTCTGTTTTTCTATCAATGGGAATCATTCTAATCTAAAAGTATCACTATTAACTTCATGCTTACAACAGAAACAACTGAAGTCCACATTCATTGATGCTGTATCCAGTTACTGAACACTCAACACCATGCAATTATTATTTGTTACATTCAAGAGATTGGTATTTATAACAATTATAGTGCTTGCTTACCCGAGGGTATAAGTTCAATAAATATCAACAATCATATAGGCTACTGCAACATTTCAAATGAAACACAAACACACCGTCAACCGAAAAAGAATTATCCCGAGGTTGTTATAACAAATTAGTTGTACAGATTCTTATATTAATTAAAAACGAAATGTTCTCCTCCTGTTCTCACACAGAACTTTTTATTATTTATTTGTGGCATATTTATATAGTTTAAGTTTCATCCTACCAGATCTGGACTGCTAGAAAAGTAACTTAAAGTAATTTTATAAATAAAATATAAAAATATAAATAGCTTTCATAAAATGGACATACGTACTTAGATTGTAGCCTACCTAGCTAATTTGAAATAGTATAAAATATATAAAATATAATTCCTTATGATGCGTTCTTGTCAGTGCCTCTCATGGCTAGCTAACGTTGTCTCGTTTTTGTTACCAGTGTTGGGGAGTAGTGAACTACATGTAATTAAACTAGTAGTTTAACTACATTTTGCAGTAGCTTGCTGTAGTTCAACTACATTCATATTTGCATTGTGATTCAAGTAGTTAAATTACTTTTTTGCCATTTTTTGTGTAGTTAACTACTGAAACTACAACTTGCAATTTTGTTCTTGTGAAAACCCCAGATGGGATTGTTTTGGTTAGGACAGGTTTAGGTCTCAGGGGTATTCCAGGAAGCTGGATTGTCAGCTCACCTGTGAAAAATATTTGGCTATAGTTTTTAATGTTTTGAATCTGAATTTGTAAAACTAAACTTGAATATATTAGGTGTCAATTAGTCATAAGTATTGATTATTGCTATGTTAACAAATGTTCAGAGAAGTTGTTGCATGCTATTTTAGAAGTTACCTAGCTAACTGAGTATTCCTGCTTGGTGCAATACCCCCACCTGGACTCTAGTTTCTGGAAGGCAGGTGTCTGACTGATGGACATTGTATACAAAACCAAAGCTGACATTCCTTGCACTTTCCCATGAATAGTGGGGTATTTTTTTTTGATTTTTTTTTTGGTTTATGTATGACCAGTGAAGTTGGCACTTTTTGCAATAAACTCAATTGAGTGGCATTTTTAGCTGGTATGTGACTTTTTTGTATTATATTTTGTTATAATTTTGTATCACATGTACATTGTCAATTTGATCAGTAGTTTGAACTACTTTTTCTAAGTAGCTTTAGTTAACCAAACTAGATTTTTCCCTAGGGTAGCTTTGCTGTAGTTCAACTTCTTCCAGTGTGAAGTAATTGGTAGCTTGCAACGCTATGTTTTCAAAGTAGCTTCCTCAACACTGTTTGTTACCTTCATAGTTGCTTCAATAATCTTGCTTCAGCTAGGACATTTAGCCGAAACACTGAAGCAAGTCATAAATAATACTCTTGTAGACGTCTTCACAAGCATGCCCGTTGTGGTTCTAACAATATCCTTACCGGAGCTATCTTCCTTTTCGTATTTTCGTATTTTATCTTCGTTACATATTTCAACTATAATACATTGGGTGGCGCTATACAATCCAGTCGCACACAGGTTTGCTAAAATTTTGGAACCTCTTTTTCTGCGTCCACACACGGCCACACCCTTGGTAGGGCAGTCATGGACGAATAGAAACGTTGTGTTATTCTGAATGATCCTACCAATGTTCAATCAATGATCTGATTCAAGCAGGTCTTTGAAATATGAACCAATCGGATATTACAGTGGGTGGGATTTAGTAAGCGGTTTACTTCCTGGTGCTGTAGTCGGAGGCAAGAAACTGCTATGTGTATGTCCGTTTTATTGTACAGAAGCGGTAATCAGGAGTTAGTAAAAGAGTAACGTACAATAACCAATACTATATAGCTGTTCTATTTATATCATTCATTTTCATCTAGCTATTTACTACACAGTATCAGTAACGTTAGCTAAACGTTACAATGGGCTTACTCACGATACTAAAGAAAATGAAGCACAAGGAACGAGAGATGAGACTACTGATGCTGTATCCTTTTACCTCTAAGTTGATGCTTATTGAACAAATCGCATTGAACAAGATAAATGTTGAAAATGTGAAGAGCCTGAGCTGTGGGTGAAACTATGACTACAAGAAACAAGTGCAGTGAGATTGATAATGCGATGTAACGTTAACGGTTATTCATAATGGTTGTCGTTCTATTAGAGAGTAGTGCATGCCTATAAAGTTGTGCTCCATGAGATTAGACTGAAGTAACGTTAATGGTACGAACTGTGTCAACGAAATATTCAGCTTTTATCTGTCAAATAACGTCTCCTAACTCTGCATGGAATGAATAAAACAGCGTAGAAACTTGTTCATTTCATACAAAAAGCTAGTTGCATGACTATGCTTCTGGTAATAATGGTAATTAAAAATGTGTTGTTACCAAGTTATTTCTTAACAAAAAACGCATGCTTAGTGGGCTGGATAATGCTGGGAAAACGACCATTTTGAAAAAATTAAATGGAGAGGATGTCAGCACCATCTCCCCTACACTAGGATTCAATATAAAAACGCTGGAACACAGAGGGTAAGAGAGTGAACTTTGTTTAGATTTGTTTGTAGTGCTCCTGGGAGTGAGGATGGTTAGAACAGTTCTCCCAGGCTCCTGGGAGAACAGTGTTATTCTGACTCCTAAATGTCAGCAACATTATGTGAACTCGTAGTTCTCAAAAATGGCCAACCTTACATTTCTACGACTGGAGCTTAGTAACATTAGAATGTTCAAAGTTTTTCCATCTAAGGCTGAATTGACCTGTTTTTTTTCTGCATACCTTGTCTTCCCTTTTTACCATTATAGGTTTAAACTGAACATCTGGGATGTGGGAGGCCAGAAGTCTCTGCGTTCCTACTGGAGGAATTACTTTGAGAGCACAGATGGGCTGGTGTGGGTAGTGGACAGCGCTGACAGACTGAGACTGGAGGACTGCAGGCAAGAGCTAAGCTCTCTGCTGCTAGAAGAGGTACGGTTTTACTTTACCATCATTGTCTACAGACTAATAGACAGAACAGGATGGCTCTCAAATTCAAAGGCAACATCTTAGCATTTTGATCATGCTTTTTGGCTTCAAATGGGATTTAGTCAACTCGGTTGTTGAGTTTCAGCGTAGATCCTGTTCTGGACAATGCTTTCTCAGAACATTCTCATTATCTCATTATCATGCTGGCCCTCTGCCTTAATTTACTTGAAAATGGGTGTACCTTAGGATGATGGGTGCGTTACAGGTGGTGAGGTCTCCAGAACTAGTGACGTGAGATGATCGAGTGTGTGCTGGAACTTGGATGTGTTGGTATAGTGGGGGTTGATTATCTCTCCCTGAAAATTGCGTGCTTTGGAAGGCTGTGGATGGGCGAAGCACTGCAAACAATTCAAGGCAGAGTTCACAGCCCCGAGTTGGGTGCAAAATTATGAAGGAAAAAAATACAAGGCAGAATTTAGAAGCACGCTTTAGTGTATTTAAAACATGGTTCTTATCCAGGGGCATGTATATATGTTCTCCAGAAATGTTATTTTAAGTGAACACATTTTCTGAAAAGAAAGAACATTGGTATTCTTTTTTCAATGGATCTGAATCCATACATAAGACAAACCATACTGCAAAAGGGATGCCATGGCAATTGAACCAGGTCATGTAGATTTTAAATGTACTGTTCACATTCCACAAATCACTGTGCGTATCGGAAATTGAATGCATTCTCTCATTATTTGAAGTACAAAGCCTTATCTATTCAGAATTCATGACAATAAATGTAAATCCTACAGTACTTATAAAAGAGTCAAGTAGGCATATCTCATGAGATGCAGGCCTATTTTATAGTAGTGAACATTAAGATAACTTTTTTAAGTGAGACGTGGAAAGATGCATGTGGGCATTAAAGGAAAGAGGTTTGATATTGGTTCATAGTAAAAACATGTATACAGTAGGAAACCTGAGAGCTACTGTGCTAAAACAAGGTGTAATACATTTTCTCAGCTGAGTAGGACATGACATAATGTCATTATGACTGTCACAGATGAAAGATTTGCTGGACTTGCTTTAACTGTTCTGCCTCCCTAAAATCAGATTTATTTAGACAGTGTGCATGGTCTGACTTGCACTCCACAGTTTTAATCATGAAGACTAGGGATACCTGCCAGTACAATGGAAATAGGGCACTCAAAGGATCACATGGATATACCAGAATGTATGTGAAAGTATAGTGTAATGTTTTAAATAGCACAATCACCAAAAGCATTGTCATTTTCTATACTTTTAAAAATAATTTTAAATTGTCATAATTAACAACTGGGCTGATTTGAATTAAATCTGTCATTAATGATATTTAGTCTGCTGAAATTAGCTTTTTATTAACTATGTTAAAGTTAACATTTAGTGTAAAATAAAATGGATGACAGGGTCAATCGATTTCTTGTGATTTCCTAAAATCATCCATTAAACATTCATAAATTTTAAGATTAAGAAATCAACCACATGGGGTTGAATTATAAATATTTATACAGTGCATAATTTTAAAATGGAGAGAGGGGTCAAGGTTAGCTTTTCTTGTTATTTTCTTGTTGCCCACCTTTTGGCTTGTAGTTATTCATTAACATATCCAATGAGGCTCCTACATCTTATACAAATTTTGTTTTTATTTTTTATTTTTTACAATTTTGGGGGAAAAAGTAAACGCTCTACATCAGTCCACCCTGAATGTAAAGACAGGTAACAATCCTTCGGCAAGGACAAAGATAAAGCCTTAAAGAGACTCCTGCTTTGAGTTTCCATTTCTTGAAAAATACTGTAATTCACCTAATTGTATTTTATTTCTATAATATATACAATGATCCTGAACAAATGTGCATGTTTTGTTAGCTAAGTGGCAAGATAAGGGATCATATTATGCCTCATTCAATGGCCACAATAATGCATGGAGGAAAGTGACCATTATACACAGTCACACTTACCTGTATATTGAAAAGTAAATGGTATGTACTAAATGGTGCACTGAAAATGTCATATTCAAGCATTTGTGAAAAGGGGGAAATCCGTACTGTACATATTCTAGCGCAATTAATTAGATCATTTCCAGAATCTGAGCTCTGAAGGCAGCACAGTGTCACATGAATTCTCACTCTTGAGAGGCGATGTGGTATTTTTAGAAAGCCGTTTAAATATCAACATGTAAAGATCAGGATGCTTCAGGGCATTGGGTGCTTAACTGTTTCTAAGCATCAGTGTGTGCGACTGTCTCTCACAGCGCCTAGCAGGAGCTACTCTCCTGGTATTTGCCAATAAGCAGGACCTGCCAGGGGCACTCTCCAAAGATGCCATAAAGGAGGTGAGTCTATACACAAACACACACACACTCACTCACTCACTCACTCACTCGGCTGCTTCTTTGCACACCGTTTTTTACTTAACTGTTTTTGTCAGCTATCCATTTCTCTCTCATTCTTGGTGTGTGTATCTGTATCTGTCTGTAGGCGCTGGCTCTGGACAATATAAAGACTCATCACTGGTGTATCATTGGGTGCAGTGCAGTGACTGGGGAGAACCTGCTAGCAGGTGTGGACTGGCTGCTGGATGACATCGCCGCACGGATATTCACAGCAGACTGAGGCAATACGCACGCAAACTGATGCTGCCTAACACAGATACACACACTACTCCACTCATTAATCCATACAGGCAGTAAAGGAACATCATCTACTGCAGTTTAAAGAAAGTTTAACTCTGGTGAAATGGTTATCACTCCAGAAGACTCGTCATCATATCTTGCAGTGTTTGTCATAAGACTGGAGTCAAGAGATCCTAACGTACAATGGGGGAAATAAGTATTGGACACATCAACAATTTTATTATCAAACATATTTCCAATGTAGCTATTCACATGAGATTTTGACCAGACATTGGTATTAACTCAATAAAACTACACAGCTAATGAAATTGTCACGTTCCAATTCTTTAAAAAAGTTATGTGCAATAAAGTGAAATGACACAGGATAAAAGTATTGAACACGCTAAATTAAATGTATTTAATACTTGGTAGAAAAGCCATATTTTTTATATTTGGTTGCATATCTTATTTGCTGGTACTCTTATAAGCGATACTATAACAGCTCTGCATTTTAATGGATCTCTATGGGAATTGGGGGGTGAGACAAGATTTAGCTGTAAATTACACTGGAACAGCATAGAACACATGGTGGCTAAGTGGCTCTAAGTCATCAAGGGTCTGATGTATTAAACAAGCCTTTAACCATCACTCTGCTGCCAGAAATACAGTAGCTATGGATGGATAACTTGAAGGGTTTCTTCTCCTGACTTATTTTTCCATAGAGTTCAATAGGAAAATCTGTCAGGAGAAACAACCCTTAAAGTGATCCTTCCATATCTACTGTATTTCTGGCAGCAGAGTGATGGTTAAAGGCTTGTTTCATACATCAGCCCCTTGATGACTTAGAGCCACTTAGCCAACCATGTGTTCTATACTGTTCCAGTATAATTTACAGCTAAATCTTGTCTCACCCCCCAATTCCCATAGAGATCCATTCAAATGCAGAGCTGTTATAGTATCGCTTGTAAGAGTACCAGCAAATAAGATATGCAACCAAATATAAAAAATATGGCTTTTCTACCAAGTATTAAATACATTTAATTTAGCGTGTTCAATACTTTTTTCCTGTGTCATTTCACTTTATTGCACATAACTTTTTTAAAGAATTGGAACGTTACAATTTCTTTAGCTGTGTAGTTTTATTGAGTTAATACCAATGTCTGGTCAAAATCTCATGTGAATAGCTACATTGGAAATATGTTTGATAATAAAATTGTTGACGTGTCCAATACTTATTTCCCCCATTGTATATGGATCCTCACATATAATTATTTGTTGTAATTTTTTATTTTTTTTGCAATTACCACAAAGTTACAATTTGTGGTATTACTTAAACTTAAATTGTGTTTTAAGAAATGGAAAATAAACTTTAGAAAAAAAACTATGAAGTGTATTTTTAGCATCTGCAACTTTTAAAACTTTGTGGCAAATTTTCAAAATCATCTGTACTGCACAAAAATCTAACTCATTAATTATGTCCACTGGGCCAGATCAAAGCAACATTTTTAAGCCACCTCAAGAGAAAAATGTGTAGGAGTATGCAACCCTGGTCCTGGAGTGCCAGTGACGTTTCTGGTTTTTGTTCCATCTGAGCTTGATCACAAGAGTTTGATGGATGATTAAGTCTGAGCTGGAATATTCTGACATGCTGAGTGCCTCCAGCACATGGTCACCTACATTCATTAAACCTGATTAATTTAAATTAATCCAGTTATTTAGTTACAGGCTTGGATAGAGCAAAAACCAGGACCATCTCAGGCACTCGAGCACCAGGGTTGCCTACCCTTGGTGTATTCAAAGATGACAGAACTTCAGGCCTTTGATTCAGTTTCTTTCTGGCCAAGCCCCTCCTACTGGCCAATTTGTGATATACTCACTTGGAAAAGCCTTAGTGCCACTGTGGTATACTGTGGCTGGCCCTTAATCAGCTTCAATCCAGCAAAGTCTGGTGCAGATGAAAAGGACCAAACCATGGACTCAAAGCAATGGGACCACTCGCTGACTAAACCTTTTCAAATCAATTCTCTGCAGATTTATTATCGCTCATCTTGTGCATCTGATCCATGTACTATAAAGATGAGTGAATCTGTACGGTATTAATCCCAAGGAATATGCAGAGCCAAATACCACTATGGCAAGATTAGTATGTTGCACTCCTGCTTCTCTAAAAACATTAACTGCATCGTAGGTCCAAAACTTTTGTACTGAGGGCAGGTCAAAGCTTTGGTATATCAGGCATTGTGTATTTTTTCTGTAATATACTGTACATACAATAAACATAGAAAAACTAAGGGCTGCAGTGACATGTTTGTGTAATGATTAAGCTTTTGAGACCTTTTACTCATGGGTTATCACCAGTCAACCCAAAGCCATCTTTGCCATACCCAGAGGGGCTAATAATCATGATGCATTAACCTGATGCAACAGCTTTAACGTGGTTATACGTTTTAATTTAATACAAAACTAACTGGACATTTTTTTAAACTTGATGCATTTGAATTTGCTTAAACTATGGTGATTAAGGAGCCTCACTGGGGTCTGTAGGACACTAAAATCGCAGGAGAAACTCTAAGAGCGTCAGCTTTTTAAAAGATATTTTGGGAATGGTCAGCGATAAACATTCCACATTAGCGATTTCCAGCTGTATTCCCACAGCAAGCACTGCTCCAAAGTTTGTACTCCAGTACATTCAAATGCCAGCCAGCAACTCTAACTACAGGGGACGTAGGGTTCATACTCTTGAACAAAGTCTTAACCTCAAAGCTTGAAACAGTGAACGAGACATTTGTAGTGGACACAGTAATATACATTGCTCAAAGAAATTAAGGGAACACTTAACACAGTACAACACCAAGTCAATTAAACTTTTGGGATATCGATCTGTCCAGTTAGGAAGCGTAAATGATTGTGAATCAATTTCACCTGCTTTGGTGCAAATGAAAGAGACAACAGATGGACAGGAGGCAACAGCAAGACAACCCCCAAAAAGTAAATGGTTTTGCAGGTGGTGGCCAGACCATTTCTCTCTCCTTATCCTTCCTGTCTGATTTCTCTAGTTTTACACTTTGCTAGTGCCCTTGTCAATACTGGTAGCATGAGGCGGAAACTGCAGCCCATTCAGGTTGCACAGGTAGTCCAGCTCCTCCAGGATGGCACATCCATATGTGCCATCGCAAGAAGGTTTGCTGTGTCTCCCAGCAGTCTCAATAGTGTGGAAGAGATACCAGGCCATTACACAAGAGCTAGACAGGGCCGTAGAAGGGCAACAACCCAGCAGCAGCACTGGTATCTGCTCCTTTGTGCGAGGAAGAACAGGAGCACTGCCAGAGCCCTACAAAATAACCTCCAGCCAGCTACTCGCATGCATGTTTCTGACCAAACTGTCAGAAACAGACTCCATGAGGATGGCATGACGTCCTGTAGTGGGACCTGTACTCAAAGCCCAGCACCGTGCAGCTCAATTGGAATTTACCAGAGAACATCAGTTAGCAGCCCCGTTCTCTTCACAAATGTGCAGGTTCACAGAGTATGTGACAGGCGTAAGAGTCCGGAGACGCCACGGTGAATGTTATGCAACATCATCCAGCATGACCGGTTTGGTTTAATTGACTTGGTGTTATACTGTGATGATTAAGTGTTCACCTTATCTTTTTGAGCAGTGTATATACACACAAGCCCCAAGTAGCCTTTGTATACAAATGGTTCACCTTTTTCAGAACCATTTATGAAATGCACGCATCTTCAAGGTCATGAATTTCAAGCTTTAACGACAGCACAACTTGGAATGAAGTTGTCGAAATATACAGATCAGGCAAATGCCAGTCAATATATACCATTTTATTCAGTCATCACATAGGAAGGTGTATTGTGCCACCCAGGTTGAATGTTTCTGCTTCAATTAGTCTTAGTAACAGAAATAAGTTAATGGCTCAGAGGGGGGGGGGCTATTCCCACCATGTAAGCTGTGGCTCAAGCAAACTGCCAAAATAGTCATCTGGAGTTTGAGTTTTACTAGACGAGCGCAAATGATCTTGTATGTTAAAACAAGCTTAAAATAAAGATTCCCTTATTTGCAGCATAAAACACCAAAATTGTATACAAACCATGAAGTTTTACATTAACACCAATCTTAAGGTCAGCATTCTGACAACTGCCCACTTTTGGTAAGCCAATAAACAAGCAATCCAGTTCTGAAGACCTTTATTTAAGCATCAATAAGAACTTGTCCAGTTCACAAGTTGGCAAAAGATCTTGATGCATCTCATCCTCAATGCCAGTCATCTTGGAAACCCCTGCATGGAGAAAAGGAGAACATTTTAAACCCAGAACAAGTAGCATTACTGAAATGTGTGCGCAACTTTGGACATGTACATCAGAGGGGTACCACTCAGTCACTGTACATCAGACTGGGGCGGTAATCACAGCTCATCACTGAGACAATATCCAAGGTTTTGTTTTAAAAGCAACTTTTTCAATTAAATAAACATACCTTCAAACACAGATTCTAGTCTGCAGATCCTTGGAGTCACACTGCAAGAAAAGTACCATTACACAGGTGATCAAGAAACTGCAGCTGCATACATGGCTACTTTAACACAGCAACATCTCACTACTTAGAAAGCCTGTCCCATCAGACAGTTGGACACCCCAGCAGTTCATCCCCTTGTTGCCCTGGCAGCACCAGTGGGTTCACCTTTGCAGGTTCTGGTGCCAGCACAGGGCGTAAGACGCGTGCAGGTTTCATCATAGGGACAGACTGGGATTTTGGGAAAGGGTCACATTGGTGCACTACCATGGCACCAGCCAAGTCAGCTTTGTGGCATGTTCAGCACATGACCTTTCAACATTACAGGTCTGATTAGCCACCGCACCAGTCTACCATGAAGTGCCAAGTGTGGTCAATTGACGGATATAAATTGTGGACTCACCTGACCACAACACTACGCAGTTGGCATCACAGAAGAACATGGCGGAAATCCTAGAAGAGAGTTCAATTTGATTAGAAATCAAAGGCGGCATGGAGACCAGCTCTCCACCACATTACTGTGGTCAGAGAGGTACCAGTCAGTCACAGAAAAATCAGACTGGGGCGGTAATAGGAATCCTCATTCCACAGGGGAAACGGACTAAACTAACAACGCTTGAATGACAATACATCATACTTCAGAATCCAGTCAAATTAATTCACTTTGGGATTTGGCCCATTACACTGGAGAAGCTACAACTGCCAAACGGTCACTACATGACTTATCGATGAATAACATCAAACTTACCAGCCATTCCAGGAGTGTAAGAATCGACCTGGATTTTCCACCTGTAAAATAGGGGAGGTCAAGACTCATAGGAGACGAACTTAACCGATTGCTATAGCAACTTCTCTGCAGTCAGAAATTCTATTTCTCAGCAGGAAATCAGACGAACGAGATTCCAAAGTGAAAATCATCATTTGAAGCAGAGGAAGTGGTCACTTTGCGGACAAAGATTAGACCAATGTACTGAACATTTGTCACTTAGCTAGATATACCATTGTGGCCAGCAAGTGTATACTTTGTAGCCTTTTGATCTAAGTCCAGGTCTGCTTGTTAAAGAATTTACATTATATGCTGACCTTTCCAACCCTTAGAATTGACCCAGACCACACCCAAACACTTACCATCCAGCAGAGCCTTTGGGTCACAGCAGGAGGAGTGACCACCAGTAGACACCTGAAGGACAAACGGTTCTTTAGCAAATACAACAGGTTGATTGAGGTTGGCACTGCAGAAATGACAGGCAGTACAGTCGCTCAGAAGTGGAAATAGTTTCACATTGGTTCAAAGTGAGCTAGTTATCCTCATCATTGACTGTAGACAAAGCCAGCAATTAAACAACATGCACTGCCTATAACAAGATCAATAGGAGATGAAAGGGCCATTTATCTTGAATCAGAACTCGACTACAAAGTGTAATGTTATTTTCAAAAAGGTGTCAAAAAAAGCAATGCCATTCAATTTACTTTCATTACAATTGGAGCCACCATTTTAAGTCAGTGCAAATTGTGCAAAGACTGAAACTGGTAGAGGCTACAGTAGAAGAATCTTACCACAAGACTAGTCAGGCCAATGAGTCCATATTTGGGTCACCACACCTGGCTGAGGATGAAAGTGAATCATTTTAGGGGGTAATCACATCAAACAAGGTCTCCCCTCTCTAAGGGAGAGTCCAATCAGTGCTTTGGTGACTAGATTGCCATGCGACATTTGTCGTCCAAAAGTTTTAGGGTGAAAACCCAGTTCATCCTTTTAGGCTCCATAAACAGCAATACTATGAAAGAAATTGCTAACAAAGTCTTCAGCTTACCATTAGATGTTGATTGTCAACTAGACCGTTTCATCAGCGGAGATCTAAATACAAAGACACAATTTAGCAGGGCAACATTATACAAAGCGAATCATTTTTGCCCAAAAGGGGTTTCAGATTAAAAATTGGCATCAAAGAATTCAGACATATGCTTGTCAAAAAAATCATCATAAAATACCCCACATCATAGCCATGGTAGAGATAATGTAAATAAGTCAGATACCTATAAGCAAACGCTTTCCATCCTTCATAAGGATGCCACTTTGCATAGATCTGTTGAAAGGAAAAGGGAAACTGTTAAACGTGTCCAATCTGAAATCCATGGCACATGTGCAATGCAGGTTAAGGTTAAATGCTACTCAGAATCTGGTAAAGTAGTTTCTTCAAAACGTAGATTCAGTAAGAGAGAGTTCAAAGATCATCATCGTAGCACTGACGCTGGTGGCTCGTCACGCAGTTCCACTAGCTTCTAAATGCAGATGTACATGTGCGAGCAATACAAACATCCTCTAGAAATTAATTGACTAATGTATATTGCATTAATTTACCTTTTCTCATGCATGTCCATTTCCGACTAGACCTGTGTGGAGAAGAACACAACCAATGACACGTGATTCCAAACACGTGGAAGCAACCTCGCCGGTCTACTGACTAAGCAACATTTTTAAGCGGTTGCGCCTTAGCAAGTAATACGTTTGCAAACTAAAGTTGTAGTTTCTCGTCAGAAAATAAATTAGCAATCACAGTAATTCAGTACAGGTCTGTGAAATTATCATCATTGAGAAACTTATTTGACTAGCAGTAACACGGTTATAGGTAACGTTAGCAATGCAGTGTCCTTGCAATCACGCAATACTCATTTACAGTTTTGGCCTAGATGTGACAAATTTTAAAAAAAACTAAAACTACTTCTGAAATAAACCAGCTTCAAGCTTCAACATCATGAACATAAAAGGGTAAAACTACAAATATTTATGAACAGATGGAAATGGATTGACATCCGCAGCAGTAACTCGCCAACCATTTCAGCGTAATATATTGTGGGTTCACATTAAACTATGGTTATTTGCGGATACAAGTAATTCAACACGCGATGTTAATGTATTAAATCAAGCGTTCATATGAAAACTTTAACTAATCTGTTAATATACAGTCCGGTAACATACTACACTCACCTCAGACAGCGCCACAAATAACGAAAGTCGTGCGGTGGCGCCTTTTATTCAGTCAGTCTCTCAGAGACAGAACTCCTCCCACTTTAATTAAATTTGCAGTATTAATTTAAACTTGTGACGATAGCCGTTTTTAAGCAATATACGATATATATGGTGAAACTATTATTTAAATGCATTTTGTACGTGTAAAAAAATTGTTTCAAGACGTTTGTTCATGACGTCACTTCCTTTGAGCGCCCTAAATAAATCGCGCACAGACATTTGGGTTCTATCACAGATCTATGGTTCTGTGTAGATACAAGGGAAGAAATTAATTTAAAGATTTTACATAAGATTTACCCCAGCAATTCAATATCTCCAAAAATATGACTGTAGATAGTGACTGTAACTTCTGTGACACGAAATAACTGACATCTTTTCTTTGAATGAAATTATCAGATCTTTCTGGAAAGACTTGTGTTCATGCATTTTGGACCATGAACTACTGTATGATTTTAAAATGAAGGACATAGTCTGCTACTACCACAATACCAAAACAAAGTGTTGTTAATTTCTTTACTTTTAATATGCAGTTTTTATATGCAAGCAAAAAAGTCTCCCAAAATGAAATATTTTTCTGTTTGATTAATTCACATTCCATATTAATTGATGCTGTATCCAGTTACTGAACACTCAACACCATGCAATTATTATTTGTTACATTCAAGAGATTGGTATTTATAGCAATTATAGTGCTTGTTTACCCGAGGGAGAAATTTCAAGTTCAATAAATATCAACAATCATATAGGCTACTGCGACGTTTAAAATGAAACACAAACACATTGAGTTTTGATGCCTCAACGCATGCGCACTGATGCTGCCTAACACAGATACACACACTACTCCGCTCATTAATCCATACAGGCAGTAAAGGACCATGATCTACTGCAGTTTAAAGAAAGTTTAACTCTGGTGAAATGGTTATCACTCCAGAAGACTCGTCATCATATCTTGCCGTGTTTGTCATAAGACTAGAGTCAAGAGATCCTAATAACCCAAGGACATTTTGGAAGACTATTAAATCTTTAGCTGGAAATAGAAATGGTATAGAGCTTCCCATATGCATTGTCAAGGACTCCCTTAACATCTCTAACAAATCCAAAATACTTGACTGTTTCAATGAGCACTTTATTGCCTCTGGTTCCCTGTTTGACTCTCTCAACAATACGCATAAGGAACCCCCTGCTGTTTGTTCTGATAGTCATGTAACTATAGGTCAGTCTTTTAGCTTTAATCCAGTTACTATCTCGGAGGTACACAAAGCTCTTAAACTTTTCGACACAAGAAAATCGGCAGGTCCTGATAACCTGGAGCCCTACTTCTTAAAGTTAGCGGCTGATTTTATTGCACCACCTTTAACACATATTTTTAATCTCTCACTTGCGAAATTCCTATTATATGGAAATCTGCCTTTGTTCTTCCCCTGTTAAAAGGGGGAGACCCCACACTCTTAAATAATTATAGGCCAAATTGTCTGTCCTCATTAAAATTCTGGAATCCCTTGTGAGTGAGCAACTTAAGGAGTTTCTATTAACAAACAATATTTTATCTGATTATCAATCAGGTTTTTAAAAAAAACACAGCACAACTACAGCTACCTTAAAAGTAGATTTTATCGAATCTTTGGACAACAGACACCACTGTGCAGCCCTTTTTATTGATTTATCAAAGGCTTTTGATACTGTGGATCATGCGATAATGAAGCATAGACTTCTCAGTTTAGGACTGTCAGAACAAACGGTCTGCTGGTTTGTGAATTATTTATCATGCAGATCGCAGTGTGTGCAGGCTGAAGGCATCACCTCTAGCTCTCTTAACGTATCTAAGGGTGTGCCTCAAGGTTCAGTCCTAGGACCACTCTTATTCACTATTTATATTAACAGTCTCGGTCAAAATGTACTCAACGCAAACTTTCACTTTTATGCAGACGATACTGTTATATATTGCTCTGCTCCGACACAGAATCAGGCTCTTTCTCATCTACAACTTGCTTTTAACACTGTACAACACACCCTTCATGATCTGAAACTCGTTTTGAACTCCAACAAAACAAAACTCATGATGTTTATCAATTCAAAGAAAAAGCAGATGAACCTCCCATCTATTACTACACTTCAGGGCAATAAGATTGAGTCTGTATCCCTGTACAAATATCTAGGAATTTTTATTGACGACTCTCTCTCTTTTAAACCTCATATTCAACAACTTTTTAGCAAAAAAACTGAAGCTGAAATTGAGTTTTTATTTCAGAAATAAGTCTTGTTTTTCTTTCGAGGCTAAAAAGAGACTTGTTGCTGCTACCTTTATGTCTGTGCTTGATTTTGGCGATGTAATATACATGCATGCATCCTCTCAAAGCCTTCATGCGTTAGACTCGATCTACCATGGAGCATTAAGGTTCATCACAAATTATAAGGCACTTACTCATCATTGCTCTCTGTATGCTCGTGTTGGTTGGCCTGCTTTGTCCACCCGTAGACTTATTCACTGGTATACCTTTGTTTATAAAGCAATCCTTGATTTACTTCCATCCTACCTATCCAAGTATATCCACCTGAAAAGTGCTAGTTATTGTTTACGCTCCCAGGACTTACTCTTACTAACTGTACCCAAAGCCCGAACTGAGTTGGGAAAAAGGACTTTTATGCATGCTGCTCCCTCAGCTTGGAATTTTTTCCAAAAGGATTTAAATCTTGGGGTGCTAGTATCATTTGATGCTTTTAAAACAATGTTGAAAAAATGGGAGGCAGGCACATCAGGCTGTCAATGTTTTTGAGCTAATTTATTTGGTATTTGATCCTGCACTCTATGCTGACTTTTGTTTTGGCTACTTTTATTGATTCTCCTGATTTGTAATGTATATATGCACTTGTGTGAATTGGAACTTCTAATGTTTGTGATTTGTTATATGTTGTGTGTCTGCAACCATGTTTAATGTGCTGCTGCCTGTCTTGGCCAGGACACTCTTGTAAAAGAGATTTTTAATCTCAATGAGGCTTTTTCCTGGTTAAATAAAGGTTAAATAAAAAGAGATCCTAACAAATACGGATCCTCACATATAATTTTTTGTTTTGTTACAATTTGTGGTATTACTTAAACTTAAATTGTGTTTTAATAAATGGAAAATAAACTTTAGAAAAAAACTATGAAGTGTATTTTTAGCATCTGCAACTTTTAAAACTTTGTGGCAAATTTTCAAAATCATCTGTACTGCACACAAATCTAACTCATTAGTTATGTCCGCTGGGCCAGATTAAAACAACATTTTTAAGCCACCTCAAGAGAAAAATGTGTAGGAGTATGCAACCCTGGTCCTGGAGTGCCAGTGACATTTCTGGTTTTTGTTCCATCTGAGCTTGATCACAAGAGCTTGATGGATGATTAAGTCTGAGCTGGAATATTCTGACGTGCCTCCAGCACATGGTCACCTACATTCATTAAACTTGATTAATTAAAATTAATCCAGTTATTTAGTTACAGGCTTGGATAGAGCAAAAACCAGGACCACTCAGGCACTCGAGGATCAAGGTTGCCTACCCTTGGTGTATTCAAAGATGACAGAACTTCAGGCCTTTGATTCAGTTTCTTTCTGTCCAATTTGTGATATACTCACTTGGAAAAGCCTTAGTGCCACTGCGGTATACTGTGGCTGGCCCTTAATCAGCTTCAATCCAGCAAAATCTGGTGCAGATGAAAATCAGTATTGAAGAGGACCAAACCGTGGACTCAAAGCAATGGGACCACTCGCAGACTAAACCTTTTCAGATCAATTCTCTGCAGATTTATTATCGCTCATCTTGTGCATCTGATCCATGTACTATAAAGATAAGTGAATCTGTACGGTATTAATCCCAAGGAATATGCAGAGCCAAATGCCACTATGGCAAGATTAGTATGTTGCACTCCTGCTTCTCTAAAAACATTAACTGCATCGTAGGTCCAAAACTTTTGTACTGAGGGCAGGTCAAAGCTTTGGTATATCAGGCATTGTGTATGTTTTCTGTAATATACTGTACATACAATAAACAGAACCATAGAAAAACTAAGGACTGCACTGACATGTTTGTGTAATGAGTAAGCTTTTGAGACCTTTTACTCATGAGTTATCACCAGTCAACCCAAAGCCATCTTTGCCATACCCAGATGGGCTAATAATCATGATGCATTAACTTGGTGCAACAGCTTTAATATGGTTATTCATTTTAATTTAATACAAAACTAAATGGACATCAAGCTGGACAACATTGATCATTTTTTAAAAACTTGATGCATTTGAATTTGTTTAAACTATGGTGATTAAGGAGCCTCGCGGGTCTGTATAACACTTAAATCGCAGGAGAAACTCTAAGAGCATCAGCTTTTTAAAAGATATTTTGGGAATGGTCAGCGATAAAGATTCCACATTAGCGATTTCCAGCCATATTCCCACCGCAAGCACTGCTCCAAAGTTTGTACTCCAGTACATTCAAATGCCAGCCAGAAATTCTCACTACAGGGGATGTAGGGTTCATACTCTTGAACAAAGTCTTTACCTCAAAGCTTGAAACGGTGAACGAGACATTTGTAGTGGACACAGTCCACACTTTCAATTAATATACAGTTGTGTTCAAATAAATAGCAGTGCGTTAAAAAAAGTGCAAATATTTTTTAATAGCTTTTAGTTCCATATTTCAAATGAAGTGGAAACATTATACATTCAATTCCAAATCAAAGCATTAACAAATTGTATCAAGTCTGCGTTATTTTTTTTTACAGGAAGCAAAGAAAAGGAATATTAATCTGTTAAAAAAAATAGCAGTGTTGACATTTTTCTCTTCAGACTCAAACACTTACTGTATAAACTGAAGAAATTTTTCAAGATTTAACTTCACTTTAAACTACTGAACTAATATTTAGTTGCATAACCATTGTTTTTGATAACTGCTGCGCACCTAGAAACAGGCATTTCAGCCCAGGATGAACGAACTACATTCCACAGTTCCTGTGAATTTTTGGGTTTCGCTTCAGAAACTGCATTTTTAATGTCACCCCACAGGTTTGCAATGGGGTTGAGGTCGGGGGATTGAGCTGGCCACTACATTGCCTCAATCCTTTTTGTCTGGAACCAAGATGTTGCTCGCTTACTCATGTGTTTGGGGTCGTTGTCTTGTTGAAACACTAATTTCAGGGGCATTTCCTCTTTGGCATATGGCAACATAATCTCTTCAAGTATTTTGATGTATTCAAACTGATCCATGATCCCTTGTATACGATAAATAGGCCCAACACCGTAGTATCCCCGTACCATCATTTTTGCGCCACCACGATTCACTGTATTCAGCGTACTGTGGCTTGAATTCAGTACCCAGGGGTCGTCTGACGTACTGTCGACGACCACTAGACCCGAAAAGAACAATTTTACTCATCAGTCCACAAAATGTTACGCCATTTCTTTTGGCCAATCGGTGTTCCTTGGCAAACTTTACGGGATCTTCTTGCTGATAGCTTAGCTTCGATCAAAGGTCTTGACTGTAACAGCACTTACAGCTAATTTTAGATCATCTTTGATCTTTCTGGAGGTGATGATTGGCTGAATCTTTGCCATTCTTTGATCAGTTTTAACAGCAATTGCTCGTTTTGTTCCACGCGTTTCGGGTTTTTGTTGACATTTTTAAGCATGATATCTTTTTAGCGGAGCATCCTAGAATTAGCAAGTTTTCCCCTCTCTGATCAACTTTTTAATCAAATTACGATGTTCCTCCGACCAACGTTTGGAACAGCCCATTTTTATTTGCTTCCCTTCTTCCTTAATAAAGGACAATTAGTGACAGCTGTTAATAAATTCTCCAATTAAACTCCACACTGCTATTCTTTTGAACACACCCCTTTCAATTATTGAGTCAATTACTCAGAACAAGCAGTGTTCATGTCATGACAGTTGGGTCTGTTGTTTTTCCATTACATCTACAAGTAAATTATTTGCCATGCAGAAATATCACTACTAATAACAGTGGTTAATCAGGTTACTGATGTTGTACTGCAATTATTATTTAACACAACTGTATACACAAGCCTCAAGAAGCCTTTGCAAACATATTAACCTTTTATGAAATGCACCCATCTTCAAGGTCATGAATTTCAAGCTTTAATGAAGGCACAACATGGAGTGAAGGTGTAGGAAGATACAGATCAGGCAAATGCCAGACAAAGAATATACCGTTTTATTCAGTCATTACATATGAAGGTGTATTGTGCCACCCATGTTGAATGTTTCAGCTTCAATTAGTTTTAGTAACAAATAAGTTAATGGCTGAGAGGGGGGGGGGGGGCTATTCTCTGAAGATCCACCATGTAAGCTGTGGCTCATGCAAACTGCTGTCCAATTGCCAAAATATGCATCTGGAGTTTGGATGATTTTACTAGACAAGTGCCAATTATCTTGTATGTCAAAACAAGCTTAAAAAAATTCCCTTATTTGCAGCATAAATCACCAAAATTGTATATGAACCATTAAGTTTTACATTAACACCAATCTTAAGGTCAGCATTCTGACAACTGCCCACATTTCCCTCACCCCACTTTTGGTAAGCTAATGAACAAGCAATCCAGTTCTGCAGACCTTTATTTAAGAATCAATAAGAACTTGTCCAGTTCACAAGTCGGCAAGAGATCTTGATGCATCTCATCCTCAATTCCAGTCATCTTGGAAACCCCTGCATGGAGAAAAGGAGAACATTTTAAACTCTGAACAAGTAGCATTACTGAAATGTGTGCAACTTTGGACATGGACATCAGAGGGGTACCACTCAGTCACTGTACATCAGACTGGGGCGGTAATCACAGATCATCACTGAGACAATATCCAAAGGTTTTGTTTTAAAAGCAACTTTTTAAATTAAATAAACATACCTTCAAACACAGGTTCCAGTCTGCAGATCCTTGGAGTCACACTGCAAGAAAAGTACCATTACACAGGTGATCAAGAAACTGCAGCTGCATACATGGCTACTTTAACACAGCAACATCTCACTACTTAGAAAGCCTGTCCCATCAGACAGTTGGACACCCAAGCAGTTCATCCCCTTGTTGCCCTGGCAGCACCAGTGGGTTCACCTTTGCAGGTTCTGGTGCCAGCACAGGGCGTAAGACACGTGCAGGTTTCATCATAGGGACAGACTGGGATTTTGGGAAAGGGTCACATTGGTGCACTACCATGGCACCAGCCAAGTCAGCTTTATGGCATGTTCAGCACATGACCTTTCAACATTACAGGTCTGATTAGCCACTGCACCAGTCTGCCATGAAGTGCCAAGTGTGGTCAATTGACGGATATAAATTGTGGACTCACCTGGCCACAACACTACGCAGTTGACATCACAGAAGAACATGGCGGAAATCCTGTAAGAGTTAAATTTGATTAGAAATCAAAGGCGGCATGAAGACCAGCTCTCCACCACATTACTGTGGTCAGAGAGGTACCAGTCAGTCACAGAAACATCAGACTGGGGCGGTAATAGGAATCCTCATTCCACAGGGGAAACGGACTAAACTAACAACGCACATCCACTTGAATGACAATACTTCATACTTCAAAATCCAGTCAAATTAATTCACTTTGGGATTTGGCCCATTACACTGGAGAAGCTACAACTGCCAAACGGTCACTACATTTCTTTTATAGATGAACAAATATGAAACTTACCAGCCATTGCAGGTGTAAGAATCGACCTGGATTTTCCACCTGTAAAATAGGGGAGGTCAAGACTCATAGGAGACGAACTTAACCGATTGCTATAGCAACTTCTCTGCAGTCAGAAATTCTATTTCTCAGCAGGAAATCAGACGAACGAGATTCCAAAGTGAAAATCATCATTTGAAGCAGAGGAAGTGGTCACTTTGCTCACAAAGATTAGACCAATGTACTGAACGTTTGTCACTTAGCTAGATATACCATTGTGGCCAGCAAGTGTATACTTTGTAGCCTTTTGATCCAAGTCAAGGTCTGCATGTTAAATAATTTACATTATTTGCTAGCCTTTCCAACCCTTAGACTTGACCCAGACCACACCCAAACACTTACCATCCAGCAGAGCCTTTGGGTCACAGCAGGAGGAGTGACCACCAGTAGACACCTGAAGGACAAACGGTTCTTTAGCAAATACAACAGGTTGATTGAGGTTGGCACTGCAGAAATGACAGGCAGTACAGTCGCTCAGAAGTGGAAATAGTTTCACATTGGTTCAAAGTGAGCTAGTTATCCTCATCATTGACTGTAGACAAAGCCAGCAATTAAACAACATGCACTGCCTATAACAAGATCAATAGGAGATGAAAGGGCCATTTATCTTGAATCAGAACTCGACTACAAAGTGTAATGTTATTTACAAAAAGGTGTCAAAAAAAGCAATGCCATTCAATTTACTTTCATTACTAGATTGCCATGCGACATTTGTCGTCCAAAAGTTTTAGGGTGAAAACCCAGTTCATCCTTTTAGGCTCCATAAACAGCAATACTATGAAAGAAATTGCTAACAAAGTCTTCAGCTTACCATTAGATGTTGATTGTCAACAAGACAGTTTCATCAGCGGAGATCTAAATACAAAGACACAATTTAGCAGGGCAACATTATACAAAGAGAATCATTTTTGCCCAAAAGGAGTTTCAGATAAAAAATTAGCATCAAAGAATTCAGACATATGCTTGTCAAAAAAATCATCATAAAATACCCCACATCATAGCCATGGTAGAGATAATGTAAATAAGTCACTTACCTATAAGCAAACGCTTTCCATCCATCACAAGGATGCCACTTTGCGTAAATCTGTTGAAAGGGAAAGAACGGTTAAACGTGGGTCCAATCGGAAATCCATGGCACATGTGCAATGCAGGTTAATGTTCAATGCTACTCAGAATCTGGTAAAGTAGTTTCTTCAAAACGTGGATTCAGTAAGAGTTCAAGGATCATCATCGTAGCACTGACGCCGGTGGCTCGTCACGCAGTTCCATTCGCTTCTAAGTGCAGATGTACATGTGCGAGCAATACAAACATCCTCTAGAAATGAATTGACTAATGTATATTGCATTAATTTACCTTTTCTCATGCATGTCCATTTCCGACTAGACCTGTGTGGAGAAGAACACAACCAATGACACGTGATTCCAAACACGTGGAAGCAACCTCGCCGGTCTACTGACTAAGCAACATTTTTAAGCGGTTGCGCCTTAGCAAGTAATACGTTTGCAAACTAAAGTTGTAGTTTCTCGTCAGAAAATAAAATTGCAATCACAGTAATTCAGTACAGGTCTGTGAAATTATCATCATCGAGAAACTTATTTGACTAGCAGTAACACGGTTATAGGTAACGTTAGCAATGCAGTGTCCTTGCAACTAAGCAATACTTTACCGTTTGGACCTAGATGTGACAAGTTTTTTTGTTTTTTTTAAACAAAAACTACTTCTGAAATAAACCAGCTTCAAGCTTCAACATCATGAACATAAAAGGGTAAAACTACAATTATTTATGAACAGATGGAAATGGATTGACATCCGCAGCAGTAACTCGCCAACCATTTCAGCGTAATATATTGTGGGTTCACGTTAAACTATGGTTATTTACGGATACAAGTAATTCAACACGCGATGTTAATGTATTAAATCAAGCATTCATATGACAACTTTAACTGATCTGTTACTATACAGTCCGGTAACATACTACACTCACCTCAGACAGCGCCACAAAATGAACGAATAACGAAAGTTGTGCGGTGGCGCCTTTTATTCAGTCAGTCTCTCAGAGACAGAACTCCTCCCACTTTAATTTAATTTGAAGTATTAATTTAAACTTGTGACGATAGCCGTTTTTAAGCAATATACGATATATATGGTGAAACTATTATTTAAATGCATTTTGTACGTGTAAAAAAATTGTTTCAAGACGTTTGGTCATGACGTCACTTCCTTTGAGCGCCCTAAATAAATCGCGCACAGACATTTGGGTTCTTTCACAGATCTATGGTTCTGTGTAGATACAAGGGAAGAAATTAATTTTAAGATTTTACATAAGATTTACCCCAGTAATTCAATATCTCCAAAAATATGAATGTAGATAGTGACTGTAACTTCTGTGACACTAAATAATTGACATCTTTTCTTTGAATTAAATTATCAGATCTTTCTGGAAAGACTTTTGTTCATGCATTTTGGACCATGAACTACTGTATGATTTTAAAATGAAGGACATAGTCTGCTACTACCACAATACCAAAACAAAGTGTTGTTAATTTCTTTACTTTTAATATGCAGTTTTTATATGCAAGCAAAAAGGTCTCCCAAAATGAAATATTTTTCTGTTCGATTAATTCACATTCCACATTAATTGATGCTGTATCCAGTTACTGAACACTCAACACCATGCAATTATTATGTTTTACATTCAAGAGATTGGTATTTATAGCAGTTATAGTGCTTGTTTACCCGAGTGAGAATTTCAAGTTCAATAAATATCAACAATCATATAGGCTACTGCGACGTTTAAAATGAAACACAAACACGCCGTCCACTCACTTGTTTTTTGATGCCTCAAAACTCAATCAGTAGCGACATAAACCAATACTAAAATGGACAAATTGATCTCTAGAAGTTGTTATAACAAATTAGGTGAACAGATTCTTATATTAATTCAAGACTAAATGTCCTCCTCCTGTTCTCACACAGAACTTTTTATTATTTATTTGGGGGGTATTTATATAGTTTATGTTTCATTATACCATATCTGGACTGATAGAAAGGTAGCGTTGGTTTTAAATATCTTTATAAATAAAATATAAAAATCTAAATAGCTTTCATAAAATAGACCTACATAGATTGTAGCCTACCTAGCAAATGTGAAATAGCACAAAAGTGTGTAAATGGGTCAGGTCGATTATAATTCCTTGTGATCTGATGCGTTCTTGTCAGTGTCTCTTATATATCCTTAGCTTTTCGGGCTAACATTTGCCAATATCTAAGATTACGCATCAATGTATTTTTTATATTCAGAAAAATCAGTCAGTTACATATTTCAAATATAATACATTGGGTGGCGCTATACAATCCAGTAGCACACAGGTTGCTAGGATTTTGGAACCTCTTTTTCTGCGTCCACACACGGCCACACCCCTGGTAGGGCAGTCATGGACGAATAGAAACTTTGGGTTATTCTGAATGATCCTACCAATGTTCAATCAATGATCTGATTCAAGCAGGTCTTCGAAATATGAACCAATCGGATATTACAGTGGGTGGGATTTAGTAAGCGGCTCACTTTTTGGTGCTGGAGTAGGAGACAAGAAACTGCAATGTGTATGTCAGTGTTATTGCACAGAAGCGGCAATTAGGGGACGAAGGGAGTTAGTAAAAGAGTAACGTACAATAACCAATACTATATAGCTGTTCTATTTATATAATTAATTTTCATCTAGCTATTTACTACACAGTATCAGTAACGTTAGCTAAAGTTTCCAATGGGCTTACTCACGATACTAAAGAAAATGAAGCACAAGGAACGAGAGATGAGACTACTGATGCTGTATCCTTTTACCTCTAAGTTGATGCTTATTGAACAAATCGCATTGAACAAGATAAATGTTGAAAATGTGAAGAGCCTGAGCTGTGGGTGAAACTACGACTACAAGAAACAAGTGCAGTGAGATTGATAATGCGATGTAACGTTAACGGTTATTCATAATGGTTATTCATAATGGTTGTCGTTCTATTAGAGAGTAGTGCATGCCTATAAAGTTGTGTTCCATTAGATTAGACTGAAGTAACGTCAATGGTACGAACTGTGTCAACGAAATATTCAGCTTTTATCTGTCAAATAACGTCTCCTTGAATATTTTAATGTTAACGTTAAACAGTAACTGCATTGAATGTATAAAACAGCGTAGAAACTTGTTCATTTCATACAGCAAGCTAGTTACATGACTATGCTTCTGGAAATAATGGTAATTAAAAATGTGTTGTTACCAAGTTATTTCTTAACAAAAAACGCATGCTTAGTGGGCTGGATAATGCTAGGAAAACGTTTTGAAAAAAATTACATGGAGAGGATGTCAGCACCATCTCTCCTACACTAGGATTCAATATAAAAACGCTGGAACAGAGGGTAAGAGAGTGAACTAGGTTATATCGTGGGAGGGAAATCTAAACAGTGTTATTCTGACTCCTTAATGTCAGCAACATTATGTGAACTTGTGGTTCTTTACATTTGACTGGAGCTTAGTAATATTGGAATGTGAAAGTTTTCCCATCTAAGCCTGAATTGACCTGTTTTTTTCCTGCATACCTTGTCTTCCTTTTTTACCATTATAGGTTTAAACTGAACATCTGGGATGTGGGAGGCCAGAAGTCTCTGCGTTCCTACTGGAGGAATTACTTTGAGAGCACAGATTGGCTGGTGTGGACAGTGCTGACAGACTGAGACTGGAGGACTGCAGGCAAGAGCTAAGCGCTCTGCTGCTAGAAGAGGTACGGCTTTACTTTACCATCATTGTCTACAGACTAATAGACAGAACAGGATGGCTCTCAAATTCAAAGGCAACATCTTAGCATTTTGATCATGCTTTTTGGCTTCAAATGGGATTTAGTCAACTCGGTTGTTGAGTTTCAGCGTAGATCCTGTTCTGGACAATGCTTTCTCAGAACATTCTCATTATCTCATTATCATGCTGGCCCTCTGCCTTAATTTACTTGAAAATGGGTGTACCTTAGGATTATGGGTGCGTTACAGGTGGTGAGGTCTCCAGAACTAGTGACGTGAGATGATCGAGTGTGTGCTGGAACTTGGATGTGTTGGTATAGTGGGGGTTGATTATCTCTCCCTGAAAATTGTGTGCTTTGGAAGGCTGTGGATGGGCGAAGCACTGCAAACAATGCAAGGCAGAGTTCACAGCACCGAGTTGGGCGCAAAATTATGAAGGAAAAAAATACAAGGCAGAATTTAGAAGCACGCTTTAGTGTATTTAAAATATGGTTCTTATCCAGGGGCATTGTATATATGTTCTCCAGAAATGTTATTTTAAGTGAACACATTTTCTGAAAAGAAAGAACATTGGTATTCTTTTTTCAATGGATCTGAATCCATACATAAGACAAACCATACTGCAAAAGGGATGCCATGGCAATTAAACCAGGTCATGTAGATTCTAAATGTACTGTTCACATTCCACAAATAACTGCGTATCGGAAATTGAATGCATTCTCTCATTATTTGAAGTACAAAGCCTTATCTATTCAGAATTCATGACAATAAATGTAAATCCTACAGTACTTATAAAAGAGTCAAGTAGGCATATCTCATGAGATGCAGGCCTATTTTATAGTAGTGAACACTAAGATAACTTCTTTAAGTGAGACGTGGAAGATGCACGTGGGCATTAAAGGAAAGAGGTTTGATATTGGTTCATAGTAAAACATGTATACAGTAGGAAACCTGAGAGCTACTGTGCTAAAACAAGGTGTAATACATTTTCTCAGCTGAGTAGGACATGACATAATGTCATTATGACTGTCACAGATGAAAGATTTGCTGGACTTGCTTTAACTGTTCTGCTTCCCTAAAATCAGATTTATTTAGACAGTGTGCATGGTCTGACTTGCATTCCACAGTTTTAATCATGAAGACTAGGGATACCTGCCAGTACAATGGAAATAGGGCACTCAAAGGATCACATGGATATACCAGAATGTATGTGAAAGTATAGTGTAATGTTTTAAATAGCACAATCACCAAAAGCATTGTCATTTTCTATACTTTTAAAAATAATTTTAAATTGTCATAATTAACAACTGGGCTGATTTGAATTAAATCTGTCATTAATGATATTTAGTCTGCTGAAATTAGCTTTTTATTAACTATGTTAAAGTTAACATTTAGTGTAAAATAAAATGGATGACAGGGTCAATCGATTTCTTGTGATTTCCTAAAATCATCCATTAAACATTCATAAATTTTAAGATTAAGAAATCAACCACATGGGGTTGAATTATAAATATTTATACAGTGCATAATTTTAAAATGGAGAGAGGGGTCAAGGTTAGCTTTTCTTGTTATTTTCTTGTTGCCCACCTTTTGGCTTGTAGTTATTCATTAACATATCCAATGAGGTTTCTACATCTTATACAAATTTTGTTTTTATTTTTTATTTTTTACAATTTTGGGGAAAAAAGTAAACGCTCTACATCAGTCCACCCTGAATGTAAAGACAGGTAACAATCCTTCGGCAAGGACAAAGATAAAGCCTTAAAGAGACTCCTGCTTTGAGTTTCCATTTCTTGAAAAATACTGTAATTCACCTAATTGTATTTTATTTCTATAATATATACAATGATCCTGAACAAATGTGCATGTTTTGTTAGCTAAGTGGCAAGATAAGGGATCATATTATGCCTCATTCAATGGCCACATTAATGCATGGAGGAAACTGACCATAATACACAGTCACACTTACCTGTATATTGAAAAGTAAATGGTATGTACTAAATGGTGCACTGAAAATGTCATATTCAAGCATTTGTGAAAAGGGGGAAATTCGTACAGTACATATTCTAGCGCAATTAATTAGATCATTTCCAGAATCTGAGCTCTGAAGGCAGCACAGTGTGACATGAATTCTCACTCTTGAGAGGCGCTGTGTTATTTTTAGAAAGCCGTTTAAATATCAACATGTAAAGATCAGGATGCTTCAGGGCATTGGGTGCTTAACTGTTTCTAAGCATCAGTGTGTGCGACTGTCTCTCACAGCGCCTAGCAGGAGCTACTCTCCTGGTATTTGCCAATAAGCAGGACCTGCCAGGGGCACTCTCCAAAGATGCCATAAGGGAGGTGAGTCTATACTCACACTCACTCACTCACACAATACAGAATTTCCCGTGGCTGCTTCTTTGCACACCGTTTTTTACTTAACTGTTTTTGTCAGCTATCCATTTCTCTCTCATTCTTGGTGTGTGTATTTGTATCTGTCTGTAGGCGCTGGCTCTGGACAATATAAAGTCATTCTTGGTGTGTGTGTATCTGTATCTGTCTGTAGGCGCTGGCTCTGGACAATATAAAGACTCATCACTGGTGTATCATTGGGTGCAGTGCAGTGACTGGGGAGAACCTACCAGGTGTGGACTGGCTACTGGATGACATCGCCGCACGGATATTCACAGCAGACTGAGGCAATACGCACGCAAACTGATGCTGCCTAACAGATACACACACTACTCCACTCATTAATCCATACAGGCAGTAAAGGACCAAGATCTACTGCAGTTTAAAGAAAGTTTAACTCTGGTGAAATGGTTATCACTCCAGAAGACTCGTCATCATATCTTGCAGTGTTTGTCATAAGACTGGAGTCAAGAGATCCTAACATATATGGATCCTCACACATAATTATTTGTCTTTTTTATTTATTTTTTGCAATTACCACAAAGTTACAATTTGTGGTATTACTTAAACTTAAATTGTGTTTTAAGAAATGGAAAATAAACTTTAGAAAAAAAACTATGAAGTGTATTTTTGTGGCAAATTTTCAAAATCATCTGTACTGCACACAAATCTAATTAATTATGTCCACCGGGCCAGATCAAAGCAACATTTTTAAGCCACCTCAAGAGAAAAATGTGTAGGAGTATGCAACCCTGGTCCTGGAGTGCCAGTGACGTTTCTGGTTTTTGTTCCATCTGAGCTTGATCACAAGAGTTTGATGGATGATTAAGTCTGAGCTGGAATATTCTGACATGCTGAGTGCCTCCAGCACATGGTCACCTACATTCATTAAACCTGATTAATTAAAATTAATCCAGTTATTTAGTTACGGGCTTGGATAGAGCAAAAACCAGGACCACTCAGGCACTCGAGGATCAAGGTTGCCTACCCTTGGTGTATTCAAAGATGACAGAACTTCAGGCCTTTGATTCAGTTTCTTTCTGGCCAATTTGTGATATACTCACTTGGAAAAGCCTTAGTGCCACTGCGGTATACTGTGGCTGGACCTTAATCAGCTTCAATCCAGCAAAATCTGGTGCAGATGAAAATCAGTATTGAAGAGGACCAAACCGTGGAATCAAAGCAATGGGACCACTCGCAGACTAAACCTTTTCAGATCAATTATCTGCCATTTATTATCGCTCATCTTGTACATCTGATCCATGTACTATAAATATGAGTGAATCTGTACGGTATTAATCCCAAGGAATATGCAGAGCCAAATACCACTATGGCAAAATTAGGTAGGTCCAAAACTTTTGTACTGAGGGCAGGTCAAAGGTTTGGTATATCAGGCATTGTGTATGTTTTCTGTAATATACTGTACATACAATAAACAGAACCATAGAAAAACTAAGGGCTGCACTGACATGTTTGTGTAATGATTAAGCTTTTGAGACCTTTTACTCATGGGTTATCACCAGTCAACCCAAAGCCATCTTTGCCATACCCAGAGGAGCTACTAATCATGATGCATTAACCTGATGCAACAGCTTTAACGTGATTATACATTTTAATTTAATACAAAACTAAATGGACATCGAGCTGGATAACATTTTTTAAAAACTTGATGCATTTGAATTTGCTTAAACTATGGTGATTAAGGAGCCTCACGGGTCTGTAGAACACTTAAATCGCAGGAGAAACTCTAAGAGCGTCAGCTTTTTAAAAGATATTTTGGGAATGTTCAGCGATAAAGATTCCACATTAGTGATTTCCAGCCATATTCCCACAGCAAGCACTGCTCCAAAGTTTATACTCCAGTACATTCAAATGCCAGCCAGAAATTCTCACGACAGGGGATGTAGGGTTCATACTCTTGAACAAAGTCTTAACCTCAAAGCTTGAAACAGTGAACGAGACATTTGTAGTGGACACAGTAATATACATTGCTCAAAGAAATGAAGGGAACACAATCAACACAGTATAACACCAAGTCAGTTAAACCTTTGGGACATCGATCTGTCCAGTTAGGAAGCGTAAACGATTGTGAATCAATTTCACCTGCTTTGTTGTAAATTAAAGTGACAACAGATGGACAGGAGAAACAACAGCAAGACAACCCCCAAAAAGTAAATGGTTTTGCAGGTGGTGGCCACAGACCATTTCTCTCTCCTTATTTGCATTTTGCTAGTGCCCTTGTCACTACTGGTAGCATGAGGCAGTACCTGCAGCCCATTCAGGTTGCACAGGTAGTCCAGCTCCTCCAGGATGGCACATCCATATGTGCCGTCGCAAGGTTTGCTGTGTCTTCCAGCAGTCTCAATAGTGTGGAAGAGATACCGGGAGACGGGCCATTACACAAGAGCTGGACAGGGCCGTAGAAGGGCAACAACCCAGCGGCAGGACCAGTATCTGCTCTTTTGTGTGAGGAAGAACAGGAGCACTGCCAGAGCCCTACAAAATGACCTCCAGCGGGCTACTCGTGTGCATGTTCCTGACCAAACTGTCAGAAAGACTACATGAGGCTGGCATGAGGGCCCAACATCCTGTAGTGGGACCTGTGCTCACAGCCCAGCATCATTCAGCCCGATTGGAATTTACCAGAGAACACCAGAATTGGCAGGTTCCCCGTTCTCTTCACAGATGAGCAGGTTCACATTGAGCATGTGACAGACGTGAGAGTCTGGAGACACCATGGTGAATGTTATGCTGCCTGCAACATCATCCAGCATGACCGGTTTGGTTTAATTGACTTGGTGTTATACTGTGATGATTAAGTGTTCCCTTCATTTTTTTGAGCAGTGTATATACACACCCAAGCCCCAAGTAGCCTTTGCATACAAATGGTTCACCTTTTTCAGAACCATTTATGAAATGCACCCATCTTCAAGGTCATGAATTTCAAGCTTTAACGACAGCACAACTTGGAGTGAAGTTGTCGAAAGATACAGATCAGGCAAATGCCAGTCAATGAATATACCATTTTATTCAGTCATCACATAGGAAGGTGTATTGTGCCACCCAGGTTGAATGTTTCTGCTTCAATTAGTCTTAGTAACAGAAATACGTTAATAACTTGTCCAGTTCACAAGTTGGCAAAAGATCTTGATGCATCTCATCCTCAATTCCAGTCATCTTGGAAACCCCTGCATGGAGAAAAGGAGAACATTTTAAACTCTGAACAAGTAGCATTACTGAAATGTGTGCAACTTTGGACACGGACATCAGAGGGGTACCACTCAGTCACTGTACATCAGACTGGGGCGGTAATCACAGATCATCACTGAGACAATATCCAAGGTTTTGTTTTAAAAGCAACTTTTTCAATTAAATAAACATACCTTCAAACACAGGTTCCAGTCTGCAGATCCTTGGAGTCACACTGCAAGAAAAGTACCATTACACAGGTGATCAAGAAACTGCAGCTGCATACATGGCTACTTTAACACAGCAACATCTCACTACTTAGAAAGCCTGTCCCATCAGACAGTTGGACACCCCAGCAGTTCATCCCCTTGTTGCCCTGGCAGCACCAGTGGGTTCACCTTTTCAGGTTCTGGTGCCAGCACAGGGCGTAAGACGCGTGCAGGTTTCATCATAGGGACAGACTGGGATTTTGGGAAAGGGTCACATTGGTGCACTACCATGGCACCAGCCAAGTCAGCTTTGTGGCATGTTCAGCACATGACCTTTCAACATTACAGGTCTGATTAGCCACCGCACCAGTCTGCCATGAAGTGCCAAGTGTGGTCAATTGACGGATATAAATTGTGGACTCACCTGGCCACAACACTACGCAGTTGGCATCACAGAAGAACATGGCGGAAATCCTGGAAGAGTTCAATTTCATTAGAAATCAAAGGCGGCATGGAGACCAGCTCTCCACCACATTACTGTGGTCAGAGATGTACCAGTCAGTCACAGAAAAATCAGACTGGGGCGGTAATAGGAATCCTCATTCCACAGGGGAAACGGACTAAACTAACAACGCTTGAATGACAAACACTTGAATGACAATACATCATACTTCAGAATCCAGTCAAATTAATTCACTTTGGGATTTGGCCCATTACACTGGAGAAGCTACAACTGCCAAACGGTCACTACATGACTTATCGATGAATAACATCAAACTTACCAGCCATTCCAGGAGTGTAAGAATCGACCTGGATTTTCCACCTGTAAAATAGGGGAGGTCAAGACTCATAGGAGACGAACTTAACCGATTGCTATAGCAACTTCTCTGCAGTCAGAAATTCTATTTCTCAGCAGGAAATCAGACGAACGAGATTCCAAAGTGAAAATCATCATTTGAAGCAGAGGAAGTGGTCACTTTGCTCACAAAGATTAGACCAATGTACTGAATATTTGTCACTTAGCTAGATATACCATTGCGGCCAGCAAGTGTATACTTTGTAGCCTTTTGATCTAAGTCCAGGTCTGCTTGTTAAAGAATTTACATTAGATGCTGACCTTTCCAACCCTTAGAATTGACCCAGACCACACCCAAACACTTACCATCCAACAGAGCCTTTGGGTCACAGCAGGAGGAGTGACCATCAGTAGACACCTGAAGGACAAACGGTTCTTTAGCAAATACAACAGGTTGAGGTTGGCACTGCAGAAATGACAGGCAGTACAGTCGCTCAGAAGTGGAAATAGTTTCACATTGGTTCAAAGTGAGCTAGTTATCCTCATCATTGACTGTAGACAAAGCCAGCAATTAAACAACATGCACTGCCTATAACAAGATCAATAGGAGATGAAAGCGCCATTTATCTTGAATAAGAACTCGACTACAAAGTGTAATGTTATTTTCAAAAAGGTGTCAAAAAAAGCAATGCCATTCAATTTACTTTCATTACAATTGGAGCCACCATTTTAAGTCAGTGCAAATTGTGTAAATAATGAAACGGGTAGAGGCTACAGTAGAAGAATCTTACCACAAGACAAGTCAGGCCAATTCGTCCATATTTGGGTCACCACACCTGGCTGAGGATGAAAGTGAATCATTTTAGGGGGTAATCACATTAAAACAAGGTCTCCCCTCTCTAAGGGAGAGTCCAATCAGTGCTTTGGTGACTAGATTGCCATGCGACATTTGTCGTCCAAAAATTTTAGGGTGAAAACCCAGTTCATCCTTTTAGGCTCCATAAACAGCCATACTATGAAAGAAATTGCTAACAAAGTCTTCAGCTTACCATTAGATGTTGATTGTCAACAAGACAGTTTCATCAGCGGAGATCTAAATACAAAGACACAATTTAGCAGGGCAACATTATACAAAGCTAATCATTTTTGCCCAAAAGGGGTTTCAGATTAAAAACTAGCATCAAAGAATTCAGACATATGCTTGTCAAAAAAATCATCATAAAATACCCCACATCATAGCCATGATATAGATAATGTAAATAAGTCACTTACCTATAAGCAAACGCTTTCCATCCTTCACAAGGATGCCACTTTGTGTAGATCTGTTGAAAGGAAGGGAAACTGTTAAACGTGTCCAATCTGAAATCCATGGCACATGTGCAATGCAGGTTAAGGTTAAATGCTACTCAGAATCTGGTAAAGTAGTTTCTTCAAAACGTAGATTCAGTAAGAGAGAGTTCAAAGATCATCATCGTAGCACTGACGCTGGTGGCTCGTCACACAGTTCCACTAGCTTCGAAATGCAGATGTACATGTGCGAGCAATACAAACATCCTCTAGAAATTAAATGTATATTCCATTAATTTACCTTTTCTCATGCATGTCCATTTCCGATCATTTGCAGTGATAGTCCCAGAAACAGTCCTTGTCCTCTGAAAAGCAAAGACGAACATCACACTTGCGGCATTGTGTGTTGGTATACCCTTTAGGGCAATGTCTGCAGCGCCCTCTTGTTGTCTTCATTGGGAAATGTCCAATGAGGTCCTTGCGTACATCCAGTGGCGGGTGTGCACATGATCTCTTGGGTGGGACACCGTTTGGATTCCCATCACCAGAGGATGGTCTCTTCTGAGCATTCAAAGGGCTGCCTGTTGTCACGGTCCGTTTTACTGGGCTACCATTGCTTGAAGATGGTCGTCCCCTCTTTGGAGTTTTGACTGTGTCCACCTGATTAGAACAGAATCAATTAATATACATGTCAAAGATAGAAGTCTGAGATATTACAAACATTGAAATATTTAAAAATATGACAAATGGTAAATAACAGAAATGGATTCTTACCAGAATGAGAGAGGATGCTAGCTGTGCCTGGAAACGTCTCATGTTCAGTGTCTCTTTCTTAGACATCTTGAGAGCTTGGCAGTCCCGCTTGTAGAGGAGCCAGGCGTTGACCACAGCAAGGGTGATGGTGTGCCAGAATATGTACATGTACCAGCGGCGGGATTTCAGGGGGAACTTGTATTTGGCTGTAAACGAGTCCAACAAATCCACACCTCCCATGTATTTGTTGTAGGTACCCACAATGTAAGGCCTTTCAACTTCAATGTAGGTCTTGTTGGCTTTGTCCCAGCGTTGAATCTTCTGCACAGGTTCTGTTCCAGCAAAGGATGACACAAGTGTGACCGCCCTGTTGTCATACCATTTGACAGCAGAGATGTTGTGTTTCACCTCCACGCTGTAGTCAAAGGTTCCTCTCCCCTTCTTCTTCAAGCTCTTGTCGTCTTCAAGGTTGCAGTTGGGTAGTCGCACCTGCCTGGCTGTTCCCACATAATGGATTCCATGATCAAGGAGCTTCTCTATCAGTGGAACAGAGGTGAAGTAGTTGTCTGCATAGATCTTGTAGTTCTGACCTTCTGGCAGTGTTGAAGCAAGCTTCATCACAACATCACCTGACAAGCCAAGTTCAGATTTGGCTCGTATTCCGTTTTTGCTCCCTTGGTACACATCAAAGTCACACATAATGCCAGAGATTCCAGTTCTCACCCATACTTTGAAGCCCCATGGGTGCGGCTTGCCTCGCATGTTTTGCTTGATGCGGCTGAATCTCCCCTTGAAAGGAATCATCATCTCATCCACAGAGTTGTGCTCTTCTGGTACCACCTGCAGGCACTTGTCTCTGAATGAATCAAGCCATGGTCTGATTTTCCAGAGTTTGTCCTTCTTTTCCGTCTCTGACACTGTCATGTTGTTGACTAAATGTAAGGATGTCAACAGAGACTGGAATCTGTTGCGTGGCATCACATCAGCAACAGGGGCGTGCCGTGTGTCTGTCTCCCAGTACATTCGGCTTCCAGCCATTTGTACTAGGCCCATTTTCAGGTACATGCCCAACATTTTCTCTATTTCCTTTGTATTGGTGTTTACAGATGTTCCTTTTGTTTCAAGGCTGTACTCATTTGTGTTCATTATCAGAGACTGAATCATGTCTTCGGACACAAACTGTCGGAAGTATTCCAGTGGCGTGTGGAGGGAACGCACATCTTCTGTGAGAGGTGGACCAGAAAAATCAGTATTAGGGCTGATGAAATCTTTTTTCTGCCAGCGATATCTGTCATGGGGCTTGGCATGTTTGGCCGGTTGGGGCTCAATGTCCACATCGGCTGGGCAGTCAGTGGGTGGTTGGGTTTCTTTGTCCACTTCTCCACAGGCTTCGTCATCTGACTCGTCATCAGTTTCATCTAATTCTATGTCCACATCACTCTCTCCATTCTGGACAGCATCAATCACATCCTGCACACTGTAGTGAGGCGCTCTCCTTGCTGGTGACATTCTGAAATGAAAAAAATAAAATGGAAATACCTTTAGTACATGGGTGGTGGGGCAGTGTTTACACATTCCACTAAAGTAACTTATTTACACATTTCATTAGTCACACAATACTGTCTGGCCAACCTATTGTGCGGATTATCATCGTAAAAGGAATGCATGCAGCCCCCCACTTACGACCACACTAGGGATGTTAACAATTAATCGACTATCAATTAATTGCTAATAAGAATTTAATCGATAAGATTTCAAATGAAACAATTAACTGAACAATCTGCGGTCTTGTTTCAACGGGAGTTTTTGTGTGAAATGTAATCATGGCTTAAGGTCTCCACGCGAGGGCACCAAATTCAGCCTAGAGTAACGCTGCGTTCTCACAGCGAGCAACTGGTCGCTGAGTCGGTCAATTCTACGAGGCTGGGGGCGGGGCAAGAGCTTCCCGTTGTGCCATCCAAGTCAGTTCGTGCAGCTACAATTTTTTGATAAAAAGAAACAACGGAAATAGCCTACGTATAACAGACATATTTGCGATGCATCCTATTCTTTATAGTTATGTCATGACACTAATAATGATGTGTTCTCGCTAGCTAGCGATAGGCTAGACCAGGGGTGGCCAATTCCAGGCCTCGCGGGCCGGTGTGTATGCAGGTTTTTGCTGCCGCCAGTTAACAATTATTTAATTAGCCCAATCGTTTACACGATCTGATATTTTAATCTACATATCCGCGATATGAAAAGCAGCTGATGAATGTTCTTGTGCCGGTATGCGTCAATGCGTGTATTGTAGCATTTTATCGTTCTGTAATTTACAAGTGAATCGGTGATTGTGTGTATGACTAATTAGCTGATTGAACCGTGGTAACTGGTGGCAGTAAACCTGCATACACACCGGCCCGCGAGGCCTGGAATTGGCCACCCCTGGGCTAGACTATATCTATCTTCGTCGCGAGCTACCGATCTTTATCTATCTACGCTAGATACATAGATAGATGTATGTATAAAACTCAACATGTATTTTTTGGCTCAATGTGATATTGGTAGAACAGCTACACATATCCTTTAAGGTTATGTTATACATTGAACAGGACGTGGTAGGCTTGGACCATTATTATTAGCTGCTACTCCATTGCTGCAATTTGAGTGAAATCGGGCGGAACAATTATTCACGAAATGGTTTCGTGTCGTCGGTTGGGGAAATATGAAGTGTGGAACTCTGATTGGCTGTTACGGCTGATGGTCGCTCAAAAGTTAAGTTGCGGCGACTGGGCGACCGAAGTTGCTGGATGTGAGAACGCAGGGTAAGCCGTGAAGTTGAGCCTACACAAGAAGACACAAAAATGAAGTGGGCAAAACTATGATGCCCATTGCAATACCTGTGGTGCTGTTTTGAAGTATAACTACTTCGTTAATGTAGCCTACCACCTGACGTGGTACATAAAACCGTGCTGTCAGGGCAAAGTGGATCGCAACCTACCATCACCTCAGTGTTGGCAAAGAGGGTATTTACATTATAGACATTTAGCAGACGCTCTTATCCAGAGCGACGTACATAGTGCATTTTCAAACTAGGAACAAGAACGTTTAAAAACAACCCTAAAAAGGCAAATATGAATCTAAGTACTAGGCGCAGTCAGTATTTAGGGTATGTGACGATAGACGAGCGGAGGGTATTACTCAGAGGTTGATGGTTGAAAAGGACATGATGGTTGAAAAGGACATGATGCCAATAAGCACCATTGACGGTGAGGGATTTCGAGAGCTAATAAACGGGCTGCGCACACGACTCGCTCCCGACCACATAGCTTAAATGTTCTTGAATAAAAATACGTAGGCCTATCTAGTATGCATATGAGGAGCCTATTCAAAACATAATAGCCTATGATTTAAGTTGACTGTTCTAGGCTAAATCTACTAGTTTAACTGTCACCTTTCCATTTCAAGAGATTATGTTAATGATGCTAGCGGAGCAACGGTTTCGTTTGCAACAGATGAGACGGAGCGCAATTTATTTTCTATTAAAGTAGCCTATACACGCCTTCATATTAAATTTTTGTTATGCTACAATAATGCCTGTTTCTCAAATGTTACAATAAATCTTTGATTCAGGAATATAACATGCATTTTGTATTCTGTATATCATAAGCTATATTTAGCTTTTATGTTATCAATTAATCGACTATTGTTTGTTAAGGTTAACAACTATCGATTAAGGAAATTACTTTCAATTTGCATCCCTAGACCACACCCTGCATTCCTGAACATTCTCACCTGTTCCACAACAATGCAACAGGCATCCCCCAGCACTAACTGCTTTGACTATGAATTGAGCCAAAATAAGAGCCATGGCTATTTTGACTACCACTTTCCCAGTGTTGTACAAGTACAGCAAATATACAACATGCTCTAATTTACATTTGGGGAATGTATTTCACAATAGCTACATATGTACATGTTCTAGTCAGTGTAATGATCACCAAAAAATATTAAAGGCATTTTACTTAAATCTGATAAATCCAGTCCAATGAAACAGTGTTGTTGCTCAGCCAAAGCTTGTGAAAGTTCATGACCTGTGGGCGGGACTTATATACAAATGTCCTATCCAATAGCATTGAGACTGAACAATAGGACCCAATGACTATGTTAATGTAAAAAAAAAAAAACTAAACATTTATACCTTTTTTTAGAAAAAATTAAAATGTTGTAATTCTGCAACGTGGAGTCTTAATTTACCTTTTCTCATGCATGTCCATTTCCGACTAGACCTGTGTGGAGAAGAACACAACCAATGACACGTGATTCCAAACACGTGGAAGCAACCTCGCCGGTCTACTGACCAAGCAACATTTTTAAGCGGTTGCGCCTTAGCAAGTAATACGTTTGCAAACTAAAGTTGTAGTTTCTCGTCAGAAAATAAAATTGCAATCACAGTAATTCAGTACAGGTCTGTGAAATTATCGTCATTGAGAAACTTATTTGACTAGCAGTAACACGGTCATAGGTAACGTTAGCAATGCAGTGTCCTTGCAATCACGCAATACTCATTTACAGTTTGGGCCTAGATGTGACAAATTTTTAAAAAACTAAGACTACTTCTGAAATAAACCAGCTTCAAACTTTAACATCATAAACATAAAAGGGTAAAACTACAAATATTTATGAACAGATGGAAATGGATTCACATCGGCTACGTCAACCGACAGTGGTTCGGCAGAAACTCGCTAGCTAACCACTTAAGCGTAATATATTGTGGGTTCACATTAAACTATGGCTATTTACGGATACAAGTAATTCAACAAGCGATGCTAATGTAATTAATCAAGCATTCATACGACAACTTTAACTAATCTGTTAATATACAGTCCGGTAACATACTACACTCACCTCAGACAGCACCACAAAATGAACGAATCTCGGGCGGTGGCGCTTTTTATTCAGTCAGTCTGACCCCCCTCCCCCCGTTTCCCACCAGACGCGCAAGCGCACGCACACGCGCACTGGTGCGCTTCACTTCCGCTCCTATGTTAACGAATTGCCGTGGTTCTCACCGGCCGCGCGCGCACGGCTGGCGGGCGGACGGCTCGCGGATTTGGAGCGGATTTTTTACATTGCTAAATTTAGTTTTTAAGCAGTAAGACATATGTAATAGCAGTATTTACTTAACCATTATTTAGCGAAGCTCACAAATCCGGAATGTAGATTGTTTGTTTGTACAGCGCGTCACTGTCGTTCACGGAATGCACTCCGAAAAAGCAATAAAAGCGTCTGTGCTCTTGCGCGTCTGGTGGGGAACGGACGTCAGAGACAGAACTCCTCCCACTTTAATTAAATTTAATTTGCAGTATTAATATAAGCTTGTGACAATAGCCGTTTCAAGCAATATACAATATATATGATGGAAATATTATTTCAATGCGTTTTGTACGTGTAAAAAAAATAGTTTCAAGACGTTTGTTCATGACGTCACGTCCTTTGAGCGCCTTAAATAAATCGCGCACAGACATTTGGGTTCTGATCTGTGCATAGAACTATGGTTCTGTGTAGATACAAGGGAAGAAATTCATTTAAAGATTTTACATAAGATTTACCCCAGTAATTCAATATCTCCAAAAATATGAATGTAGATAGTGACTGTAACTTCTGTGACACTAAATAATTGACTCTCATTCATCTTTTATTTGAATGAAATTATCAGATCTTTCTGGAAAGACTTGTGTTCATGCATTTTGGACCATTAACTACTCTATGATTTTAAAATGAAGGACATAGTCTGCTACTACCGCAATACCAAAACAAATTGGTATTGAAATTGTTGTTAATTTCTTTACTCTTAATATGCAGTTTGTATATGCAAGAAAAAAAGTCTCCCACAATGTAATATTTTTCTGTTTGATTAATCAAAAACAAAAAGAATGTCACATTTTTTGAATTATGATACATTGTTCTTATTAATCTCTTTTTAATAATTGTAGATCCAGTAGTATTTTGACCCCTATTACATCCTGACTTTATTATTTTATCATGTTAATTATGTATTCTTGTTTTTTAAAATTAGTTTTGTACTTCTAGTTTATATTTGCATTATTTTTCTTTGTCGTGAATGTCTCTACCGTTGTATTGTCTATATGTCTTTTTCTTAGATTTTTTTTTTTAATGTAAAAAGAACTTCGACATTGCAGTTGTATTCAATGAGATATCCATTTTGTGCGCCTCTAAGTAAAGTGCAAAAACGGATGATTTAGAATGCGACACGATGTCGGTATCCCAAGTGGCCCATCACATTTGCATAGCTCAGGTGGCAGCCGTATAGCTTCATTTATGTGCCGAATATGTTCTATATACTCGAGTTTCCCACTTGGGCTGTGTTTGAAAACCTTTCTCATGGTCATAACAAGCCTGTCAACCTTTGGGAAATAATCTGCCATATATTAATTTCAATGGATAAATCAAATTAATTTGGCAATAATCCCAGCAGAATGTTGTTCAAGGTCTTGACTATGTAGCTCACGTAACGTAACACAAATCCATTAACATTGTTCAAGTTAAATTTATAGGCATTCAACTCTTTCTCCATAGCATATGCTATCCTGGAGTAATTCATAGAATATGTGGATACACAGTGTCCGCCATTATAGCTGTCAATTGTTCTTAATTTTTGAAAAAATGTGCAGAACATAGACTACTGGTATTTGGCATCTCTTGACTATCTGTAGCTGCAGATATACTGTCATATTTTTTGATGTGCTGTTTGACATAGTTTTGTACACATCAGCAATACGCACTAAATACTCCCTTTCTTGGTTGACAAGTAGTTGGAATTGTCCCGCCGTTGCCACTCTCTTGTTTAGAATTATTTTATTTTATTTATTGTTCAGTTTTTTTCAGTGTAAATATTAGCTCTTATGTGAGCCTCTGTCTTGTCATAAATTAGGTCATGTTGCCTCGCAAAACTTGTCATTTCTATTTTTTCTGACAGGAAACCCACTTATCTCTATTCTCATTACTATTATTCTACTATTCTCAGTGTTTACCAAACTGAATCTGTACAATGGAGAACATGAATGAAATAAAAGCATGCCCAATGTGAATTTATTAAGAATTTACTGGTTATTTAGTATCTTTATTGCTTTTAATTCAATACTGAGAGAATTGATGAAAAGTTATAGAGAAGTTTTAGACAACATAATGTCTCCCCCTGGTGGCATCTTTGAAGAAAAGCAATGCCAGCGTCAGTGAATCAGAAAGCAAAACTGCTGTGTGTGCGTGTGTGTCTGGTGCATGTGACAAATTGGTTCAAGGAATCCTGGAGACAGGAACAGCACATGATATATGGTTGTGAACCTGTTCATGATAACGCAGGCTCAGTGATGCGTCAGTCTAGCCAGACAGACACTGTGTGACTCCGACTCAAAACCCACCAGCTAACTTGGTCTGAAAGCTGTGATTCATACAATAGGAGATAAGTCAAATGATCCAAACCCAATTATTGTAAGTTTACAAAGTTATTTTGTATATTCTTTTAAGAACAAAATGACAGAAAAGCAGTGTGAACAGATGGAAGTGTAGTGTAGTATAATGGTTAAGGGACTGGCTTTGTGACCGAAAAGTTGCAGGTTCGATTCCCAAGTAGGACACTGCCATTGTACCCTTGAGCAAGGTACTTAACCTGAATCGCTTCAGTATATATCCAGCTGTATAATATGTAAAATAATATGTAAAAAAAAAAAAATGCAAAAAAAAGTTGTGTAAGTGTAAGCGTCTGCTAAATGCCTGTAATGTAATGTAATGAAAGAGCACCAACTGAAGCCTGGTTTAATTGGCCCACAGTTACTGCATGTGTGCTGTTCAGATGCAGCCCTATATGGCAGCTGGCTTTTACATTTATCTCTGGTAGGGCTCAAAGGCTGCTAGACCCACAGCAGCTTTAGTTGAAATTTTCTGAATTACCTACACATACTTGTATTTCGTTTTTTGCACATAATGTTAGGCATAATTTGGCTGCTTGCCTTTGCTCACTGATAGATGAAAAAAGCACTACAGGCAATGAGCTACAGTGAGCACCATAATTCATGGGACAGTGACACATTTTTTGTTATTTTGGTTCTGTATTCGAGCACTTTGAGTTTGAAAGGATACAATGAAAATGAGATTGAAGTGCAGACTGTCAGCTTTAATTTGAAGGTATTTTCATCCATATCGGAAGAACCGTTTAAAAATTATAGAACATTTTCTACATAGTCCCCCCCCATTTTCGGGCATCAAAAAATATTGAACAGTTTAACATAATGTAGAATAAAGTAATCATTTTTTATATTTGGTCGCATATCCTTTGCATGCCATGACTTCCTGATGTCTGTGACCCAACAATATCAAAACACTCCTGATATCTTATTTTCTGGTACTCTTACAAGCGATACTATAACTTCTCTGCATTTGAATGGATCTCTATGGGAATTGAGGGGTGGGACTAGATTTAGCTGTGAATTATGCTGGAACAGTATGAAATACATGGTTGGGTTTCTTGTAATTCCCTGTATTCGGGGTTAAGCCAAAAGGCCATCTTCTGTCTCCAGCTGCCTGCGCTCCTCTGGTGGGACCATCTTAACTGTTACCACAGCCCGCCTCATTACAAAAGCTAGCCGGGTGTTTTCCGTTAGAGCCCCACAGCTGTGGAACTCCCAACCTGAGAAACTTAGGTTAGCAAACTCAGCGTCTTCTTTTAAACCATTCTCAAAATGTACTTTTACAGGAAGGCTTTTTTTATAGTAAATTTGTGTTTTTCAAAATTTTTATTTCCTCAGGTTTTATGTTCAGGTCTTATGTTCTATGTTTTCATTTATGTTTTTATTATCTTTATCCTGACTGTGTGTACTATTTTATATTGTTCGGTAAAGCACTTTGTAACTGGGTTTTGAAAAGTGCTATACAAACAAAGTTATTATTATTATTATTATTTTGTGGTCAATGTCTGGTTATTTAATGTAGTTTATGATTCCAGTGACCTTAACTAGAACCCCAGGAGCAGTAGATGCATCAAAACCCCATAATATCTAAGATCCACCACCATATTTCACCCTAGATACAATGCCCTTTTCAACATAAGCATCCTTCTTTTGATGCCAAACCCACTGATGGTGTGCGTGGCCTAAAAGCTCCATTTTGGTCTCACCTGACCATAACACCTGATTCTAAATTGTTAATAGCCTATATGCATGCTTATATACAGTATAAGATTTGGAACCCCCTACATAATGTATATGTACATTCTCAAATGTAACATTTACAAAAAAAGTCCCCTATGCCTCATTCATTCTGGTTTATTTGGTTTCTAAGTATACATTAACCCAAAATTATATAATGAATTACCTGGGTGTCCTTGAGAAATCATGGAATCTTCCTCTCTGGACTTAAATCACAGTTTTGCAAACATTGACAATGAAGCCTTATGAAATATTTGGCCTTGTTTTATTCACACTAGATTCACTTCTCTGTTACAGACGATAGAGAGAAATGAGCTGGTAGTTTTTAGGTAAACATATATTCCACATCCCTTCTGTCAGCTCAGTCCTACATACATAATACATCAAAACAGACTTCAATGCTGAAAAAGACTCAGGATTTTGCGCATCATTTTAAATACAAATGTATCTATGCAGACCTGCACAAATGCTTTAAGCTCTCACACCTTTCAGTATCAACTCTAAGTATTTTTCTACCTGATACGGTGTATGATTGCTCAGCACCCATTTTATTTCTACTGGCCATTTTTGCTGTCAGACGGCAAAAACACAGTCCAGCCTACACCATTGCAGCCCAAGCTGATTCCAGTTACTGAATGACGTTCAACGTTAACTGCTCAATTCTCAGGTTATGTAAAATAGTCCCTAAGAATATTCATAGAAGTTGAACCTTGAACTATGTAGAAGGATAGGAATTTACAACATCCACTAAACATGAGATAACTCTGAATTAGCCTGGTTTATATAATACAAGCTATAACACTGACCAGCGGGTATAACTGATTAGCCCTCACAATCAACTATATCACTGATATAGTGAACTGTTACTTTGTACCCTGTATCATCAATTTCAAGTCATCGCATTGAACTCCCCTTTGAACCATGTGCAAAACAAAATACATTTATTTTAAAATAAAATTAGTGCTATAATTAAATAAATCTTAGAATCTACAGGTTGATTGGGCTTAGGCCCTTTAATCTTTCATCTGTACTCGGCTATGGCAGAGGTCCGACGCTTTCGTGCTGGTGAGGAAGATGATGGTGATGTTTCTGAAGATGAGATGGGCGTGAGGGTCACACTGTACAGGTTGGTGACGAAGGTCTCCCAGCCTCTGCGGAGAGCTCGGTCAAGGGCCTACGGGTGAGGTAAACACAAAAATGATTGCCGCTGTACCAGTCTACACACCTGATAGGAGTGTGTGATTTGTGCTTTCATTCCTTGCTTTGACCCTACCTTCCTAGGCCCAGGACGGAGAATTCTGGGTAAAGATTGCGATGAAACTAAATACGTTGGTTCTGTTGGCTGAGTTCTAAACTCTGCTAACACTGATCACAAAACTGATAAAAGCTGGAATGTAGTGGACTGGGTTTTTATGCAGTGGAAGGTAAAAAAAAGAAAAGAAAAGTAGATTCTGTCAGCAGAGTTGTAAATTCTCTGCTATTGCGAACTCTTACCAAACTGATAAAAGCCAGAATGCAGTGGACAGGTTTTTAAAGCTGTTTGTAGAACCTGGCTTCAAAGACCTTCACATCAAGCTTTCTAAACATATGCATAGGGTAAGAGATTGTGTGTGTGATTACTCCACCTCGTATGCCACAATACAGAGCCACTGCAAACAGAAAGGAAGATAACGAGAGTTGGAAGAAACTTATAAAACCAAAGAGTAAAAAGAGGGAGGCAGAAGAGACGACAGGTGAAATGCAGAGGAGGACTATGGGAAGACAGAGTAGAGATTTCCCAACAGAATAGAAAAGCAGAGAACAAGAAAGCTTGGTAAACAAAGGGTAGGATAAGTTCTCCTGATCTCATTGCTCAACACTCAGGTGTTTCAGTGCTTGAAAAAGTAGGGTGATTATTAATCCAAGCGGCACTAAGCAAACTCACAGAGGGAAACCGAGTGACCTCACACTGAAGCCTCCGCTGAACAGGGCGTGTGTTCATGCCATCCCAACAAAATGGCTGAATCATCTCCAAGGTCGCCATGCAGCGCAGCAGGGTGAGCTATTATTGTGGGAGCAGCTTAGTTACTGCCCACCTAACACCATATCACAATGTTGTTGTGACCAAACAAGGTCACAGTAACACTGTTGAGAAACTTATGTGTGAGATGAACCCTTGCTTTCCAACCCTGGATAGAGCTTGGAACCTCAATCAAAATATTTGGAAAGTCTTTCAAATTGTCCAGCCTTTCAGAGCTATGCCTTGTGTCCGTGAAAGCCAGTAACAACTGGTAAACCTTCAAAGAGGGTAATATTTCTAAACAGTATAAGCCACCCCACACCTTTCCTGTAACATGCTGAGTAGAGGTTTGATATGCAGATGCTTAATCGTAGGGTGATTGTCTTGAAGAATTTGGTGCAGTTGAAAGTAAAGAACTCTGAAGTGGATGTTAAAAGCATATAACTTGTACAATAGTAAGCTTTGTAAGTCTGAATAAAATACATATAAAATCAAAGCTTTACCTTTCGGTAATTCTTTAGTTTACCCCTCTTGGCCACTTTCATCTCCTCCTCTCCTCGCTGGCCCTCAGCCTCCCCCTCTGCCTTCTTACAGATCAGGACCTGGTCGTCTGCCTCTTCCCTGACGGAGAAGTGGACCAGAACGTGCCCAGCCTCTCGGGACTGTGCTGCGGTCAGATTCAGCGCCGTCACGGTCTCGGCAGCCTTGGCCGGAGCCGCGATCTCCCCTGCCGGGGCACAGTCCTCCGGCTCGGCCTCCACGCGCTTTTTTTTGGAGCCGCTCTTCCTCCTCCAGCGGCTGCTGCGTCGGCCCGGACTCCTCCTCAGCAGCGTGGCTGTCCCGTCGTCCTCCAGCATCCCCTGGTTAAAGTCGAAAACTCCCGACTCCCGCTTGCCGTCCTTCTGCATGGACTGCGTCTCCAGCTCTACCGTCCTTCCGTCCCCTCTGCCCTGCTCCTCCACCTCTCCCTCAGTCTCCGTCTCAGTCCCCTTCTCCACCTCCGTCTCATCCAGGCGTCCGTAGAACCCGTTGGGTAGATCCAGGTATTTGGGGGATTTGGGAGACCTCTTTGAGCTCTTGCCGATTGTCATATTCTATTTTTTCCTGTTCTCCTTGTAAGTCTTTAGTTTCTGAGAAAAGAAACATCAAGTAAGTCATCAGTATATGCATCCTCTAATTGCCATGTGTGTACATGTAATGGTCTAGTTAAAAAGTATGTTATCAATACATTCCTCATGCTATGGAAAGTCAACAACCCCACAGGTCCAAGACATACTGTGAAGGTCTACATACATGAAAGAGTAAAGTATTCACTGAATATATGTCTGAGCTTTGGCCTTGATCCTCCAATACATGTTTTCAGATTTTTAATGTAATTGTGAAATATTTATGACTGAGTGCTCTGCGGCAAAGAAATATCCTGGATGTCACAGGGCCCCCTTCTCTCTCACTGTCTCTGGGCATTCGTTTGTTTAACAGTAGTTAACGTGTACAGAGACTGTGCAAAGTTCACTGTACAGTATATGAAAGAGTACACGGTGTCTTTGTGTTCCCATCTTCCATTTATGACTCAGATAAGAAACCTTCCAACATCACTCATGCTTTCTGACTCAATGACACCAGCTGGAACTCTTTCATGTGTCAAATTCTGTTTTCAGTCCAAAGTTTATGTTTTCTTTTTTAACTATAAAGGATACATGATACTGCTTTTCAGAAGTTTGCACATTTGGAAAATACAGACATACAGCAAAGGCATTCTCATAAATACACAGTGACAAGAATATAACATTATGACAGAATGACACTTTATAAGTACGGTTATTATAAATAACTAATTTTATCAGCAATAAATGCAAGTTGTTTTAAATAGGTAAATTAATAAATATTACAACACGTCATGTGAAAAAATGACAACAATACAATATAGATAAAAGATTGAATGTAGCCAAGCTACACAATAGCTTATATAATTCACATTTCCCACTGTACTAATCATTTAATTCTAAAATCATATAATAGTTATTCATTGTAATTATTTTGTATATTGTAAATGTATATAGTAAATAATTATGTTGTACAGAAATGGTGAATTACAGCAATAAGTTAGTTAAGTTAGCCCTTTTATAAGGCAAGTACTCAACATTTTTGTTAAATTTTTTTGGAGTGAACATTACTAAATAAATTCTGACAGGACTTTTGTTTGTGGAATATGTATTATTATCATTACCTTTGGATAAATCATGTTTATAATATTTCTAGTAAAAAAGTATTCTGCTGGTAACTCATTAACCTTTTCAAACAAAAAGGAAATCAAATCAGAAAAGCTACTCTAGTAAAATATATTCATCCTCTCATTATTTCCATAGCTATGTGAATATAATATAATTTAGAATTAGATTAAACATTGACACTTTTTACAGTATTGATGAAGCAAGCCAGTAAAATTAATCTGCAGTAAATTCACCTGTTGTGGTCTAACAGGTGGACTAGAGACTGACTTGGATAGAACCAAATCATCACATTTTGGCACAAATGTCTGTATGTGCTGCAAATATCTGAAATTATTATGCTGATGAGACAGATAAAATATTTTCCAAGTATATCACACTGTGTATATGTATTACTCTAACTGTACATATAATTTGCTCATTAAAATAAAAAATAAACTTTACTTACAGATAAGTCCAAATTCAAAATCAGTTTTTTGTGGAAATGGGCAGGAAAAGTCTGAAATATGATTCAACAGAAAAAGAAACGGAGAGAGAGAGAGTAACAAAGAGGTAACAAACCTACCTGGTATGTGTCAGTCTGTCTTTGCACTGTTCTCCACACTGAACAACCCTACACCCTACTGGCACACACCCTGCCTGGACCTGCCGTCACCAAAGCAAACCACACACACGCACACACACACGCACAAGGACAAAGGGGAAGTTAACACATGCTCATACAGATATGGGTAGACAACTGTTAAAATCTACACACCACAGGGATACACTGTAATCTAAGAGTGAATCTCTTTACACATTCCAAAATTATTGACCTCTAGAATCTACCCACTAAATTGCATTCAAAAAGAAAAGCTATTGCTAGCTGGATTGGCCATAACTAATTGATATAAATATATTGTCTTAGAGTACTTAAGCCAGATCTTATTATTTTTAGGTACTTAAGGAAAATTGTTTGTCAGACATGTACAAACCTTCTTCTTTAGCTCCAGATCACTGACCCATCTTTCCCAAGAAGTTAGCTCACTTTTAACATTTCTTTCCTTTGTGCTTTAAGGAGAGAATAATTTCACTTGCAGAGAAATGTGCATAGTATTTGTATGTTTACCAGTAAAAACTATACACAAGACCAACATAAACATCAAATTCATATGTAAACTCCCACATAATTGTATAGAAATCTATGTAGAGACATTAGGATAGAGAGTGTGTGAAGGAGCAGGGGTCAGATGGGAGAACAATTGAGAAAGAGACCTTTGCCTAAAGAAGAACTTGACATTGCATAACAGAGACGATGACAGAACATGACGTGCAGTCAGTATCCCAGTGGAACATCCCCTTAGGTGGAAGACATCATGTGGGAGCCAAGTTGTTATGCATGTGACTGCTTGTCGCCCTGTTATAGCCGTGCATGCCCACATGCGTCCGGGCCGCTTCCAATCGCGTGACTCACCGCTCTTGTGGGCGTGCACGCCGTCTGCTTCATCCAGCTGTGGTCCCATTACCCACCATGGCAACCGTGTGTTGTGGGTGAGACTGTTTGTACAAGTGTGGGGCACCCTGGCCTGGATTCTCAAGAGGTGAGGACTTAACACACAGCCTATCAGTTTTAGCAGATCTGGAATTGGCTAAGGGCACATTTGTAAGATCCAGAGCTAAATGGATCGAAAAGGGAGAAAGAAACACAAGTTGCTTTTTTGCCCTTGAAAAAATTTATTGTAAAAAGAAATTTGTAGCAGCACTAAAAATGAATGATGTAATATTAAAAGATCCTAAATTAATTGCTGACTTTATTTCATAAAGAAAAATGTGAACTTTTTATACAGCACATTCTAAAATATGTCCCGACTATTGAAGAAGAATTCAAAGCTCTTTGTGATTCTGACCTAACAATGGATGAAGTTAAAAATGCTTTACTATCAATGAAGAAAGATAAATCTCCGGGTCCCGATGGCCTTTCAATAGAATTTTATTTGCAGTTTTGGGAATTGTTAAAGAAGCCCTTATTTAACATGCTAATCGAATGAGGAGATGACAACTACTATGAAGCAAGGACTCATTTCTTTAATACCAAAGCCTGATAAAAACCCTTTATTAATTGATAATTGGAGACCAATAACATTATTAAATATAGATTATAAAATTATTGCCTTGCTATACGCAAACAGATTGAAAAAAGCTCTGGATCAAATTATAAATGAAACGCAAACAAGTTTTATGAAGGGCCGTCATATTAGTGACAACATCAGGTTAATCATGGCTCTATTAGAGTATGCAGGTTCGGTGGAATCGAATGGTATAATACTTTTCGTAGACTTTTACAAAGCCTTCGATACCATCAAACATGTTTTTTTGATGCATGCCATGAAATTGTTTGGGTTTGGTGATACTTTTATTAAAATGATGGTAAAGGGAGTCTAAAAAATTATAATAACCACAACATATCACAGAGAGGTGTGTCCACTACACACCCAGCAAATATTTTTTCAAGAAAATATGAATAGGTATATTAATATACATCTCAAAGTCAGCTAATAAACTCTTCTTGAAAGGACTCAGGATTGTAGGGGTGTGGTCAAAATCCACGCCTTCAACTCAAGTGCCATCAACGTCATCCAGCCCTACATGTTTGAACCACAGGACTTATACAGTTCTGTGGTTTGAACCCGGTGAGGAATTAATACAATCAATTCAAAGTAAAATACAGTGTGGCTGCTATCAAGAGATAAATATTACACGCAAGCTCACAATCAAAGTTAAGTTAACTTAAATGCTAAGCCGCTTGATCTAACTTTAGTCTATTTAAAGCAAGCTAAATTGCAAGGCGACGTTTCACCAAATGCACGTTCCACACAAATAATTAAATAATGGTAGGTTTTTATTAAGTTTTAAAAATGTATTTAAAGGCATATTCATTCATTTTGGTTGCTAATCGAACGAAAATTACGTGCATGGCAACTAAGTAGCCTACTTCGGTGGATAATGGTTCTATTTTTATTTTTGTTACTGTAACCAGCCACTGAAAAATACGACTAAACCATTTCCAAGGCATGGTTTATTTGGCAAAATCTTAACTATCTATTTTTGAGCATGCACTGCTCAATCTGAAAATTGAGCAGTGCACCAAGTAAAAACGACGTGTGATTAGTTCGTTTTCATGCTGAGCTGTGCAAGAAGCAAGCTAATGTCACTAGCTAGCACCACAGAAGGATGCATAAAAAGGTGGGGAAAGAGATTGGGATAGAGATTAAATTGGTATACGGATAAGGAGAGCGAGAAAAAATAAACACTAGCTAACTAACTATTCAAAACCTAATAACATGGACGACTATTCTTAAGAGAAAACAAGTTCAGCTCAGACTCAAAGAGGATTTCTTAGCGGGACAGGACAGTTTTATTCGCTTCAAACTAAGGGAGGAGTTATGCAATGAGACCAAAATATGTATTGGTTTGAGTTTCATGTCTACGTAGCCATGGACCATTTCGACTCCACCCTTTTTTCAGCACACAGGATGTAGATAGACTGAAATTGAACGAGTTTGCAATTAAATTTATTCCTCGCACTTTATTAGTGTTCAATACATACCTTAATAGCCATAAATAACGTGGTTATAAGCATATTATGGATTTTCCTTGACCATGACTTTAAAGCGATTGATATGTTTTATATTGACATAAATAGCTCAGTGATCTTGAATTTAAACACCTCTCAAAGATTCTGTATTAACAGGGGTGTACGTCAGGGCTGTACAATTTCCTCTTTTTTATTTGTTATAGTAGTGGAATTGTTATCTCTTAGCATTTTGAATAATACAAATTTGAAAGGATTGTCAATATTTGGAAAATAAATCAAAATTTCACAGCTAGCAGATGACACCAATCTGTTCTTGGAAGATAAGGATCAGGTTTCAAAGGCAATCAATGCAATGAATATATTTTCTGGTGCCTCTGGCAAATGTGAAATTATTGTACTCATGATAGTAGTGATATATCAATTGGCAGTATACCTGTTAAAGACTATGTAAAGTATTTAGGGATATACATTATGAAACATTATATAGTCAGACAACATATGAACTTTAGCCCAAGGTTCAAAAAAGAAAAAAGTATATTTAACAATTGGCTGCAGAGAGATCTTTTTATCCTTGGTAGAGTTTTGTTATCTAAGGCAGAGGGCCTGTCCCGGTTTGTCTATCCATCCCTTTCACTATATGTCAGTGATGCGTCCTGTAAGAATATAAATAATTCCTATTTGAATTTTATTTTAAAAAATAATACACACAGATTTAAAAAGTCAGTCCTTTCAAATAAAAAGTCAAAGGGTGGTCTTGAGGTATTAGACTTTATTGATATTAACAATACATTTAAGGTTAACTGGTTAAGAAAATGCATATATCATTTTTTTTTATTTGTAATTATTTGCCATCAAAACTTCCCATTAAATTATCTAAATTCCACCAACAAGCCTTATTAGCCTGGAAATTATGCTATGTACATAACGTTTCACCCCATAAAGCCTTATTAGCCTGGAAATTATGCTATGTACATAACTTTAGCCTGGAAATTATGCTATGTACATAACTTTTCACCCCATAAAGCCTTATTAGCCTGGAAATTATGCTATGTACATAACTTTTCACCTCATAAAGCCTTATTAGCCTGGAAATTATGCTATGTACATAACTTTAGCCTGGAAATTATGCTATGTACATAACTTTTCACCTCCTAAGTGTTATTTTGGAATAATGCAGATATTACTATACGGAACAAGTCTGTGTTCTTCCCGAAGTGGCATCAAAGAAATGTTAACCATGTGTTGGATATGTTTGATAAGTCAGGTAATTTACTTCCTTATGAGAAATTCATGACAGTGCATCATTTTCCAGTGCCTTTTAGAGAATTCAACATTTTAATCAAAGCAATCCCAAAAGGATTATGGCAATTAATCAGAAGTCATTTATCTTTTGCGTATAATTATAGAACTGAATCAAAATAGTTATTACGGGGGTGTTGAAATACTAGATAAGAAATGTAACAATACATACATAATTAAATATAAAATATATACATATAGCTTACGTCACGTGGCGCTGTAATGGCGACATGTAGTCCAGCGGTGTCTCATGTTCGTGTTTGTTCATTTGAATGTTTTGTTGTGTCTGGCTTTTGTCTTTGTTTTTTTCATGCACTGTGCGTCTGTAGTGGGATGGGGAAGCGGGCTGGAGATTTTTCAGGGCACTCCTGCTGCTCGTTTGACAATATCGATGAATTGTCTAGTCGATATAATTTTGTTTGTGGTCGTCACCATGGAGACGCATTCGCAACATATGCTCGGGAATGTCCGTTGGATCTGCAGACTGCAGCAACAAAGTTTACCATCGCTCTTCACCGGAGTTGAGGATTTCGGGAGCGCAAAAAATCTTCAAAAGGTAGCAAGGAAAGAAGAACATAATGCGGGGGAGGAATGAGATGACTGGGAGGATTGGCGTAGTTCGATGCTCCGTTTCGGCGGTGGGCAGAGACCCGGCGCTGCATGTATGGAGGAGAGTCGTGGAGGCGGAGTTTGTGTGTTGGACTGCTTGGTGACACTGGACATCTCGGGACAGCGGGACAATTTTTTAAATCATGGCTGAATTGCACTTTAATTCACTTAATTCATTTGATTGATGTAATGATTCTGTTGGATGTCTTTGTTTGATATGTTTGTTTGTGTGTTGTGGGTCTTCCCCACTGTCTGACTTTTTTTGTTGTTCTGGGGCTACAACTGAAGTTTACATGCGGGAAAATAAAAATGATTCTATTCTATTCTATTCTAAGATGCATTTTACGAAGAAGGAGTAGAACCATTCCTACAGGTACATTTTATTGGAGATCACTTATGTCTGACATTGAGTGGGAAAGAACATGGATGATGCCTTATAAATTCTGCATTCCAAACAAGATGAAAGAAATACACTTCAAGATATTACACAAGATTTATCCAGCTAATGCAAATGTACTGAGGTGGAAGATACCTGTTCTTTTTGTAAAATGAATGGAGAAACAATTATGCATTTGTTCTATGAGTGTGGTTTGGTAGAAACGTTTTGGAAAGAACTAAGCACTTATATATTTGATATTATAAACTTGTAAATATTTTTTTAGTATGAAAGATATAATTTGTTACTATATGAAAACAAAAAAAATGTGGGTTTAGATTTAGTGGTAAAAAAAATTATACTGGCAGGGAAATTTTCTATACGCAAATAAAAATGTAAGAAAAGACTATGATGTGAATTATTTCTTATTGAAATTGACTCCCTAATTAAATCCTTAAATTTACTACGTAATGCAAAATGTAAGTTGTTTTTGAAGCATTATAACAATATTATTGTGAAATAATCCCAATGCATGTGATATGTTATTTATTTCAATTATACTGTCTTTTCATCTTATTATACATTTATTTTTGTATTCACTTTTAGTTTTCAATTATTGATTTTAAGGTTTGTTATTTTCGTTTTTATTTAACTACCTTTATGCTGGTACATGTTATGATAACTGTTCTTTGTACTGAAATGCACTGATTTAATTTAAAAAAAAATTATTATAATTTTAACCTGTCAGATCAACTAACGCTTTTGTTTTCTGCAAAAAGCTAAGTTTTAAATGAATAAAATGGCAACAATTAAACATTTGCATTGTGTTCAAATAAGGTGATAAGGTAAACATTATGAAAGAGCAAATATTTTCAACAACTTGAACTGATAAAGACATTTATTGGCTGTGACAAAAGCCAACATACCCAGGACTGAGTTTGGGAAGCCATGAATTATCACTCTCAATGCCTGAACAAGCTATTCAGGGATCAGGTGGATATGGCAGCAAATATGCAAACATTAAATCCACAGATAAAATCAAACACAAGCCTTCTGAAAATGCAGAGTTGACACAACATTCAGTCCTCACGGGTTGGGCTTCTACTGGTGATCACAAAGTTGAATTGGGTTCAACAGCTAGTCAGAAAACGAACGTGGAATGCCAAAAGAAAGATCTGACCAGTGTGATGTGTCATCTGAATAAAATCGGAATTGCAACTTTTAAAATAAACACTTCTCCCAAGAATCCAATTATCATCTTTGATTATACAATTACTGTCACAAAATGCAATAATAAAGTAGATAAACAGGACCAGAGAAGTTTGCACCATCTAGTGCCTAAACATGGTTACTATACATTTCATTCACAGTATAGTATTGGCAGAGGCAATGCAACTGCACACATATAAACCGTGTGATCAAAATTAAATACAGTCCTCAATATAAATACAATATGATTATTTCTCACAATTCTTCCTTAATTCCTCAGCATAAGAGAGTCAGATACAGTGAGACTGCTGAGAAATCTAACAAACACACAAACCATGCCTTACATACGAACCATGCCTTACATACACACGTTTAAACAGGAGCCTAACCAGCATACAGACATGCACAAAGAAACACACGCACAGGCAGACGGATGTTAAGATGGAGACGTCATGCACACAGATATAAACACTTAACAAGTAAACACGGCTTTGCTTTTCACATTTTGCCATGTGTCGGTACGTACAGAAGAGACGCGGGTTCCAGTACAGAAAAGGTATGGTGGGCCCAGGAACACTCACACCAAGTCTCACAGGAGTGAGGTGTATAGAGAGCGAGAGGATAAATCCGTTTTACACCCCATTATAGACTCTCTTCAAATTAACATGCTCCCTCCCTCTCCACTTCTGCACCAGTTCTGCTCTCCATCTCTACCCCTCGGTTTGTCTAGGCACGCCCCCTTGTGTAGGTCTGTGGTCATGAGGTGTGTGAGTGCAAGAATGATGGATAAGAGAGGAGATTTAATTATTTTAAAATGGAGGTTCTGTCTAGTCTGATCCTGGTAAGGAATTAAGTCTGTGTGCGCCAGTAGTGCCCCTGTTTTTTGCTCTAAGAGGATTGGCTATTCCAGGTTGGGGTTTCCTCTGGGCTGGTCTCTTTGGGGCGGCAGGCAGACTCTGTGTTCCAGTCAGGTCCAGCTGCGCTTCTTTCAGGCTCAGCTTTGCTCCCGTCAGAGCCCTGGACCTCACACCTCCACCCCGGCATCGGAGCCTAGACCCTGCTTCTGTAGGGCTTCCTCCCGTTTCATCTTCGGCTTCTCTGTCCGAGTGTGCCACACCAGCACCTGCAATACAGCCGCCCAATCATGATACAGCCGCCCAATCATAATACAGGCGCCCAATCATTTTATCAAACAACACAGCCACCCAATCATAATACAGCCGCCCAATCGCTTTATCATACAATATAGCCACCAATCGCAGTATCACACAAAGTAACCGTATCACTGTATCGCACAATACAGCCGCCCAATCATTTTATCATAAAATACAGCCGCCCAATCATAATACAGCCGCCCAATCACTTTATCATACAATACAGCCACCCAATCGCTGCATCACACAATACAGCCACCCAATCACTGCATCACAGATAGAATTTGTTTCTGTCAATGAATCAAGATATTTGAGTCTCATGCAACACCTGCACAGTAGAGCGTAGACTATTTTCAATCAGAAATCAGACACATTCAAGTTAAAGGTGGATTATTTGTTTCAAAATAACCCTTGCTTTCTAAATGCAGACCGTTGAATGTTCCACCTTAATCATGTCCTCATCATGTGGTAGAACCTAGGTGTGGTTTTCTACCCATGCTAAATGCACCTACTGTAAGCTCCTGTATGGTAAAAGCATCCGCGAATATGCCTCAATTATAAGAGGATTATTATTCAGGAGGGGATTACGGCCAACGATATCTCTGTTCATGAGTCCTGCAGGAAGAGCTTTTTCTGAGTGTCTGGTTTCATAAGGGACTCAGAGCCATGCAAAAATAATTAAATTAGGGTCTAATAACATAAAAAGAGCTGACCAATGCTTTCGAAATCGAGTAGCACTGCACTGATTTCAACTGCATGGCTTGTACCAAAGTTGTGCGACAGTTGGATTTTAATAATAAGCCTGCATCTGCTTTGGCTGCTAAGTAGAAGCAAGACTGCATTCAAAACTAGCAAGCTGCGTCCTGCAATTCCTACATCAATAATGAGCCAGCATTGGGAGCTCACGCATCGAATCAGTCATCAGAAAGGAGAGAGCGGCTTGGAATGCAGTCAGAGCGCATACGTGACAGCCCTCACGCACCACCTCACCTTAGTGCACATATCGGCTTTGGGCTCCAGTTCCTCCATAGTGACCAGGCCCTGCAGAAAGCTGCTCTCCAGGAAGCCCATTGGTGCGTTGCCGTCGAAGCGGGACTCGGGGTTGGCCAGCACCAGCCGCAGGGACACGGCAAAGCCGGCCATGTCCATAGGGAAGGGCCGTCCGGGACGCCAGCCCGTGTGAAAGCGGACCACCCGGCCCCCCTCCACCACGGGACGCTCATAGCGCATGCCCCCCACCAGCCCCACGGGCCACACCGACACCATCTGGGTCCCGCGCATCTGGAGGAGACACTCTTTAGACCACCAGAAGCAGACATAACACACTAAACCACTGGAAACAGGGGCCACCAGGAAAGAATTAAAGGATAGGTTTGGTAGGTTTGAACCCAGGCCCTATTTTTCAGATAGTCTGGGATCACCGTCAATAGTAGAGACCAAAATTTTGCTGATAGCTTAAAAATTGAGTTTGATACCCCTTTGCCTGCATCCTCAGAAACAGAGGAACACATTGGGGCATTTTGCAGCCTTCAAAAACCATAATAAATGTATTTTGGAAGCTCACAATATATTTATAGCAGTCTTGATTTATTTTTCATAGTTCAGAAATAGTTTGGAACAAGAGCAATGCTCTATTTAAGTTGTGACTTTTTTTCTCAAACCAAAGAGTTTCAAACCAGCTAAGAGTTTTAGCTGCCTAGCTAACTAGCACACATTAGAAAACGGGTGGCAAGTGCGCTGTTCCCAATTGTGGGTATAGAATGAATGCTGGCTCTAAACTCACTTTTCACAAGCTTCCACTCTCCTACTGTGATAGACTGAGGCTCTGGTTGCTTGTTATACAAGTGGATATCAACCGTCCTATCCGTGATCTTTGTTTGGCTGACCATTGGGTGTGAAGTGATCATATTGACAGGCATAATTATTTGCAACCATCAAACGAACACGTAAACATTTCTTCCTGAACTACTCAGCTGTTCCCCGTGTCGGACGGACCCCTGCTGCAGCACCACCAGACACCGGAGTTGGGGTATGTAATGGTAGGTGGCTAACTGTGTGGATGTAGCCAGAATAAAAGCCAGAAGAAGTTCCCAAGCCCATGGGTTTTGATACAATCCTCTGTTTGCAATAATTTTTTCATGGCAAGACATGTGAGCTTCCCATTTTTGAAAAATCTGATTATCATGGTTTTTGAAGGCTGCAAAATTTGCACCAATGTATTCCTATTGGAGCGGTGAGGATGCAGCATAGAGGTATCAAACGAAATTTTTAAGCAATAAGCAGAATTTTGGTCTCTATTTATGATCATCCAAGATTTTCGAAATATAGAACCTCGGTTCAAAAATACCAAACCTTTCCTTAAAGGACATACATGCAGAGAGAGATTTATGAGAAATTGATGAAGAGAAAGCGCAGACAGGAACAAAAGACTGAAAGAGAAAGAGACCGAGAGAAGGAATAAGACTGACAGCTGTACAGCTGGCTCACTCACCTCCTCGAAGAGCTGCGTGCTGTATGTGTTATCGTCGTCCGCAAAGTACACCACGCCCTGTTCTCCCCGCCCCCTGGTGGAGTCCCGCAGCCAGCGCAGGCCCTCGTTCCTCTGCTCCGCGCCGCGAGGCTTCAGCCAGCTGGGGTCGCCCTCCTGCAGCTTGCGGTCACGAGGAGTGGGCACATGCAGATGGGCGTAGGTCAGGCCAGAGCGCGCCAGGAACTCAGACACCAGGGGCGTTTTGTCAGGGGAGTCCTCCACTAGAATCCAGTGGAGCTGCGGCACGTGTAGAAAGGTCTGTGAAATGCGGGTCAGCTCTGCCTTCTGGACAAGCCTGGGGAGAGAGAGAAGAATTACATTACTGCAGCAGCAGGACTTTTACCCTGTCTGGGGACAAATATCACCCTCGGCTAGATGGGCTATGTTCATTTTTAACACTTTATGTAAATTAAATTCCCTCTAAAAAAATAAAAAAATACCTGGAAACCAGACTGGATGACGATACAATTCATGTGATAATAAATTGAATAATAAAAGCCATTTGCATGATGAAGTAGACAATCAGATGTGTACCTGGAATAAGTGGGAGTGATCACATAGATAGTGGACAGAGGGGGTTTTGGAGGCTTGGTAGGCTCTGCTTTCTTCATTTGTTCTCTTAAACTGTGCATTTCTCCCCGCAGGCGAGAAATGATGCGGTCCCTGGACATGTCATGATTGGCACAGTCACATCTCTGACCTGAAATAGAGACAAACGCATGGATGACTTTCTCAGCACCATTAAACTGACAGACAGACAGACTGATAGACAACTGGATAAGTGTACAGAGGTCAAATCATCACAACAAATAGTTGACGCATGACCAAATCTTATGTTTATACAGCATGCGCACACTGGCACGACACAGGTAACACAGACATAAGTGACGTAATAGTGATAGCACCTTACCAAGCTGCATCAATGCATAGATCAAGCCCAACAAGGACACCATGAAGAAAAGGACAAACACGGTCTTCAGCTTTAGTCTCATAGTGGCTCAGCAGGCAGAAAGAATTCAATATACCCAGTCCTCACGGCCACATACTTGCTCTCCTCTGCTGCTAGAGAAGAACACACGGCACACATACATGTGAAGAACACACGGCACACATACATGTGGTTGTAAACAGGCAAGGGCATTCAAAGATAAACATGTAAAAATGATAAACAACCAGCTCTGTGATTCATTTAATTATGACCATTAGTGGCTTACAACTATTAAACTGTAATACTCTCATTGTAGGAAATTACCAATTAAGTATGGACGTGCATTAAAAAAAATCCACACCCCACCCCACAACAAAAGATGCCTTAAGGTTAATATGTGTAACATTATGTTACTGTCAGTCCCATAGCAGGAAACTTTAATGTGTTTTTTATTTTATTTTAAAGACTGACAATCTGAATCCTATTCCCACAGCCATGCATGTAACATTATTATCATGTCGTGACAAAGGGGGTCAGTCTGCAACCTACCTTATCGATTTATATTAGGTGGGCTTGCAGACCGTAGCTGCAGCAGCTGATTAAATGTGTCGTTGAACAGCACCAGTTAGCTAGCTAGCTACACAACAATATTGTGGCAGTAAGCGATAGCCAACCATAACATGAACCGCTTTAGCTAGCTAGCTAGCGACATTTATTTTTCCCACTGCTTGATACACAGGCTTTACCAACATTACGAAATCCAGGACGAAAAATCGAAGGATAACCATTTTCCAAGTAAACGTTCAGTCATTGTAATGACGTACACATGTTTACATCGCTTCCATAAGTTACAGGGACAGAACATCTCCATTCAGCCAAGGCATACCAACAATTTCCGCCTTCTCTATGCCACCCCAAATAACTGCTCCTAGTACACGACCGTGAATCGCAAAGGTTCCGCTTTCATACACAGGTCTTCTTTTTGAGTTTTGAGAACACTTAAAATATTAGGGCAATATATCCCGGTGGTTACTGCTACACACACACACACACACACACAAACAATTCACACCCTTGAAGATGAACAAAGGCTGTATAAAATAATCCAGGTAATGAGCAATAGTGTTCACCCAAAGCAATTGGCAAATTATTTTCACAAATAGAATTGTTCAGAGAAAATTATTCAAACTTTCTTTTTCAAAATTAAGTGTCAATTATTAAAGCGCCCACAATTAAAATAGAACAGAGGATTTCAGCCGTGTGCTGCATTAGCTCAGGTGTGCACATGTATCATGAGAACTGCACAGGGTGTTGTGATTTATCCCTTATGTATGCATGTGTGTGTGTACTACACTGCTTGGCCAAAAAAAGTCGCTGTTTCACCCATCATGCATAGTGCCCACTGTACAAGCCTGTGGAGGCAGTGTTATGATCTGGGGTTGCTTCAATTGGTCAGGTCTAGGCTCAGCAACATTATACACTAATAAAATGAAGTCAGCTGAGTACCAGAATGACCAGGTTATCCCATCAATGGGCATATTCCAGGACGACAATGCCAAGATTCATCGGGCTCAAATTGTGAAAGAGTGGTTCAGGGAGCATGATAAATCATTTTCACACATGAATTTGCCACCAGAGTCCTGACCTTAACCCCATTGAAAGTTTTTGGGATGTGCTGGAGAAGACTTTACGGAGTGGTTAGACTCTCCCGTCATCAACACAAGATCTCGGCCAAAAATTAATGCAACTCTGGACGGAAATAAAAGTTGTGACGTTGTTAAGGTTGTCGAAACAATGCCACGACAAATGCGCGCCATAATCAAAGCTAAAGGCGGTCCAACTAAATTAGTGTACAACTTTTTTTTTGGCCAGGCAGTGTATAATACAATTCATGTATATGTGGAGGGGAAAGGTTTAGTGAGCAAATTAGAAATTGAACAAGTTTATTTCAGAACAGAAATAAAACACAGACAAGGCAGAAATGTCACCGGTTCCCTTCCTCGGAGCAAGAATCTAGTGAACTCAAGATTTAAACAAGCTTTTTATTATGACTCTTCCATAAGTCTCACTTGCAAAGGTAAATCAAGTGAACAGGAAAACAGATTATATACATGAGGACCAAAAGACTTGATATAAAATATGAAGAGGGATGCAAAAGAAACTTGACCTGTTATGACAAAAGCTTGGTACGATTAAAAATAAAATATTAAAGATCTTAAACTAAGGATTCCTATTTAAATGTTACCCCTCTAATACCCTTCCCCTACCATCCAACCCACAAAATTCAAGCCCACAATTGCACACTGATCTCTTTTCAAACAGAAAATGTTTTGTAGTTTGATAACCTGAGACAACAGACCACTGTGACGTCTAGTTGTAAAGAATGAAAAAATTGTACATCAATATATCCTTATAAATATTTCCACATAATAATCAGCCAACCTGTATAGTCTGAAGGAACCATTAACAGAAATAGCAATAAACCTCCTATAGCTTATATTTCATGAATCTCCAGATGCAGTCACTGCAAAGACTTTTTAAATTCTCAATAGAAAAAAAGCTCAGAAAATCCTTGGGGTTCTATCATGGGCCCAATATTTACACAAAGTGATCTGTGAGTAGCAGGAGGAACTCTTGACTGATGTACAATAGGAGCCTTATTGCTATCCTTTTCATACGAAACTGGTAAGAAAAACAATATCAACACACTCAAGGGATTGTATGCAATTCTAAGCAGTTGGGGTGGAGGGATCAAAAGCTAGGACAAATGGTAACAATAGGAAAAATGGGGATAAGGAGTTAAGGGGAGTTTGAATATTTCCATGGACTGCATCAGGATCAGGTTGTTAGAGGTTGTGGTAATGGGTACAGGGACAGGGAGGGGGGTGTTTCATTGAGCCCTGTCCTCCCTGCCTCAATGGCAGCAACCCCCACAATGTCCCCCGCCATGTCCATGACCTCCAGCCTCCCCGAATTTCGTCCGCCGGCTCAGAATCTCATAGGAGCAGTCGTCCCCACAGCAACCGGACATGCTGGGTGAGTTGTCATCAATTTCAAACCTGAGGGAGAGAGGTAGTGTGTGTTAATTAGCATCAAGGTAGGGAAGAGCAGTATGAAAGGAATGTGTCCCCAGTATAAAAGAAATGTCTATAAGCTTGAATTGTATAAATAATTATGGTATGCATGCAGGAGCACAAAAGTACACAGATTTATTACAAAATACTTTATATTTTCTATTGTACTCTATATGCATTTGGCATCCCCTGATATCCACTGTTCATTCAATGCGCATATAGTGTACTTTCAATTTTATTTAACTGTTTGGTTAAATGAAAATATGGCAAACTCAAAACATCTCATCCACCCAGTGAAGCCGTCAAATCAGACTTACTGTAAGGCTTCTCTGAAGAACTGGTAAGCACCATGATTGTGTTTGAATACTGTCAACATCACCTTCTTCATCTGTGTGCTGGAGACAGACAAACAGAACAGAAAGAACTATTAAAGTGAATATTCATTTTGTGGACAGCTTTAAGGAACTTATAAACCAACGTTGTACATTTTCTGTAATCCCAAAGATCCAAACTGGAGCAATGTCCTTCAGGTCGACAGTTCACTCTTCTTACAATTACAGCATACTCCTGTTCTCGCAGTATAAGCAAACCTTACTAAAAATCATATTATACATTATGTACTGATTATAAATGTAGCAGTGTTGTCTATCAGTAGGCACTCTTATGCAGTGGTTTATATTGGGAAATTGGTCAATACCAGTTCAGTTTAACTTAAGCAGCTCAGTCAAGAGTAATTCAGCTGTAAAGTGTGTCGCAAAGCTTCTTTCACAAACCCAGTATCTTTGCCATTACTGTGCCATATAGTTGCACTGCTTAATTCATTTAAAATGGGGGATTGTACCTGTTGGCAATGAGCTGGAGAATCTGGATGAGAAATTTGCCCAGACCTTTCCGCCGCATTTTGCTCTCCAACTGCACTTCGTAACTGAAACACACACACACACACACAAACAGTTAGCACCACCCAACCACGAGGACAGGGACACATGAAAGGGGAAACACCCCCCCCCACACACACACACACACACACACACACACACACAAGACAGACCTGCTTGAAGAAAGGTCATCATTGACAGATGCATACCAACAGAGGTAATTTTCCTCAAGCAGCATAAATCTGCAGCATAACTCTGAAAGCACAATTGTTTATATGGAAAACAGTTGCGTTGATATTGTAACCACTGAGGGCCAGGATATAAATTGCACAAAGGTTGTCTTTGTAGGGGGTTAGTTGGCCAAGCAGTAACACTCATCAAAACACAAATTATCAGCATTTTATATTTTCAGGCAGGGCAGGAAGCTCTGTAGGCGCGGATATTGTATGGTATGGTATGGTGTGGTGCGCGCGCACGCAAGAAATTACATATTTTACTCAATTTCAGAATATCGTTTTCTCCAGCTGCTGGACTTACCAGTACAGCACCTCCTCACCACACTCCACATCAAATCGGAAGTGAGAGAAGGCAATGGGAGCGGAGTCTATGTCACGAACCAGGAGATACCATGCCCTTTCATCCATCATCTCCTCCTTCTTCTCCCTCTCTTTCCAGCCCCACTCGCTCTGCTCATACCTGCAGAAGGAAAACACGTTACAACACGACACCAAAAATGTCAGCGACAATTACAGCTCCGGAACTTTAAAAAACCAAGCACAAAGACATAAGACAAAAACATCCTGGAAAAAGCCCAGAACTTAAGACAAATAATTGAAAAAAATTCAACCATTGTAGGCGATTATAAGACTTTGGTTTACCCTCATTTTTCCTTCTATAGATTGACCGTGACTGATAATAAACTGTACTTTATTTATCCCCTTTTAGGGATCTCAAAGTAAGCAAAAATTCAACAGTTGGATTAAATCCCTTCAACCGACTTCAAGGTATGGCAAACGTAGTGTAGTATAGTGGTTAGAGAACCCAGTGTATAACCCAAAGAGTGAAGGTTCAATTCCCAAGTGGAGCACTGCATTTCTACCCCTGAGCAAGTTAGTTACCGTGAATTTCTTCAGTATATATTGAACTGTATAAATGGATACCACGCCAAATTGTATCTCTCTGGGTAACAGTGCCTGCTAAACGGCACTGTAATGCATTGCAAATCACAATTGAACTTAAAATCAACAATTGAAGAAGAATGAAAAAGGCCACATTAAGGTGCAGTCAAATAAGCACTGGTAAAAAGATGCTAACTTTCACAGATTTCTTACAGAGTCTGCATGTTGGTTCTGGTCAATTCATAAGCCCAATCCACTGTGCCGGAATTCAGAGTAGACACCCGTTTACACTCTATCTGTAGGTTCAACCTATAGAGAGAAAAGGGAACGTGTCATAACTGGGACCTTATTTACAAAGTAACAGCAAGTCAAGTTAAGTTATACTTTATTAAGTTATACTTTAACATGCAAGTTTTGGTTGCAACTTACATGTTAAAACCCAAATTTCACCAGTCAATATCTCAGCCTTTTAACACCAATTACGAAGCCACTTGGCAGATCATCTCATCAATATCTCGCCATAAAACAAATATGGGAAAGATTTGTTCAGTCGCTTTCATATAGTTAAGTACATTAAAAAATGTGCATTAAGAACCCCCGCCCCCCAACAACCTAGCTCAAATTCTACAACTCTAATCGCTAAAGCAGATTAGTCGATATGTTGGGCACGACATGGACGAATACTTTTGATGGATCACACATAGTGTAGAGAGCAGAACATTGGCTTGGTGGTGCTCATTTGAATTTCCTCTTTTGCTGCTTTTGACCAAGCCAAACAAATTTTGTTATTAATTTAAATACATTATTTCCAAAATATACTAGATCTGTACAAATATATACAGTGAGCACCGTAATTCATTGGACAGTTGACACATTTTTTGTTATTTTGGTTCTGTACTCTAGTACTTATTATGCTGGAACAGTATGGAATACACAGTTGGTGACATGGCTGTAAGTCATCAAAGGTCTGAGGTATGAAATGAGCCACAAACCATCACTCTGCTGCTAGATATGCAGTAGATATGATGGATCACTTTAAGGGTTGTTTCTCCTGTTGAACTCCATGGAAAAATAAGTCAGGAGAAAAAACACATCAAGTTAACCATCCATATCTACTGCATATCTGGCAGCAGAGTGATGGTTTAAGGCTTGTTTGATACATCAGACCCTTGATGACTTAGAGCCATTTAGCCAACTATGTATTCCATACTGTTCTAGCATAATTTACAGCTAAATCTAGTCCCACCCCCCAATTCCCATAGAGATCCATTCAAATGCAGAGAAGTTATAGTATCGCTTGTAAGAGTACCAGAAAATAAGATATCAAGAGTCTTTTGATATTGTTGGGTCACATACATCAGGAAGTCATGGCATGCAAAGGATATGCGACCAAATATTAAAAATGATTACTTTATTCTACATTATGTTAAATTACATTATGTTAAAATATTTTTTGATGCCCGAAAATGGGGGGGGAGGGGGGGGACTATGTACAAAAGGTTCTATAATTTCTAAACGGTTCATCTGATATGGATGAAAATACCCTCAAATTAAAGCTGACAGTGTGCACTTCGACCTCATTGTCATTGTATCCTTTCAAACTCAAAACAGTTAATTTTGTACAGAACCAAAACAAAAATGTGTCACTGTCCAATGAATTATGGTGCTCATTGTACTTGCCAGTCCTCTTGTTGGTTTATTTAAATCTAAGTACCAAGTCAATTTGTTACTAATATTGGCACATTGACATTGCTAGACTTCAAAATAATTATATATTCAAAATATATTTTTGCCCAGAAGAGTGAAGTACTGATAAATTTCCTGTGACTGTTGAATATGCACTACACACTACAGCTTAAATTTCTTACCCATTTCGGTCATACTTTTTGAACACTGGAAAAGCTGCAAGAGGATCCTCAAGCTGCAAAAACAAGAGTTGCAGTCACAGTTATTGTAATGTTAATGTATTACACTGATATGGTACACTAGAATTAAATTAAGTAGATGTTTTTTGCAATTCTCAAAGGCATGAAACTAGTGCGTCACGTGAGTCCTTGCATGTTGTGTTGCTTAGCAACATGGGACGGCAGGTGACCCTTCTCTCACCTTGTTGGCAGCATCCACCTTAGCACACACCGCATCCATGGCTGCTCGCTCTTCCAGCCTCTTCTGTTTCTTCCCCTTCGCTCGGTTTGACTTCCTCTGTTAAATGGGGGAGTGGCACAAATAGGGACTGTCAATGGTCTGTGTAGGGTCAGAACTTTATGTTAAGAATGCACTAATAGGGAATGGGGTTGTTTTAGCCACTGGATTAGAGGAACATGTGGTTCGGCTCTTGTCAACACAGGCATTAACTTTTTATCATCTCAACCTGCAAAATACATTTCAAAGCTTGCCACGGTGCGACAGTAATCTGCCCAACATTTATCAGGTGATCACCTTAATAGACACTGTGGGGGGAAAGCCTGGTTGCAGCAGGCCTACATATCTCATTTTATTTCGTTAACACGTAAACGATGGCTATTTATGGTGTGCAACGCTCATCTTGATCTTTCAGATGTTTCGGATGCAGACTGCAGGCGTCCTTGCAGGGAGAGATGGGGCTTGTGCCGAAGCACGTGTAGCTATACGAACCCTGTTGAACTTTGGCTTCACTAACGGTGCCAGTAAGTATTCAAGTCTGCAGCCTCGCTTTTTCCCAAACGTTTATCACTTTTATTTCAGTTTACGTAGCTAACAAGTGGCCGATGTTCACTTACTTTCTACCGACCTAGCTTGCTTGTTAAGTACAATACGTTAGCATGCAGTTTATAATGCTAGCTGGAACTAGTTAACTTAGGTATCCATCAGAGTTAGCGAACCTGACCACCCATGTGCAACTGCATGACGTTATCCATAGACACTAATTAAAACAGTTCCGTTTAATAATAATTAAATTTACCAACATTTACTCATCTAATCAAGTTAAAACATAATGGCTAGTTGGCAATTACACCAGAATAATATTCACTGTGGCCTAATAAAGTAACGTAAAGCAAGCTAACTAGCTAGCTCTGGAAAAACATGGGTCCCTCCGTTAGCTAGCCACGTTATCGTAGTTACCAAATTAGGAATAGACTAAATGAGAAAATCGAACAACCAGGAACACCAAAACAAATCGTACAGGGAATAAAGGCTAATACAGGAGGGAATAAGGAAGGAAGGGATATCTGAAGGGATATCAAGAACGAATGACGGTACGGGGTTACTGGTGTTGTTTTTGTTCATTAGCCTCTAACGTTACTCCTGTGTGCGATCACTAATCCAGTCATTTCTTTCATCTCCATCACATTCACACGAGCTGGTGTCTGAACGCAGTCTTTGTTCAATTGTGTACGCCTACACCTTACAACACAACCACAATCACACAGAAGAACAAACTCACCCCCATATTGTTGTGTTTAAACGACCACCTTCAAGAGATGTGCTAACCAGCTAGCTAGTTAGCTGTGCTGCACTTTGCGAGGTATAATAGCTACGTATGTTTCAATACGTTCAGTGTGAAGGGGGCTTGTAGTAGAAATAAAAACAGCTAACTTAGCTAGCTAGCTAGCTAGCAAATAATTAACTGAAAATAATTAGCTAGCTAGCTAGCTAGAAAATAAATATGTAATTTAAAATCCATACACTAAACACCTTTCATTTTCCGCCAGATTGGCGCCAAGTGTAGATCCCAAAATGACGTCTCTATGTTCTACGAGGACCTATCTCTCGCTTTTCTCTCTCCTCTTCCTTCCCTCTCTTTCTTCTATCGCTCAGTGCGAGTCCAATACATTAGCGCGTAGAACTGTTCCTCTGTAGTCCCGGGAAATGACGTCACGAGTTTTAGGGGTCAGTAGCTTCCAGATCTTCCTACTTTAAATGAATGAGCTCCTTCCAACTTAAATGATTTTGTTCGAAAATAATATTATTATTATTAGTAGTAGTTGTAGGATTTTTTTTACTGCATAAGAGAATAATAGATACAGATTTTTATGAATTTTCAGCAGTTTAAACTTGAGGCACATGAAATATGAACAGAAATGGTCAATTCTGTGGGTAAATTTTATGTGCAGTTGTGCAGAAATTCCCCCCACGAGTCACCTATAGCTCTCCTGTCACACAGTTTTTGTGCCGTCGAGGGTTCTTATACAAACCACAATTCCTAAAAAAGTTGGGACTGTATGTAAAATGCACAAAAAAGCAGTGATTTGTAAATCTTCTTTTACATATATTTAATTGAAAACAGTACAAAGAAAATATATTGCGTGTTTTACCTTATCAACTTTACAACTTTATTGATTCTTGTAAATATACACTAATTCTGAATTCTCAAAAAGGTTGGGACAGGGGGGGGGGGAAGGACTGGGAAGTTCAAAAAACACCTGTTTGGAACATTCCACAGGTAAACAGATGATGCTTTCATTACTGGGTATAAAAGGACATCAAAAGACTCTTGATATTTTATGGAAATGTTACAGCACTTTATCATTTAGTTACAAAACTTTGTCATGTGAATAGAGTTCTGAAAAGGTTTCTCCGGAAATGTACCTAGTAACATGAACAGAAATCTTATGTTCCAACGTCAGTGTGAACAAAGCTATAACATTAACGGATCAAGCACACAAAACCTGATTTGTCCCACTAAGATGTCCCTCTAGCTACAGGTAGCTGCCCAATAAAGGAAAGACCAACCACAGTATCCCTTTCTATAATGTTCTCAACAGACCGTTTTTGATGACACTGCCATCTGACATCACCTCTTCTAGATATGGTGGCCTGCCCAGCATTTTATACACAATCCTGGGCATGCTGGGATGGTAATTGCTTTATTAACTTAGGAATCACACCTTTGTGGAAGAACCTGCTTTCATTATACTATATCTATCATGTATTATAATGTTTCTTTTATTTTAGCAGTTAGTGTAGTACCTGCAGAGAGGTAAAGTCCAGGGGTCAGAATGTAAAAGTCCAGGGGTCAGAAAGTAAAAGTCCTGCCATGTGTTTCTTCCACCTATGAACTCAACCAGCTGATTTCACTAATTAGTTCTACCCCCTGGCTGAAGAATTGTGCTACTTAGCAAATCCAGGTGATTGGAACAAAATACCGGGGAGGACTTTTACTTTCTGAACCCTGATTTTACACCTCTGAGTACCTGTATGTTGTCTCTTACCTCTGCAACAAAAACATTTTTTTGCGATGTTATCTTAATATTGTTTTGTACTTATCTTTTTTTAATGAGCTTTCAAAGGCGCAATACAAATAAAATGTATTATTATTCCCTATGAGACTGTATATGAGTCTTTTTGGTGCGCGCACGTACTCGCATAGGGTATTATATGCTGATTATAATGCTTGCCCTGCCCCTCTGAGGGCCTTTATAATTTGCATTCAGCACTGCCAGCAGCAGTGTGAGATGTCAGACAGACAGCTGTTGAAGGTGCTGGAACATTGTATGTACAGCAAGGAATTCCTTAAAAGATGGCAATCTTTTGCAGAGATGGATGAGACTCTTTCCTTTTTTTCGACCGCCTACTTTCTAAGTATAGCACATACTGAACCACATGCCCCAAAAAGAACATTAAAGTATTTGCAACTTTATAAGAAATCCTGGAAATGGTACCATAAAGGCCAAATAATAAGACAACATCAGCAACACTAGGTTGATGAAAATGAGTGCATCGCCTGTAACCACAACTGTCTCCCAGGACATCCTACTGTCCTTTACAGCGCTCCTTCCCAGCTATTAAGTCATGTTGTTTCATCAGTAAAGTAACCTCCCTCCAGTGTTCAGATCAGATTTCTGTGTTTAGACAAATTATGTTTTTTATTTATATCATGAAATAACACGAGTCTGCTGCCACAGATCTGTTTATGGGACAGATATTAACAAAAATACATTGAATAACTCAATTTCCTTGTATATATTTTTTAGTACAAATGAAATCTAACGAACATTTTCCACAAAGAATCAACAAACCTAAGTTAGTGAAATCTAAAACAAAAACCAGAAGATTCAATACAACTGTAAAACCAGGATTTGTCAATTATAAGGTAAGCTTCATTTTCATGACATAAATTGCTATACATCTTACGTTCATCCATAATTTTTTATTGGTGAATGGGTTTTGGTCTAGCTAGTACTGCCATTTTGTGTTATAACTTGCACATTCCCTTTCTATAAGGTTATGAACTGTGCACATGTCTTTAGAGCATGACCCTTCAATAAACCTTCGTAATAAATAACAAACGTACTTTTGTCAATTACACAAATATCCCATGAAAAAATCTATATTTACCCTCTTTGATTTACTAAATCATTATTTTTTCTTTCTTGCCGACTGAGGAGAATGTAAACGTACATTAAGATTCAGTGTTCCAATCAACATTTCAACCTGAAATCTACAGATAAGCATCCACTGACATATAGTTCCGAATGTATGACTTGATTATTATTTTTTGGGCAATGGTACATATCGCAAATTCAATGCATATACTGTTTCTGTAATTTTGCAGTGAGCGCTTCAACATGGTTTGACACAAATCTGGATTCTCAAGTGCTGAATTCACTCGCTGTGCCATTTATACGCAATGCTCAAAATGTCCACCAGGTGGCCAATTTTTCTATTTTACTAGTTATTCGGACAGCTAGCACCATGGACAATGCATTATTTTTTACCCAATGTATGAACAGGCAAATCGTACATTATTTGTTAAACGCATGAATTTCTGGGAAATATACGTAAAATATATGTATATAAATGTACTAGGTAGAAAGTAAGGTGACAATTCCACATCATGGTTTTGAATAGCTGCCTTTTCTGGCTAAACCTCGAGTGCAGCTGACCTATGTTTTGCACAATATGCATGCATAAAGCTCTGTTGTCTGTGCCGTCACTGCCGTGGTACCACCACACAGTTCTGTGGGTACAACACACAGATACAAACGCACACATAGGCGCGCGCAAACACACACGCAGATGGCCCCCCAAAAGCCCCGCCCCTTGCTCTTTGTCTTCGGATAATCTGTCTCGCGACGAGTGGGGGGGGGGAGGGGGGCGAAGAGGTCACAGAGTTTTCCGCCCGGCTACGACTGTTCACTTTCACGCACGGCTCAAATTTCAATAAGTGCGCCTTTACCCATTATTTGCTGTTAAAGAAATTGCCTTTTTGTGTTCTTGTCGAAGACGGCCACAATAAGCTCGACTATGTCAAAAATACAATTAATGGAATGGAATATGTAACGGGAGTGGCAGCTTCCAGTGACAAACCTGAGGTATCTTCCTGGTAAAGGAAGGGCCACACATGAAGACCCCTAAGTGGTAATAAATATTTGCTTGGAGCAATATAATGTGGTGTTTCCTTGAGTTTCTTTATAATGATAAACTACAGGCCCTCAGACCTGGCCTAGTGGTATACTGTGGTCAGGCGCAAAAGGCGAGATGGAGGCTATGAAAAAGAGAGCTGGGGAGAGCAGACATGAGGCAGGAGGGGATGATAGAGGAGCAGGTTTTGGTGAGGTGATGAAGGTTGGAAGACGAGAGCAAGAGTAGTAAGGGGAGAAAGAAAGAGAAGATGGAGGCGCAAGGCAAACGAACAGCAGGAGAGAGCAGGGAGATTTGTAGGTGTGAAATCAGGAAGGAGAAGCTTTTGGAGAGAGGGGGATGCTGCAAGTCTATATAATTTTACATGTCATGTTATCAGGATAACCTTACAAGAAAATGCATATGAATGGACAGTGTTTAAAATTATTAGTATTTTTTTTAAATAATCACTTGAATTTACATAATTTTAGTAAAACACTTAACGTTAATTCAGACAGACATTGGTATACAGACATTTACCATATACAAATAAATTATTTGGCTATAAACCATATTGTTTAACCATCTAAACCAGGGGTCACCAACCCTATGCCCGCGGGCACCCGGTCGCCCGTTGGCTCCTTCTCAGTCGCCCGCGAGGCATGTTCTAAAAATAGCAATATAACGCGTGTATCTACGTGGCTCGTTATCGGCGATTTACTGTTAACTTAGGCACGCAAACGAACACTCGCGGTAAATACGCTAAATGAACAATTTAATAAACAGTATTTTATTCCCCCCTCCCGTCAACAATTTCAATCGAGGTCCGCGAAATATTACGATAGCACCCCCCCCCCCCCCCCCCGTCAACAATTTCAATCGAGGCCCGCGAAATATTATGATGGCACCCCCCCCCCGTCAACAACTTCAATCGAGGTCCGCGAAATGTTTTGATAGCACCCCCCACCCCCCCGTCAACAATTACAATCTAACAAGTAGCCCTCCGTACTACTCAGTACCCTTGAAGTAGCCCTCAGTTTCAAAAAGGTTGGTGACCCCTGATCTAAACAATACTATAGCTAATTTAAAGAATCAATTTGAATTTGTATCTACTGGTTTAAACACGTCTGAATTCAGAATCAAAATATATAGAATTTGGAATAAGGATTTCTTATGATATTTGTAAGGGTTTCTCAGTTCTCCCAATGTCTTTTCTCTGCCTATTTGCATACATTAATGCAAGTCTGGGCGACCTCAGCACAACGATGCACATCTGATGAATCCCTTCGCGTTCGTACTGGAAAGTAGCTCCGGACCTGCGGCTTTATGCTGTGGCTGGTGGCTGGTGAACTTTTGATTAAAATTAATTTAACAAAATGTACTCTGTCCGAGGTTTTGTGTACAAAATTAAACCGTTAGGTAAACTGAAATAAATGCCCACCTTCTTGATTCTTTTAGTACAACATTACATGCGTTTGAACACAGTGACCACTACTAGAGCCGAAAACAATGAAACCCCATTCCCTAAACATAAACACGTAATTATAGTTGACAGATCTGTTTGCTAATATTGACCTGGGTGTGCGCCGATAGAGAGGACTACTTTTTTTGACATAGAAGTTAGTTGAGGAGACTGAAGAGCAGGCGGCGGGGGCAAAATCCGTGTGCGAACGTGGGATGTGCTGAGGCAACCCGGCACAAGCACACCCGAGACCACAGTTACTTTATGCAACCCTGGTTCATTGTATGGAGACGTGTTAGAGCGATAGTAGCTAAGTTAAGTGAATAGCTACTGTTGTGCATTCAACGGTAGCTGTACAGTTTTATGGCTATTATTCGACCACTAGGTTACCTACCTAGCGTAATTGCTCAATTTAGATTAAAGAGCTCGATTGATGGCTCGCTAGCTATTAACATAACGTTCAACTAGATAACGTTTGCTACTAGAAAATGTATTAATTAGGCTACAGGAGTGCTAGTTGTGCGTTAAAACAAAAGGACCCTATAACTTGACACATTGCCGTTCGTAGAAGAAAGGAAGGATAGCCTGCTGAAGGGAGACAGGTGATTAAAATATAGGCTAATGTTCCATTCAGCAAGATTTTTATTTATTTATTCGTTTATTTATTTATTTTGGTATACCGGTCCAGACACACGTTGGATTAGTGGTTTCCAGTTGGCTAACTGCGTATTTGGTTGATGTTAGCTAGCTAGCTACAGCTAAGAGAAATGAAGGAATATGAATGGGTACGAATGGTAAATTCGATTTGGCAGAACAGGCAAATGTTGGCTAACGTTAACCGAGTTTGGCACATTTTGTGACAATGATGGTAACAAGTGTAAACTATCTAATGCTAAGCATTCAAAGTTTTCATTGTAGTTTGGCAATTCTGTTGCTGGTTCGTTGCAAATTATATGAATAGCATATAAAATAGTATTACTACCTTGGAAAAAAACGAAGAGTAATGGCTTGATAATGTGTTAGCTAACGTTATCCACTGAACTAATATAGTTATAGTTCTGTGGTGTTACCAGCTGCAACTAGACTAACAATACGGATCTTCAACCTTTTTGTTAGCCTATCAATACTGTCGTCTGTTTAACTTTTGTATATATTTTTTGTATTCAGCTAACGTTACCTTAACGTAACCTTTTTTAAAATTAACAGAATATAATTTTTTATTTCATTTTGTAACTTGTTAAAGTTTTTTTATTGTTTCCGCCTTTTTATGTAGCTTGCAAAATCAACACTAAATTGTGGAGAAAGTATTAGTTTTGTTAGTCTTGCTAACGTTTGCTTTGTATGAAAGGATTTTGGCTTGATAAGTAACGTCAACCTTAGGGGGTTATTCTTTCTGAGGGTTAGGCTACAGTTGAAACATGGACAGCTCCTACATTTAACAACACATACATTATAACGTTAATTCCATCTGGCGAAGGTGAGTGTTGCCCTCTCTGATGGAGAGTAGGCTGTTCGGTATATGGCCTAGCGTTATAGCCTTTTTTAAACCAAATTAAACAAAGAGCCAGTCCATATTAGCCCGATCCACACCTGGATAACTAACGACTTCCTATTGGACAACGCGATGCCGTAAGCCCCTGTGACTGCGAGAGTAGACAAAGGCGAATTGTTTTACGAGCTAAAGTTGAATTCAAATATTGTTCGAAGAAATGACGAAATTACACACCAGATAAACGATCCTGTTTTAGTTTGTGCTCAGGATTCAGACATCCGGAAACGATTGCAAAGCAAGCAGAAAGTCACTAAACCCATTCAAACTTGGTTAATGAGCTGAAATGACAGCTAGGGTACCGACGTTCTTGTCGGTCGGTGTTGGGCAATTTTACTTTCGGTCTAACAATAAATTGGACTTTTTCCGTGTGTTCTGTGCATTGATTGATTTACTATGGAGCTACCGGTGTGGTGTTTTACTTTCATACCCAGCAAACTGCGCACGCGTATTTATTGTGAGCATGCTTAACATTTCCCCTACGGCAGTACATCAGCTTACTTCACAAGTAGCCTAGTATTCACAAAATATGAATAATCCTATACATGAGATGTGCTATGCAAGGTTTGTTGAAAAAAAACAGAATCTTGAGTTTTCTTGTCATATTTTTTCTGTAGTTCCTCCAGAAAAAACATAATTGCAACCGTTAATTGGCTTAACCATTAAAAATGTTTTTCCTCAAATAGAACACACCATGCTTGAATATGAATTGTTTCAAGGTACAGTGATTATCACTGTCTTGAATGGTGCTCCTGATAAATTGTAGGCTTTCACAAAAACTGGGTGATTGGAATATACATGTTGTAATAGTTTTGTGGTTAAAGAAAAAGACTGCCGTTGTAGAGGTAGGGAAGACACAACTGTGGGCCTCCATGTGCATAACATGCATTTTGAATTAAGTGCACATTCCCTTGTGTCACCAGCGATGCAGACTGGTGGTGTGTGTTTTTTTTCATTGAATGATTCATCTGAGAGTTTGTGTTATGTCACTTTTGTGTCCGTCTTGAGTGCTATGTACTGTAAAGGAATGTGTGTCTTGTGTTTTCAAAGAACAATGCCATCTGTTACGTGTGTTGTACTAGCTGTACATTCATTGACGTGGCTGTGGGTTCAAATCCCATCCTGTTGTGGTAATCCTGAACACTTTGATTTACCTGTTTTTCTTTGGGGGGGAAAATACTAATTTGTGAGGGGAATTATAGAATGTGTAATTGTTAGCAAATGACAAATGAATTTGGCAATGTGTCAGTTTCATCAGAGAGCCATGCCGTCAGCGATGGAACGGACTGGGTCCGGTGTGTTGTCCCGTAGCAGAGCCAAAACGGTCACCAACGGAAGCAGCCAGCATTATGAGGAAGAGAGCAGTGACGAGGAAAAGTCGCATGGTAAAGATCTACATGGACTACTATATACTTTCAGCTGTAGTGGTACCATTTATACTCGCAGTACTATGCTTTAAGCTGTGTTGGATATTCGCACTCACAAATAGGGCGATATCACTTTAAACTGTACTGGTGTGGTTTCTACTCTCTTAACTACTGTTCCATCCAACATCCATTATTCAGTTCCACCCCATCTATCTCTTCCCTTGATGCCTCTCTTCTCCCTCTCTACCCTTGTCTCTTTCCTGTGCATTTGTAAGCGTTTTCATACAGTAAATAATCTCTACTCATTCCCTCTCCACAGACAGCATGATTCGGGTTGGAGGGGACTACCAGGCCCAGATTCCGGAGTTTAAACCGGGTATGACAGGAGGTGGAAGGGGCCCAATGACATTTAAACAGGAAGGCGGAAAAAGGAATTGAGTGAAAAGGGTTGTACGTGGTAGCAGGGTTGACATTTTTTCCCCTTTGGTTTTCGACTGAAGCTGTCTGTGATTGAAAATTGTAACGTCATTGTGTGACTGAAGGAGTGTAATTGTGTGAGTGTAGTCTGTGAGTGTTAGTGTATATTTGAGTGTGCAAGTATGTGGAGTGCATGTCTGTAGCCTGAGGTGGCATTATTTTTTTAAATGTATTTTACCCCTGACTTTATTCAGATGGGGAAAGCAAAGAGTTGCAGATAGAGGTTGGATCATAGTGCAGAGGGTGCCATGGTGGGGATTGGGGAATCGAACCCATGGCCGCATAGAGGAATTCACATAATGGGTTCAGTGTCTGGGGACTGGGGCCCATGGTCTCCCCGGGATAACTAGTTTTGATGTTATATACTTTTGGAATCTCAAGTATTTGGGATCACAGAACCACAGTCTGCCTTATTTGCTGTAACACAATAAATGTATGACATCCAGAACGGAAAGATCAGCAGACCCGAGAGCATTGGAGGCCTATGTGTGTGTTCTGTTCATCTGAAGGAGTGTTTCTGTGTGTCCACAGACAGCCCAGCTCACTATAGTGAGAAGAACCAGACCATGTTGGTCTGGTCTCCGAATGTCCAGGTTTCTGATGCCAAGTGTAAGAATTGCCCATATTTCACTCAGATCTTCATTCACTGTCCCTGTTATACCCCTTTTACACACAAAACCCGGAATTGACGCAGGATATTGAACACGGGTGCGACCCGTATTTGACCTATTCACACCACACCATGGTCCCGGTTCTTCATCATTCACACAAGACCCGGATCTGCAAGTTTACTTCTGTACACGTTTTTTTTCTTCTTCTTGCAAATACAGCTAGTGTAGCTGGCTAGCGGATCCAATGTTGTTTGCCATACGCTGGCTGTAAGTCATCAAGGGTCTGAGCTATCGAATGAGCCCCAAACCATCACTCTGTTGCCAGATATGGAGTAGATGTGGATGGATCACTGCAAGAGTTATTTCTCCTGGCTCATTTTCCTATAGAACTCTATGGGGAAAAAAGTCAGGAGAAACAACCCTTAAAGGGATCCATCCACATCTACTCCATATCTGGCTGCAGAGTGATGGTTTGGGGCTCATTTGATACCTTAGACCCTTGATGACGTACAGCCATTTCGCCAGTCATGTGTTCCATACTGTACCAGCGTAATTTACAGCTGAATCTAGTCTCACCCCCCAATTCTCATAGAGATCAGTTCAAATGCAGAGAGGTTATAGTATCGCTTGTAACAGTACCTGGAAATAAGATATCGAGAGTCTTTTGATGTTGATTGGTCACAGACTTCAGGAAGTAACAGTATGCGACCAAATATTAAATATGATACTTTAAAAATATGTTAAAGCAAAGGGTATGAATACTTATGTAAATGAGAGATTTCAGTTTTAGATTTTTAATACATTTAATACAAATTTCTAAAAACATGTTTTTTACTTTGTCATTATGGGCTATTTTGTGTAGAATTTTGAGACAAAAAATGAACTCAATCAATTGTAGAATATGTCTGTAATGTAATAAAACGTGGAGAAGGTGAAAGGGGTGGGCAGACTTTCCGGCTTGACTGTATTTACCTGTGACAACTAAGCTGTGAATCTAGCTAACGAAAATGAAGATAATTCCATAATTGTTTGGTTCTAATATATACATTCTTATGAATAGCCTTCCGTTCTCCGTCATTTATATAAAAGTTTCGGAACAACGTTTCTGCACAAGTTAAAGACATGACAAGATCGAGGGTCGGTCAAATAACCGTGTTGCGAAGAGTAACCTGTGTCGCCCCTTTTACACCGAAGCCAAGCCGTGTCCGTGAGCAGTCGGATAACCTGGGTTGACCCATTCACACCAGCGGCGAATACAGGTCTTACCTGAGTCTTACCCAAGTCGTTGCTTCGATGTGAAAGGGGTGTGATAGTTCAAATGTTGGACAAAGAAAACCATATAGCTCTGTTAAATGACATGGTGTTACAGTTGACAGTTGTTATGCTTTACACTGGGCTATACTTGGACATTCTCAGACTTTTCCTTCTTTTCGTTTCAGTGGACGAGTACATTCTGATGGCAAAGGAGAAGCACGGCTACAACATGGAACAAGTATATCAAAATCTTTCATACTAAAGTTGGAAATATTTAGCCTGTGTGAATAACGGCATAACTGTGGTCGTATCCCTTTTCTCAATATTCTCTGGGGCCTTTTCAGTTGACAGGGACAGGGTGTTTGACTGTGTGGGGAAGTGTGTCTGTGTTTGACCCCTTTCCCCCGGGGTGTTAGGCTCTTGGGATGCTGCTTTGGCACAAACACGATGTGGAGAAGTCCCTGGCCGACCTGGCCAACTTCACTCCCTTCCCTGAGGAGTGGACAGTGGAGAACAGAGTGCTGTTTGAGCAGGCCTTCAGCTTCCATGGAAAGAGTTTCCACCGCATACAGCAGATGGTGAGGGTTGACATGTCAGGGGATTGGGGAGTAATATCAAGCTCTCTGCACTTGGTGAATTAAGGTTAGATTCATTGTTAATGCTTAAATCATGATCTGCATTAATAAATTATATATGTACACACACACACGCATCAGAGATCCACCAGCGTATTTCACTGTTGGTATGTTGTCCTTTTCAAAGAAGTGTCCTCCTTTCAATGCAAATCCACTGCTGATGTGTGTGGCCAAAAAGCTCAAGTTTGGTTTCCTCTGATCATAACGCCCAGTTTCGCCAATGGTGAAATATGGTGTTAGATCTTTCATTGTTTTAGGGTTGTTTTGCACCAACTCCAGCAAGTACCAAGACAGACTTGAGCCCAATCAAAAATGCAGTATCTTTATCAAGGGTGTGAATAACTTGAGGGCATTTTACATACATTTAGTCTTTTATAGAAAGATGAATGGAGTAAGCCAGGAGATATTCATGTCCAGTCTATGAAAACACTAATTGGCAGAAATGGGTTTGGTGTGTTTCAGTTGCCAGACAAGCTAATTTCCAGCCTGGTGAAGTACTATTATTCCTGGAAGAAAACTCGGACCCGCACCAGTGTCATGGACAGACAGGCACGGCGCTTGGTTAGTAAAAGAGAGAAGGACGACAGGTAAGGGAGAGTTGGTGCTTTGGACAGACAGACAGACAGACAGACAGACAGACAGACAGACAGAGAGAGAGAGAGAGAGAGAGAGAGAGAGAGACAGACTAGATGGGGCAAGGATCGAAAGAAGAGGGGAAATAAAGGGATATGTGGATGGATGATCATCAGTAGAGTGGAATCGATGAAGACAGGATGAGGATACTCTTGCACAGTCAACATAACTCTGCTGACAGCAGTTTGCCCCCCCCCCCCACTCTTTCAGCAATAACGACATGGAGGAAGCGGATGCAGGAAACGACAGTGACTTTGAAGTTGACACCAAGAAAGAGGTGAACAGTCTGAAGCCACATTAGCCTCGTTTCCAGTTCAATTCCACAATTCAGTTAGCACATTCAATTTTGTTACTTTGTAAAATAAAATTACTAATAAATTAATTTCAGGTGTTCAGAAACATATTGTACATTGCTACTTCTTGAAACACATTTGACCTTTATAGTCCTTTGCCTTTACATCATGGCTATATACTCTGTGTGGCTGTTTAAGCATTGCAATGTGTTTTCATTCTCCCAGCCCCCAAAACAGCGTGCAAGCAGTGGAGGAGTGGGGGAGAAGGCGCTTTCTGGGAGATCTGGGCCAGACCGCAAGGAAAACCAAGGGAGTCAGTATCGGCACCACCCCCTGCGAGCTCGCCGGCGCCCCCCAAAGGGCATGCACCTCATCCAGGAGGACATCACAGCACTCTCCACTTCCCCCGACACAGGATCCCTATCAATACGACAACTGGACACCGAGCTGGTGACTCTGAAGAGACGGGTAACTTGCGTATACCGCTCTATTTATCTCCATTTCCTTCCCTCGTTCTCCTCCATCTCTCAGATCAGTTTTAAGGATGTAACTCTCTTGGGTAAAAGACAGTTTGAACAGGGTCCTGTGGACAAGATTAAATTTAGTTGTGAAGAGCACCGGGAAATGGACTATAATGCCGCTCTAACTCTCTGGTGTCTCTAGTTTTATTAATGTTAATTTCAGGGTGCTCTTGTGTCTCTCTTTCTCTCTTTCCTGGTGTCAGGTGCAGAGCATCAAGCAGCTGAACAGCAATTTGAAGAACGGCCTGAATGGAGGGATCGATGCTCTTCGTGTCTCTGAGGTAAACCAACTCAGAGCGAAGCCGGGGGATAGAGGCACAGTTACACCAGATACAAATACCCCCCTCTCCCCCTCCCAGTGCAGGGCTGGAGCTGGACCAGCACAAACCGGGCCCAAGTGTAGTAAGCTTGGTTTTCCGTTGCGTTACCTGCTACCAGACCTGTAGTACATGACTGCACACTGAATGCTGAAACTACTGGTGTCTGCCCAACTGGGAAGACCATCTGGACTGCGACTTTTTCTGCAGTCCAAGGATGAGGTTTCCTGTGAAACAAGTGTACTCAGCATTATTCCTACGTACCTTTTGTTCGCTTGCGGTCATCAGCAGTGGTGACGGGCCGTTTTTGCCATTTATTCCTTCAGTTTTTCACAGAAGCACTCATGACCTGCGCTGTAGCTGTGCAGCTTGCTGGCGTTGTGTAGCTGTATTAGCCAGCAGCAGCGTGGCTGGTGAGGTGGCAGGCGAGATGAGCCTGGCGCTGGAAGAGATGCTGAAGCCCTGAAAAAGCAGCTCAGACAGGCTGGACTCACTCTCACACCTTCTCTTCCCACAGCCAACACCCAAGATCAACTCTCGCTGGACCGCAGAGGAGCAGCTCCTGGCTGTGCAGGGTAAGACGTCTCCAGACTGGGCTGTGAAGGGCTGTGTGCCGTCGTTTAGACCGCACTTAGTCCATTTCATGCAATGTAGTGTAAGAGTGTTGTATTTTCACATCCATTTTATAGAATTTATGGCGGCTTCCGAAGGATCTGGGGTGAAAGTGTTCTTGAGTTCAGGTTGAAGGGGTCTTCTGAGTGGCACATTCCCATGAGGCGGCAGTTCTTGGTGCAGAGATGCTCCCCTTGGTCCAGCTAAAAAACCAGACCGTGCCAATGGAGATCATGGCTAGGAGTCCCATGGGGCAACACATGATTGGTTGTACCCTTGCCCAGGGTATAGTCTCTATTACAGACTTGAGTCTACAACTTAACATTTGTGGAATAATTACGGCTGGCTTGTGCATTGAACATTAACGATTGCCGTTCCCAATTCAAACACATCAATATTCAGCCAATGGCTGTTGCAACAACAAAATCTAGTTTACCAGAAGCAGATAGCCATTTCCTGTCCCAAATTTAGTATTGCTTATGTGGCATTGCATACAACCATAAAACCTGGTTGTACAAGATTATTTTACAAATTATACAAGGTTGTTTGAGTCATTTCAGAGGCAAGCAATACTTAATTCTGTTATTTCAATAATATATGTTATAATTCCGTTTTTTTAAATTTTTTTTTTTTACAATGCTAATTTCAAGCGGAAACATACTTGACTGGCTATGGAAAATATTACATTTATCAAACTTGAATGGTTGCACTGAACTCCCCATGTGAGATAGGCTAATTAACCTGTTGCATTGAGCTAATCTATCAGGTTTCTGGCTTTTTGTACTTCTATTCCCATGGTTCTGTAGTGCTTTCGGCGATATGTTTACAAAGCACTAGACCTGTAACACGATAATGAGTTTGTGATAAGTTGCTTAATGAATGGGCTGCAGTCATTAAACTGAAGTGTTTTTATTTGTGAGCTTCAGTTATTAGTGTTTTTATTTGTGAGCTTTAACACATTAGGCAAACCGTTCCAAGGTTTAATGTGTTTGGATTGAAGAAACGATGCTTGCACTGTGAGGAAGACTAACTGTGGCAATGAAAAAGACAACAGCAGATGGGCCCGCATTTAGAGGAACTCAAAGTTCATTGTCTGATTTGAAAAACTCTCTGCCCTCCAAACATGTGATTCGTTAATCCAGCTGTCACCCATTTGTTGGATTAGCAATCCTCCTCCCCACATATGGACAGTCCTATCCTGTTGATGGAATATTTCTCTAGCAGGCTGACGGCAGAGAGCTCGAGGTCCCTCGGGCTATCCAGGAAACGGAAAGCATCAATCAGCAGGGTGTGCCTTGTGCCCTGCGTCATCACTCAAGAGTGACTGTTCTGGGTGATCAAGGGCCTGCAATCTGCTTGAGTCAGCTGCATGGCTCCTCTGGGGCAGCAACTGCAGCAGCACAGCTGGGTGCTTGCAGAGAGAAGAGAAGTAGCAGCAGACTGCATGTTGGCCCACGTGATTCACACTCCTGAATTGGTTGAGGTTGTTGCAGATATATGATGGGTCTACAGTTGCTATTGGGCTTTTAAATTCAAGGGGAGTCATTATGGGATGCAGAAGGGGTGCAGGGTTGAAAAACTTTTGCCCTCATGATTCCCTCTGCTCTATTCTCAGCCATCAGACGATACGGTAAAGATCTGGCCGCCATTGCAGACGTGATTGGGAACAAGACCGCCTCCCAGGTCAGCTCCTTCTTTGTGAGCTATCGGCGGCGCTTCAACCTGGAGGAGGTGCTCCGGGAGTGGCAGGCAAAACAGGAAGTTCTCCAGGGGCATGCTGGGAGCCCTGAAGACATGAGGGGCCTGGCCGAGGCAGGCGGAGAGACTTCAGAGGGCACAGAGGACGAGGTGAGTTGAGAGAAGTTGAAGAAGTTGTAGATCAGTGGTCCCCAACCCTGTTCCTGGAGATCTACCTTCCTGTAGGTTTTCACTCCAACCCTAACTAAGCACACCCCATTCAACATCAAGAGCAGGGCTGCCCAACCCTGTTCCTGGAGATCTACCATCCTATAGGTTTTCACTCCAACCCTAACCCTCATTTATCAGCGAGAGATCTAGTTGAGCTGCTAATTAGTAGAATCAGGTGTGCCTAATTAGGGTTGGAGTGAAAACCTACAGGACAGTAAATGGGCGTAGATGTGGTAATAGAGGCAAAGGAGGGAAGGAACTGAAGATAATGTGAGATATCAGGGAGGGTGAAAACGGAATCGCATAGTGAATGCCTGTCTGAATTCATGCACTCTTTCATTACCCAACTCCATTTTCTTTATCTTCTCAGGACCAGATTGGTGGAGTGCCCCCGCTCTCCCAAACTGGGACCTCCCCCCCTAACAGTACCATCACCCTCAGTACCTCCACCTCAAGCCAAATTCCCCCTCCCCTGTCCCAGCCTCCCCCACTGCTACGCCCGGCTCCCCCCCCGGCACCGCCCAGCCTGCTCCGCCAGCCCCCGCCCCTGCAGACTCGCCCCCTCCAAACCCGCGCCCACCACAACCACCCCCCTCCGCCGCTCATTCGCCCTGCAGGCGCCTCCACCCTCCACCAGGGGGCGCGAAACACGCTCGGCTCTGGCCTCAACTCTTCCCCCTCCTCCACGGGCCAGCATCCACCCTCCCTGGTGGGTCTGAAAGTGGAGCCCGCCCCTTCTCACTGAGGAGGGGGGTGCGGACGCGGTACCTCCGGGTGGATTGTAGCGAGAGAATGCCGATACAAAGGAGAACAGACATTAAAGGCGGTGACAGTAACACCGCTGGCTGGTCTCGTGATCATCTACTGCATCGGCCGCTCTACAGCGGGGTCTTTCACTGCTGCTACCAATGACCATCGCCCCATGCTCCACACTGCAACCCCACCAGTCCGCTACATCGCCCTCTCCAAGGGAAACTTCCCTCCCTCACAACTGTTGCCTCCTGACACTATCAATGATAAACCGTTCGGCTGCAGGATTGGCTGAACATTCGATCCTGGTCTCCAGGGCGAACGGCAGAACACGCCTACACATCCGTTTCCACGGAAACGACGGGTATACAGGTTCCTTCTCTGCTCATAACCAACAACCCATCCCCCATCCTACATATTAGAGAGAGGGGGAGGGGGGGAACCAAAATGCATAAATGGAAGTATACACTGGTATAGTGACAATGCCATGACAACAGACTTCAGCTGTTCCTCGCTTGTCTCCATGGTAACGTCAGAAGCTTTCCAACTGTGAAAATAGACAAGGCATGTTTTCATATCGGAGCACAGTCAGTCTGTTCCAAAGGAAGAGGGATGACATTCTTTCCCAAAGACACACACAGAATCATGTAATACTGAGAGAAACTGCCAAGGTACTATAGATACCATTAGATATATAGGGTAGCTGTCTAGCCTGAGAAAAATAAGCACTAGACAAAGGGCTGGAGTCTCAGATACTAACTGCAAAACAAAGAAGTCAAACACTGAGCAACACTAAAGACGCTTATACAGTGACACTGAAAGGATTTCCTATTTTCCTGTGTTTGTAAGATGTTAAACTGGATTTACATGTGGTTGAGATTTTTTATTTTTTTTTGAATAAAATACATTTGTGCCAAAAAGTCTGACCAATGATTTAATACATTCCATTTCAGCTTGATCTGCATGCATTGCACACAAGTATTTGTTAGATTGTCTCATGTGTAGGGCCAATTTGTAATTTACTGAACATTCTCTCATTCCTGGTTCTACAGAAGTGGTGGCATCATGTGTATCAAAGATGAGGAAGTTGTGAGGTTCTGAGGAAGTTGTATCCACAGCTGACCCAAGGTTGTGATGATCCATCTTATCCACCGTTCCTCAATCACTAATTAGTGAGGCAAAATATTGAACACAACCGGTTTCAAATGTAATGCCATTTTGTTTTTATTACTATCATTGTTGAATTGATCATCTCTTTCCACAAAAAAAGAACAAAAATAATACATTTGAGTTGTCACCCTCCCAGCCCCACAGTCTATGACACAGAAATCATTGAAAATTACAGCAATGAAAAAACAATGTGAAAAAAATAAAATAAAATCAACCCTGAAGAAAAACACAATAATCGGATTCCCAGCACCTTAAACAATAATCATCTGAAAGAACGACAGATATTACATATTAAAAACAGAAGAAATCTCAAAGATAAAAATATACAGGTGTGCACAGGTGTCCCCAAAAACCGTTCGATTGCACTACGGGTCAATAATGCCTCAGCCCTCCCTGCTGCTGACAGACTGCTCTCGACTGGCTGATGTTGTACGAGGTTTCCGACACCCATTGCACAGTAGTGTTGGGAAGGTCCAGGTATGAAGTGCAAACACACACACACACACACAGTCTCATCAAGGTCATTAATCAAACCGTGTTTTAACTAACCAATTGGAGGACTAGGGAAAAGTGCAGAATAATACACCCACACAGTCAAAGTAACTGACCGCTGTGAGGCGCCCGCTACGCGGAGCGCGTGCCACGTTCGCAGCCAAATGAAGGATGTGGAGTGTAATGCATAGGTCCCGACATTGACGTCTGTCCGGCCTGGAGCTGGCTGTGTGGGGCCTCAGACTCTGCTCACCCGAGACCCAGCCGGCCAATCAGCACGCAGACCACACTTCCCCATTTACACTAAGCCGATGGAAGCAGACAAGCACAGGAGCTCCTCCAGAATAACCACTGTCCCCAACCCACACACCTATTTCCTCAGACAGCATCTATCCAGAAAATAAGAGCGTGCAGTAAGTTCATGCTGTACTGGCAAAGCTGGACATGGATCTCCCACAACCGCAATGTGAGTCACTGTTCTTTACTGTGTGTGTCTGCATTACCACATACACCTCTAACAACACATTGAAGACCTAAGAAATTCAATGCTTTGCAAAGGAGAGAAGCCATGTGGCAAACATTGTGTGTATATTATAGGAATCTTTCAGCATTTAGTTTGATAAAACTTTGAGGAAAAAAAAAAAAGCGTTACAGTACGATACTGCAGTGCGTTTCAGAAACACCGCTCTTATTTGCATAATTTTGTATACTCTTAACGACGCGAATGCACTGAGGAACAGCCCACTAGGGACCCCCAGTCCAGACTGATCTGTACCATACACTTGCCCCTGGGAGAATTGGTCTTAAATATTACTGCAGTCACATCCTGAGGCTAAATTTACAACTGCTTCTCCACGACATGAGAGGTGGTCGGGTTATGCCGATGCCAATTTTTCATTCGTCACACAAGTTTATTAGTGAGCAGTCATTTAGCTTAATGCACAGGGAAATGGGAACTAACTTAATGCTTTTGTGATTTCTTTAGACGACAGCAGAATGTGTGCGTGCTGGTTCTAGAAGAGGGCGGAGTCAGCTGGGTTGCACGCGCACAAACACACACGCGCACACACACACACACACACACACACACACACTCCATTAAAAAAACAAAAGATCCATTTCAGGTTGGGGTTAAAGCCTGTATTCTGATGCACTGAGACTGAAAAGAAAAGATTTGTGGCATCTCTGCTTCAGGCAGTGCTAAACCGAAGCGGTGTCTTTTTAATAATAATATAACGCCAACAAAAAAAACAAAAAAAACGAATCGGTACTAAACAACACAACAAATGAGCAGTAGTCAATTAGGATCATCATTATTACGGTTATGATTATAATTTTATTTTAACTGCTCTCATTCAATCATCAGTGAAAAGATATGTTTGTGAGGCCAGTAGCCTTTTGGTTCAAAGTACAAAAACAGAAATTCACCCCCATGCGCCATATTAAATACTCCTATCAAAAATAAGTGATGATAATCATAATGATAATAATGATGATTGGGTTGAATTGCACGCCGTCGCGACCATGTCACTTTGCACTCTGAGGTTGGAGGGCGTTGGCGGTAGGACACCTCTGCTTCTCTCCTGTTTGAACAGCAGGGGAGGGTCTTAAACGAGAGAGACGTGAGCGGGCTCAAGTCAACAAATTTTCAAAATGTCAAAGGTAAAGGAAATCCTGTCTTTTCCAGTGATAAATATTTTCATATATTTATAGATACTTTAATATTTATACTTCTGTTCAGCTTTCTTTAGGGTGCTTTGGGAGGCCCGTTCCGTTTTACATTCTCTGTACAAAGGCGAGATACAATCCAACAGAACAACAAAAATAAAATAAATCGTTCAGCTTCTTTATTCTTAAGTTTTCTTCAGAAAAGGCAACGAAACAGACCGATTCCAGTGCAGCGCTTTGAAACCTACCAGCAACTAAATTACAGGTAATCCACCATTGATTACACAATTGGCCCTTAATTACTTAATTTTCTAACATGACCCCTGTGGTAGAATTTAACGTGTGAGGGAGAGGGGAGAGCAGAATGAACTCTGACATCATCAGTGAGCTGCAGGTTTGATGTGAACAGGGTAAGACACTCTACTGTTTGGTACAATCAGAGCGACAGGGTGCAGCTCCCTCCACCTGCCTGTGAGAGAAACGAGGGAAGGGAAGAGAGGCGGAGCGTGTAGCACCGTCGTTTCGCGCCCAGGGATAGTGTGCGCGGGCGGGCGCTTTCTCACAATTTACCATGACCGGAGCTTGGAGCGAAAAGGCCACCTGCTCTCCGTTTACCTTTTAGCTTTTTAAGGACAGGTATGAGGGTTCAGAGAAGTGATCTGGGAACCAACAAATAAGAAAATTCACCACAGGTAAAGAGAACAAAAAACATTTAAGGGAGAACGGGGAGAAAAGAAAAAAAGAAAAGAAAAAAAAGAACAGCCCCCCAAAAAAATCCAGCTCCCCTATGCGCACTCCTCTCCTACAAGCCATTAAATCTCACGCCTTTCCTTCACAAAGAGTTGTCACACAACTCTTAATCAAACCTCTATCCCTTCCTACGATTTTTGTCTCCTAGTCTTCCTCCTGGTTCAATCCCACTCCTCTTCCTCCTTCCATCGTTCATTCTTCTCCTCCTCCTCCTCCTCCTCCTCGCATTAAAAGCCCCAGTCCCGTTCCAACCGTCTGAGTTTCAGTCCCTCTTTTTTTAGCTCCGCCCTCCCCTCACAGTTTGAGCTCGTTGGCGATCTTGGAGGCGATGTTTTTGAAGGCGATGGAGGTGCCCGAGATGCGCTTGAAGCGCACGCCGTTGAGGGAAAGGCGGGGCAGCTTGCACACCTCCATCTCCCACTGCACGAAGTCGTCGCGCGCCGGGTTCCCCGACATGCACAGCAGCATGTAGCGCTCGCGCAGCTCGTACTCGCAGCTGTTGGAGTCCAGCACCTTGCGGATCTCCTTCATCATCTCAGCGGGCTCCATGGACGACGTGGTCTTCATGCTCCAGGTGAAGCGCAGCGCCCGGGGCTTGGAGTCCTTGGCGTGGTGCGACAGCTGCGGCGGCGTGCCTCCGGGCACCGGCGAGGACGAGGACAGCGAGTCCTTGTTCTCGTCGCCGGTGGAGCCCAGCACGCTGCCCGGACCCTTCTCTATTTTATCGGCAGTGTTGCTCAGCATTGGCCTGGAACAGGAGGGAGGAAAAGTTTAGAGATGGGGAAGAAAAGGGTGGATGGGGTGTGCAAATGTATCATTACGGTGCGTGAGACAGAGAGTATAGGGATGAGAGAGAGAAAGACATAGACAGAATGAGACAGACACAGAGGCAGATGGACAGAGAGGCAGGCAGACAGAGACAGAGAGAGAGAAACAGAGACATACAAAATACATGCCACAGCAGAATGGATGGGTGGGATTGGTTGGCATGCACAAACAGAAGGAATAATGTTTATGACAGAGGGCAGGAGAAAAAGAGAATGAGGTTGGGGTAGAGGAGGTGATAAAAGACAAAACAACAGGAGAAGAAGTAAGCGCATGTTTGTAACACGAAAGCTTTCTGCTCCAGAAGAAAATGACTCACCGTTGGGCATACAACTGTACATCCTGTCATACATGCACACACTTTAAAGTTATCAAGAAAACAGATCATGTCAGGCTGCATGACACAGGCTAGGCTGGCTTCAAATGATCTGAATATTTCTCAGACGATATGAGGGTGTCCCCACAGGGAACATTTTGCAGCTGGAGCAAAAAAGCTTTTTAGAGCATTCTGGAAAAACAGGAAAAGTGCAGTCGCACGCAAGACTCTCCCATACACCCAGGAATACACACACCCACATACGTCAGTCAGACAAGTAACCATGACAGCCGAATTTTCCAAAACACACAAAACGATACACCTCACACCAGCGATTGGAACTGCGAGTGTAAAGCAGTGATAAGTTCTGACTGCTCTGTGCAGACTGGAGTACAGTACAAAAACAAAATGGCATAGTTAAGACACCGACCTCCTTAACGGCTACACCTTGCCTATGTGTGAGGTAGTCACACTTCCTGTTTGGACTTACCCAAGTGTGTTTCATTGTTGCTGTACATTCAAGCAAGCAGACAGTGGAAAACTGTGGATTAGCACAGATCACATGGGAAACTCCCTGTCCCTCAAAAGAATTTTCAGCTCCATAGGGAAGATGGAAGTCAAACTAAGAAGCACAAACTCTTAATTCCGTCTAGTCCATAAGAACCAAAGTAACACCATGGGAGTGTTATTTCCCCTAAAGCAGTGGCCCCCAACCCTGTTCCTGGAGGTATAGAGTCCTGTACGTTCCCTCTCCAACCCTAACCAAGCACAGCTCACTCAGCAGCTATGATGAGGTCTCATTGTGGAGGTGTGCCATATTAGGGTTGAAATGAAAACCTACAGGACGGTAGATCTCCCGGGTTGCGGACCACTGCCCTAAAAGGATGCACAAAAACTTACCGGCTATTTATGAAGAAATTAACTCAGGTGTGTTTGACACGTGACATTCTAACGGCGCTACAGCTGACTGGTCTACAACAGGGATCGCCACACCTGCTCCTGGTGGGAGTTTGGGCCCTCTAAACCACCAGCAGCCACAGATTGAGGCTATGCGGCTTCAGTGAAATGGCGCCTGAATCAGGTGGTTTAGCGCCTGCTGACAGGGCCAAGCTGATGGGGCCTACTGTTCCTGAAGCCTGGTGTCAGTTTTACTCCGTCAATGAACCCACGCAACAGAAACCCATGTGTGTATACCAGTGTACCTTAAGATTTAAGCTTAAGGAGGTTAAGGCATTGGGTGAGATGAAATTGGGACAGTATACTGGGGGAGGTTTGGTGGCAGTGGAGGGGTGGGCTGTATTTTGAAATGTCTCTGGGCCTTTTGAGGTCACAACTCCCAGCTTATCATCCTCAAGCAATGGCTCACACACAGATAAGACGCTGCTAACGATCATACAACACACATGATTATTCAGATTTACACAGCATTCATTATAGCCGATCACCAGTGATTTCAAGTGAGCAAATTAAGTCACCCCAATTAAAAACACCCCTTTTCTCTACTCATTGGTTGATTAGCGAATCATTGGTGGGCTCAAGTCGAGTGTGTTTCTCACCTGCTCCCCTCATCCTGACCCTCTCCCTCATATGGGCTCCTCGAAAAAAAAATGGAGTTTAGTCTCATTGAAAGCTTTTATTTTCCCCCCACCAATCAGCTCTGAAAGAGGCCATTCCACCACACCAGAGGTAGGAGCAGCACCCAGTCCGTCCAGTTCCACACCCAGCTGTTTGCTCTCCGCTATACTCCAGTCTGCTAATGCCCGTTTCCCAACGGGCTACGCGACGGGCGCTTAGAGGAGACGCGCCTGTGCAGCCGCTGGGAGGGGAAGGACACAGGCTACAGTGCAGTGCGCTAGTTTTCAGTCTCTCCATGGCAACGCTGACACCAGTGTCCCTTTTAGTTCTGCCCGTTTGTGTTGCCAGGTCTATTCTGTACATCCAGGCCGTTACTGTAAACGGCTTAATGAGACGTTTAATTAAGGCAGATGAGTGGCGTTTATTAAATGCAGAATGAGTATCGTGAGACTGAAACGGAGCGCCAGTGGAAACTGCATGAGCGGAATGGCGGCGACGGCAAGAGTTTCAGCCGAGGTGGAACTGGAACGGAGGAGCCAGAGATAAGAGCCGGAGCCCCAGCGCTCCGACACAAACCCATCACCACTGCGGTCTCTCCCACGCTGCCCTCCACCCACACGCGCTCCTCCCACTCACATCTGCACAGTGCGCGCACACACACTCGCACGCATGCGCGCATACACACACACACACGCACACATAAGGTAGGCAAATGGACACAGCTGAAATTCAAGATCCTTCTTCAGCTACAAACCACACCTGAATCTGGGTCGAGTTCCATCCTGGACAGAATCAGTCCTGATTATGCTACACTGCCCAACATCATTGTGAGAATGCTGCACATCACACAATGCTGCTGAGAAGCTTTAGCATAACATTGCCACAACATTAGAGCAACACTGAATACTCAGAGGTAAGGCAGATAGTGTTATTGTTCAGACTAGATCGGTCTGTATGTGGATACTACACTTAGACAATGAATAGCAAAAATTATAATAAAGGTAATTTAGACTGGACTAAACATGATTAAGTAGCTACATCTGGGAAAAGTGATCACACCAATCCCAAGTCATATCAGACTAAAATGTGACTAACAAGTGAACACTGAATAGCTAGCAGGCAAATGTTAACTTTCTGGCTTTTAATCATGTTCATATATTTGTAAATGTTTGGGGGACTATCTGAAAGCCAGTAGCAAAGATGAGAAGCATCTCTGCAGCGATGCATGCAAAATTAATCAGGCCAGATTGAAACTAAGCTGTGATCAAAAACTATTTAATCATGTTTCTCCAACTAAAACCAGTTTAACTAGTCATCAATCCACAGATGACTGGGGTTTTTACATTAAACTCAACGATGATAAAGTGAACTGAAAATGTAGAACATACACAAGGCACCACCAGGGGGTGCATGTTAACCAATATATTCAAAAAACATAAAAATACCATGGCGCCCTCTGCTGGTTGTATGTATTAATGCAAAGTAGCACTTTGCTGTGATATGTTCAATCAAAATCAATCCTAGATAATCTTGTTAGATTAATTTACTTAATATTAACAATTAACCACAAACACATCTGATATACCTTATACTAACACATTAAACCCCTAGTTGCTTTAGAATTGCAGTAGAGACTAGCATACAAAGTATTTGCAGATTCCTTAACTTCTTAAGGGCAATTTTAGGCAGACCTGCTAAAGCATTAGTCAAGTTCATACACATTTCACTTTGTGAGATCAACTTGTCACCTTACCTTCCAGTAGATATGGTGCGATTGGAATACCTCTAACCTATGGCTCAGCCAATTTACCTGTAAAAGGCTGCGTCAGCAGGTAATGTATGTAACGGTAATGTTTGGGGGGCAGAGAGTGGCGCTATGGTTACAGCACTGAACTCTGAACCCGAGGGCTATGTAACTGGTTCTCTGGTGCAGCTCTGCAGCTGTAAGTGTAGCAGGGACCTTCAGCTCTAATCTACCTCAGCAGGTTCCAGAGATGAACTCAACTACCTTCACGGAGGGATGCATTCCTGCAGGATTCTACGGCCCTCTAACTCGCGCTCTCAGAACCGGGGGAGGGAAGCTTAATGGGGCTCAATCGAGACCAAAGTCATATTCGGGTGGGTGAGTGGGCTGCCCTGGATAAAGGCCTCATGCATAATGAATGCGTTTCAGAGCCACTTCCTCCCCGGAGCTGAGAATGTGTCACGTAGAGCTCCCGTGTCCTCTCACATTTCCTGACACGGGCAGGCGGGCGAGCGGGCGCAGCAGACCTGGCGCCAGTCGAGAGCACCCTGCTCATTTATCCTGGAGTGTCACTTTATCGCGGGACGGCGGAGAACAAGAAAGCCGAGGGCGGACTGGTGTTACAACGTTAGAAACGCGGGGAGGTTTTAGTGCGACGGCGGGTCGCGAGTCAGCCGCGTAGCGGCGTGTTAGAAAGGCAGAGACAGAGCGTGTCCCCAGCAGAGGCGGACAGCGTTAGGCGACACCCCCCGACCCTCTTCGGCCCCTCCCTCCGTCCGAGCGAGCGGCCTCGGACTGAAACAACACAGATGCTTCCTCAGGCTCGTCTGCTGTCCTGGGCCGCAACTCCACCCAGCCGCCGACTGTGCTAACAATCGCCCGCGACAACCGCGTCGGCACCACCGGCAGCCGCCTTACTATTCGGGAGGCAGGACGGTGACACGAGCCACCGATTGTGCTGCAGCTGCAGATTTTAGATTAGAAGTTAATTAGCAATTTGATTACATGGCAGACTTAAGTACTTTATCCTCCAGTCAGAATGAGAATGACTATCAGTGACTCCCAGGTGAGGAGACGGGAGTTCTACTCTGCCGTCCAATAATGTTAATTATAGGCTGGCAGTGGCAGTGGGGAAGTCTTTTTGGTGTATTTCTTGGCTGGTTTTGCCACATTCTTTCAGTCGAACAGCCAATCAGGTACAGCATAGGGAATCGTGCACCTTTCCTGGTGACGACATCATCAGTCTGGGGAAGCGCAATATGGTGTGACACAGGTTGGCTGTTAAGTCGGTGGATACGGACGGAGTGAGGGATGAGAATGAGCAGAGGGGAGAAAAGGATGGGTGTTATGTGCCGATAGGGGGCTGGCGGGTTGGTGAGTTAGGCGAGGGCGTTAGTACTGGCCAAACAGTTCACACAGACCAACGGCGTAAATCCAACCATAGGCACTAAAAAAAAAGAGCAGGACGAGTGACAGAAATACCAAAAAAAGGGGAAAAAGGAAACAGTGAAGGTAAATAAAGGACTGAAGTAGGGTTGGTGCCATGTCCTACCTTCTGGGGATTCTGAACGAGAGATTTCTACAAAAACAAAGGGGAGGACAGAAAAATGAAAAAACATACGCACACGGAGGTGCGCACAAACAACTCACAGCAAACGTACGGTGTTTTTCATGTCAACTCACCGACACTGTGTCTGTACCCAGGAATATCTCCTTGGTTTTCCTTGGATACTAAGCTGGTACATAAAGTGAATGAACCTGACAGCAAGCGGGCTAACACACAGCATTCACACAGCTTTCCAGAGGTACTGCTGTCACTTTCTCACATGTGTACCACCTTGTGGCAGCATTGTGAGAATGCGCTGTGACCTGGGGAGGGTTCTATATGGAGTCAGAAGCACTGGTGTCACGCGAGTCAGACGTGCAAATGAGGCTCGCGCTTCTACACGGAATGCTGGGCCAGTTTACCGAGGGATTCATTGCGTTTGCATGGAGATGAGCTCGGTCAAGTATAGTTGATATCCTTATGTCTTCTATGAGAAAATGTGATTAAAAATTCAAACAAGAAGACCCGTGTGCTGGTCCTTGCAATCAATGAGTGTACTCCTCCCCCAAATACTAATGAACTGTCCATGTTGATATTCGTTGTGAACCGGTCTGAACCATTTAACCCTGAAAGAGGGGGTGACCTGGTTGAGAGGAGGGCATATTATTTTCTTGATGGTAAACACACCAGATTAAAGCACAGTAACACCAAAGCTGAGAGCACACACACACACACACACACACACACACACACACACACTAAATGTCCCACCATTCGCCATGCACTAAATTGACCTGTGTTGTGCCAAATAACTAGGAACATTTTTGTGTCGGTTCATCCGTCTTCGCTCATAAATCATAATTCTAGCCTCCATCAGTAAAGTTTTACCACAGAATAACAGGTCCCATCCAACCATGTGGGCTGTACATGTATAACCCACACAATAACACAGGCAGCGGGACACGCTATGCAGTAGGGCTGAGAGATGTGATTATGCTGTCCATAATGTCTATTCAGGGGAAGAGCAGAGGTCACAGATAAGACTGGATAAACACGCATGCACGCGCGCACACTCAGACAAATACACACGCTCGTGCGCACACCCACACACACACACATACATACATACAGATACATGCACACGCAAGGCTAGGGTGGTGCCTGCATTCGGTGAGCTGGCAGTCCTGCGTAAAGTCAGTAATGTGTCACTGCTGCCACATGAACAGCACAGAGCTCCCTCTCCCTCTCCCTCTCCCTCTCGGCTGTGGGGGCAGAAACGTCATTCTCTGGCGGCGAGCTGCTGCTGCTGAGGTCAGTGAATATGATCCTCTGTAAGCCAGTTCCGAAAGTAGAGAGCTCTGTTCCTCAGCACCCACACCTCGCCAAGCATGCCAAGGTGTCCCCGGCGTATGTATTTTTAGTCGTTGGGTAAGCAATACCTCTGGGGGTAACTATGGCAACTGTCACCACGACGGCATCTTCTTCAAAGAGTTATCCCCTCCCCCCCCCTCACCCCTCACCACGGTTCGAGCTGTAAGAGTGTAAATCACAGCTCGGAGCAGAGCACGGTGAAAGTGAAGAAATGCCGGATGTTAATTAAACGTCTTCGTTATCGGAGACGTCGTTCAGGCTGACGCGGGTGAAAATGGAGTCTCACCGTCACACTATGAACAGTGCGCATCAAACTCCTGTGCCCTCCGAGACGTAACCTCCCCGCCCCCACTCTCAGTGGTTGCATTTGCACTCTCTCCTTTGACAAACCCCCCCCTCCCGCCGTGGAGAAAAGGGGGCGGCTAACTGACCCCAGAGTCAGCGCTGCCCTGTTCAGCTGCTAGAGGTCAGCCCTCCAGCAGGCCTTCCATAGCTACTGCTTACAGAACAGGCGGCTTTTAAACAGCAGACAACCTCAAGACTTACAGCAGATAGACTGATAAAAAAGCAGTTAAAGCTTCTCAATCACATGATTAAGGGTTTGACAGTTAAGAATCCTCCTTGTACAAGGCCTCCACAGTCCAGTACGTGGGACCCTCGCTTCTACACTAAACCAAAAAAAGTCACGGATTAGACGTAAATCCACCAACAAAGCTGCCGTTTTGGAGACAGCTTTTAATACAGAACCTCTCACATGCTATCATTCAGCACACAACACGTCTGTACTCTGTACATATCCACTCACTCTAAAAGGACTGCGAGTACAGGTTTAGAAGACCAACCACAAAGGTTCGCTTTCGGTTGGACTTACCAAGTGCTTGAACCATAACAACTCTGATAAATGCTTGGCACATCCAATACTTTTAAATTCCCTGCTAGAGCAATACAGGCTGATCTAGAAATCTTTACCCTTGGCCATGAAGAACGTTACGCAGAGTCTAATGGAGCCGTCCGCAGGTCCGCCGTTTCAGTCATACAAACTCTGACCCAAAGCATTACAGTGAGGAGGCAGTAACCTGTAGAGTGCTGTTAAAGGCGTGGCAGACTCTCTGGACTGGCCTTAGCATTTCAAGAGATTTCCTGATACTGAATTCAGAGAGGTAAGTACACACCGTCCCCCAATGACCCACCAACACCAACGCAGTCTCCCCACCACATGGCGTGTGTGCATGTTTAACGCTGGTACCACACTCCAAGGGACCTTACTGTTGTAATTCAACGGGAGCATTGCCGGTCCATTATTGCAGGGCTGTCTTATAAAGGGTATTGTAAATTTCACAGTGAAACCCAGGGAAGGAGATTGATTGGACGCACCATGCACCATTTCAATACTGATGGGTAAAGGCTTAATGTATCCAAACAGCTCATATACCTGGGTTCACGGTCTCACAGTGATCCTTGGTGTGGATTTTATGACCATCTCTGTGGCAGTTACATATCAGATGTTTACATCAAACCACCATGTGTAATTGCACACCCTTGCTTTGTGAAGCAAAACTACATTGGTCATACCATGTGCCTGCCTGTGTGCATTTTTGTGCTGTGTGTGTGTGTGTGTGTGTGTGTGTGCGTGCGTGAACATCTTCTCACATGATGACCAGCATTTCCTCACATATGGATACTGCATTCCCCAAAGGCACAGGGCCTGATTTAAGAGACCTTTAGCATATGCGTAACCTTTTAGCACACGCATAACTAATAACGTGACCAATGATTGGTCAAGGTATTTGTTTTTCACCAATCACTGGTTGTGTTATTAGTTTTGCCTGTGCTGAAAGGTTTTGCACATGCTAAAAGTCTTTAGTAAATCAGGCCCCACAGTGTGAACACCCCAAGCTAACGGACATTCAGATATTGCGTGGTTAGAACGAGAGAAAGTGAGAGATGGGCAGATGGAGCTAACCTTTACCCAGTTCACAGCAGTACATAAGAGCTCAGAAAGGGCCAATGTGAGTGATGATCCTCAGTTAAATATCGCTCTTATTAAACGTGCTGGGAAGGCGTGCTTAAGCCCGGCCAGCTCGCAGGATCACAGCTTAACCTGAATTCTGCGGCGTGAAACAGCCTGGAGTTTGTATGGAGCGCCAGACACAATGTCAGTGCATTGCGGGGCCATTACCCACAATCCTCTGCTCTAACAGCTGTTAAATCCACTAATCTTTTCAAATGCAACAGGCTGAATCAGATTTAACGGGAAAGGGCTGATGAACGTACGCTCTGAAGATTACTATCACACAAACCACTAGCTTCTCTGAGGCCGAAGTAAAAGCATTTTCACTTCCCTTTCATACTGCTGATGAACTGGGAACAGGAGAGGGGGAATGCACATCTTTATACAAAATCCTTAACATTTACAACTGCCACACACAAGAGTGCTTTTCCCCAGCAGTCCAGTACAGGAGTGAGTGAGCTGTGCTGGTATATCAGAATCAGTCAGGTGTCTCTCTCCCTCTCTCTTTCTCCCTCCCTCTCATTTCCTTTCTCTCCTGGCCCTCATTTTACCAGCCCTTCACACACCTCATTCACTCTTCTTTTCATTAAGCCCACCACCTCTTTTTCTCATCCTGTCAATCCACACCTCCACCTCCACCACCACCACCACCACCACTCTTTTCCTCTCCCTACCCACCCTCTCTCTCTCCATCTTACCTGCGCACAAACTTGGAGGTGAACTTGCTGAAGATACCGGAAGCTCCAGGTCGGCGGGGCTGGCTGTTCCCGTGGGAAAGGGAGGGGGACGCAGGGGGCCCGTTGTAGGCCGAGGCGTGCTGGTCCCGCGTCGCCCTCTGCTGGCCGGCATGGAAGGTGCTCCGGCTGGCCACCCCCCTGGGGAAGTTGGTGCGGTCCGTCACCGTAGCGCTGCTGATGTTGTGGGCAGAGGGAGACGCACCTGGGACCCTCTGAGGAGCATTGCTGCTAGACAGAACCATTTTTAAGAAGAAGGGTAGAGAGAACAGGAAACTAATAAGCAATAAGTACAGGCAGCTTTCCAATCACATACCCATGGCTGACTCACAGAAAACTTTACCCATACAAAACATGGGTGCAATCACAATTAATGTATATATGTATACATGTGTACATATACATAGCGAGATGAAGAAGAGCATTTAAACATTTCCACAGCAGGTAAATTGGTATAATACTTGTTTTATGCATAAAAAAGCTTTTACTGTGTACTGTTGGAAATCTGCCCTGAATGAGGGCATCTGCTCGGCTAATCCATCATTACCCACTAGTGTAATCCCATGAGACCCAGTTGCAAATAACACAAAAACTGTGCCAAGAGGGTCAAATGCCCAGCAGTGGGAAGCACCAAATGACATAATGTAATTTCCAAGGAGCAGCCTTTTAATAGCCATCAAACAGGGCACGGCTGCCTTACTGAGAAAACCTCAATGACTGACAATTCAGTAAGAATTACGCATTGTAAAATCGCTATAATGAACCACTATGAAGAAATATATACACATCTCCAAATACAGAGTGAGAATTATTAAGAAGCAGAATCTTTATGATTGTTACTGTAAATTAAACATTGATTGCCTGTTTTTGTTTTTAAATACATGTGCTGTATATCAAAATGGTTCATTACTGTGTTTGCAGGCACTGGGTCTCACAGCGTTAAGGCCATTTCTCAAGACAAAAGATTACTTTTCTTAAATCTGAGAATGTAGTCAGTATACAGAAAAACAGCACAGCTGAATTATGGTCGTTAGGTGTTGTCTTCCGTCTTTATTCATCTGGATTTGTTCAATAAATGAACACCTGAACATGCTATACAATTACAAAGAGTAACACCATGGTTACCATTGTTAAAACAGTACATTTAACTTACCTTTTAAAAATAGCTCAAAATACAATTCTTTCTTGAAACACTTCACTCAAATGAGAAAAAGAGCACAGTCACCAACGACAGGCACAGTAACATCAGCATGTGTGCAGTGGCACATAACAGCAGCGACAACAATAACTACAGCAAGCAGCACGTCAAACTTCAGAACAGGGGTGCGCGATGGCTAACGGTAGGTTCTCTGGGTGAACACATGGCGCTAGCGCTAACTGACTAACTTCAGAACAGGGGTGCGCGATGGCTAACGGTAGGTTCTCTGGGTGAACACATGGCGCTAGCGCTAACTGACTAACTTCAGAACAGGGGTGCGCGACGGCTAACGGTAGGTTCTCTGGGTGAACACATGGCGCTAGCGCTAACTGACTAACATGTACACAGCACCGGGCGGAACAGCAGCCAGAGATTGAGGGGTTGATATTGAGCTATGCTAACATAAGGGGATTACTGGGGGGGTGGGCGCTAATGGTGAGCACAACTAAAGCAGGGTGATGTAATCTACTTGTTGTTAAGGCTATATAACATGGGGTCAGCAGGAACCCAAGTGAAAAAGTTAATTGGGCAGTGTGTGTGGGGTTGGGGGGTAGAATGGCCTGTGTTGAGTGTACTGCAGGGTACAGATTTGTGGTGAGCAGACAGGAAGTAGAATTGAGTTCCATTGAAAACCCGCCTGTCTGTTATCCCAGTGAGGACTGATATAAAAAGTGATGCACTGCTGTAGAAGGCCTTGGCAGGGCTCAAATTACTCTGGTTTCGAGTCTTTTAAATCTCGTATATAACCATATAATCGACATGAGCAGAAAATAGCCATGTTGACCCTCAAAGGCTGGAGGCATGCGTCTGACACATGAAACCCTGTTGTGTTACTGTGCTCGAGTGACGCATGGCAAGAGACACACGACACCACCGCACAGGCAACACAGCAAGAGACACACGACACCACCGCACAGGCAACACAGCACACGCCCGCGAGCGGCACAGCACCCTTACCCACTCTGCAGAGCACACACAGAGATACAAACACAAATATATGTATGCAGTTACATACGGCTCCCAGGCACATCCAGTGACTGCTTCTCACACACAGCTCTGTGAGAAAACTCATCTGCACAGATAACAAGTTCACAGAACATACTGCTATACAGCAAGGAAGGCACATAAATACCAGCATTTCAGCTGAACCTTCCTTGCTCTCAGTTTTTTTCTTGCTTTATTTGATATTCTTTAACAAAGTAATTCCATGTTTTGTTTTGTTTTTCATGAACCGTTTCCACAAATTGTGTTGGCTGCAATACCTTCTGTCTGGGATCCCCAACCAGGTTCTGAAGAGCCCAAGCTCACTGCAGGCAACAGACCAGCCTTAACCGTCTTTCCATTAGGACGGGCAACACGTCTGCCCTCGTCCAGTCAAAAAATGTAATTCGTTACCTCGGAAACTAGGTAAATTAATTTGGCATGTAGCGGATACATGATTCAGTGTTCAAGAAGCAAACACGTTATAAGCAAAATAATATTTCAAAACATTTAATGCTCACCATCTACAGATGTCAAATTAAAATGCAACTATTTTAATGTCTAAATTTAATAATGATAAATACGGAGTAAGTTTTTGGTAAAAAAGAAAACGGGCAATAATTTATGTTGGAAGGCAATCCTAGAAAACTGGCCTTTTAACAGACAATTACTATAAGCCTAAAATATTTGTGACCTTAAGCCATTTTAATTTATCAAAGAAATTTCCATTATGCATTAATTACAGAGGCACCTCATTTTCACACTGGTTGAGAAGCAAAAAAAAAAAAACTCCTGTGCCAATATGAAATAGCCCCTGAAAAGCTCTGCTGATTTTACCAAAGGCACACTGGCTTAAATTGAGAAATGCTGTGTGTTTGAAAAGGTTAGACTGAAGCCCATTTGCCAGTAATGTAATTATTGTCTTATGTACACGCTACACTACCTTTTGTGTGTTTTGTACCCGCATTTTCCGCCTTTTCTTAGTCTGAATGTTACTCTCTGCATTTCGGACGCATTCTCAGTCCTTAAGTACCTGTTCACTCGCAGGTCGCTCTGTAGTTTGGAGAGGGTAATATCAGTGGGCGTGACTGAAGTGTAGTGCTCTGGCCCTGCCATTGATCTGACAGACGGGTGCATTGTGCTGTATGTGAGCCTTTCAGCATGCTGACAAAAGACTGCATTGTGCGTTATATCTTTTGCAGGGTGGCAATTCTAGTTCCTGTTAATACAACTAAGAATGCTACAGTACATCTCTCTCCACGCTGTATCTTCAGCCTGGGTATTTATGAGCTCTATACCACTGTGTGAATAGCTGATCACACTGTGGTGGACGTAGTTAATTTAGAAGCAAATATATTTGGACTTCCGTTAAATCGGCTCATTCATATCAAGCGCTCCGATTGGGAAATGCCCGAGAAATAGAACTGGGCCCTCGGGGACCGAGACTAACATTATTCTACTTGCTGTTCACAATACAGAAGGGTGAGGTGTGCAAAAACCTGGAACGGATAAGAGTGCTGTGCGGCTGGGAGTGTAGAGGGTCTCTGTTACACCGGGAGTGTAGAGCGGGTCTCCCTTTTGGACTGGGAGTGTAGAGCGGGTCTCCCTTTTGGACTGGGAGTATACAGTTGGTATCTCTGTTAGACTGGGAGTGTGGAGCAGGCCTCCCTGTAAAGTGTGTTTCTCTTTTAGACAGGGAGTGCAGAGTGTGGTGTTTCTCTTAGACTGGGAGTGTAGAGCGGGCCTCCCTGTTAGACTGGGAGCATTAAGTGTGTTTCTCTTTTAGACAGGGAGTGCAGAGTGTGGTGTTTCTCTTAGACTGGGAGTGTAGAGCGGGCCTCCCTGTTAGACTGCTGTTACTGCAGGGTTAGTGGCAGGGATGATGGGACATAGAGAATGTAATGGGGGTCACATAAGCAGGGGTATGACTGGGTCGGGTGGGGACAACTGTACAGGAGATAGCGGGGATCTAAAGAGAAAAATCACGGGTGACAGGGCTGTCTTGGTTCACCCCATCATTACCATTTTGGCATAATAATAATAATAATAATAATAATAATAATAATAATACCAATATTAATATTTCTTCCCCCTTTATAGAAGTTCCCTTCACTAACTGCTCAATTACAAACTTGCCATCCCACTTCATGTCAGAGGCCATTCATGGAGACTGGAGAATGTAACTGACATCCCTCTATCCCTCCATCCCTCCATCCCTCCCCGAGCTCTCAGCCTGCCTCTGCCTGGCTCTGGCGCACTTGCCTGGCGCGGTGTGCGTGCAGGTCGGGGGGGCTGGGGTGGGCGGAGGAGGACAGGGACTTGTGGTGTCGGGGGCGGGAGGAGGAAGAGGAGGTGGTGAGGACTGCGGCTGCCGAGGCGGTAGAGGCGCGGGACCCGGGGGTGTTCAGGCTGGGGGGAGAAAATGAATAAACACCCCTCACCCAGGAGGAAGGTGGGGAGGTGGGCGGGGTTCTCGGGTTAGGAGCCACACGGAGGGATGTGGAAACACAGCGACACCAAAGAGCCACATGGTCCAGAAGAGTGCACAGACACGCTGCAGACGACAAGCACGCACTCACAGACAGGTGAAGAGTGCTGACGTCATGCGCAGCAAGAGGGAAATGAAGAAAAACCACATGCTTCACATAGGAGAGGAAGTACAGCTGCAATAGACACACACACACGGACAGACAACACTACACAGCACCCACATGCATGGACAATAAGCTACACACCTCAAAAACAGCCTATTGAAGGGATTACACACACACTCAGTGGAAGAATGACACTACCACCTTTGCGAGGTCCCGAAACACTAAGCCTATTAAAACCCAACCGACAGAGTTAACGACACACATTTGCACCACAAGCCTGCTTAACCCCTTTAAGGCGTTAGTTCTGCACACAAAAGGACGCTCAGGAAGCAAAGAAAGGGAGGAAGAGGGAGAGAAACAAAACCTCACAAAACAAAACGGCCTTTTGTTAGCCATCAACAACAGTCGTGGCCACGCCAGACACAAATGAACAGTATGTTTGGGAGAGATGGGGGTTAATACAGAACACGGTACACAGGCAGCGCATCGCATGAAACAAAGCCACGGCAAGGCCGGAGGATCAGTTATGAAACGCACTCGGGAGAAAAGCGGCTAACGTGTGATAAAACAATAAAGATGAAAAGAGAACAAACAATAATGCGAATGCTAGATTAAGACTGTATTAAACGCAGCAAAACACAAGCAAACCCAGCCAATGCACTCCTTCTATAAGAATTATATATATATATTTTTATATTCGTTTCAGATTTTTCCCCATTTTCTACCAATTTGGTAGCCAATTGTACCCCATGTAATTCAATTCCCCGAGTAGCAACTGTTTGAAAATTTCCCGGGGCGCGACTCCTCAAGCTCCGGACCGTGATTCCAGCTCGCCCGAGGTCGCTTGTATGCGACACTTCTCCCCCACCGATTCTTCCCCCCACCCTGGGAGCGGCCGCCAATTGCCGCTCCCTCAAGGAACTGGCCATAGTCGGATGTGGCAGGACCGGGGATCGAACCCCAGATCCTCGGAGCGTAACTGCTCAGACTGTAAGTCTGCGCTTAATACCATTTATGAACTCATTGGAAGTGGTTATGAATTACACAGGCTTTCTTATGATCCATTTTTAATCTCTAAATAATTAACTCTTACCAGTGTTCCTTATGAAAAGAGTGCACTGAATCAGAGACACATCACACAAACATTTATGCGCGCATGTTTGCACACATATATGGGGAAAGTTGATGGCCATTAATAAAATAAATGTCTGTTACAGGACATAAACAGCGAAGGCCAGTCACACATCCTGATTTAGGAGTACAAGGCCCTGCTGTACAGAAACCAGCACACCCCCCCACCCTCTTCCCCAAGCTCACGTGACTATGGCTTTATGCTCTGCATTTGAGTGGATTCATTCAAATGCTGTATGTACATATTTAATGAGAACAGTACCCTGTAATTCAAGGCTGTCCTATTTCTTGAGGAAATGTATGATTAGCGGTAATAAGCATGATGGTCTCTGTATAGCAGCAGCCCTGTAGGTCAGCTGTACAATCCATACACAAACATCAATTCAAAATACAAATCAGTCTAGCACATGCATATGTACACACCTTAAGACCTATATATGTTTGTGTGTATATGTGTATATAGTGCTGCATATTTGTTTGACTTCATTATAACCCCTATGGAACTCTGAGATGTTCATACAACAGCAGAGTGGGGAATGGGGACAGGCTGAAATTGGGAAGGATTGGCCAGCTAACCCAATGGGTAGAAAACTACACTAGCAACAGTGCACACCACACACTGACTTCAGAATAGACCTTCCCACATGATGCATTATGTCCACCATATTCTCTTCGAGTGACAAACACTTTTAGAGAGTACTCTGGGTTGTCTGGAGTAAAAGTTTTGTTGTCGAAGGGGTTTGTTATAATGAAGCCAGACCATGTTTGGAGAACCCCCCAACCCACCCTTAGGCGAGAAGGGAGAGGGAGTTTAAACTGAGAAAAGAGAGAGGGAGCAGATCACAGTAAGATGAGAGGAGGGGGGGTGCAGTTAGCGGTGAGATGGTGTGAGAGTCAGAGGGGAGGAAGGAAAGCGAGTTGAGGGCGAGATAAAGGGAGCTTGGTAAAAGAGAGGGTTGGAGGAATGTGTGTGTGTGAGAGGGAGGGAGTGAGCAAGCAGCTCAGAGCGTTTCCCAGTGTAGGCGCTATGTAGCGAGTGTACCAGTTAATACGAGTGTACTAGAAACATGATCCTGGAGCCCTGGAGAGGAAAGATGTGACAGATGCACACACGGAATATCTGAAAGTGTTTTGTCAGCTGTGTTGGAAGGACTGTGTTGTACGGCAAGCTGCGATTGGGTGCTTTCGATATCGCCTGGACTTCCAGCTCTTCGTGCCTGCTCCAGGAGTACGACTTTCCACCCTGCACTTGTTCACACGCATTCTTCTTCATGCATTAACCCTTCAGGCATCCGAATGAGTGTCTCCCAGGGTCAATAAAGCTTGAGTATGATGTTGTGGTCCTGAGGGCCATGTATGTATATCAACATAGACCAATGTGTGTGTATTTGCATGTGCAGTATATACATATAGTGCTTTGCATGCAAATGTATGCAAGCATGTGCCATGTATGTGTGCCTTTCTGTGTATACTAAGCACGTGAAGCACTAGGGTCTCGGCGGGGGGCAACCAAATCCAATGTGTTAATCCAAATCCAATAGGTGGCACTAATCGGGCCCATCAGATTCCAGACCCTCCCGGCCACAGCCTCCCCTGGTAGCAGCTGCCACTGGCCTGTGGCCGACTGACAGGAGGCTGTGTGCTTGGCTTGCAAAACGCGGCAGCAGTCTGCGCGCACAATTCATCCGTCTGCACACAACAGCGTGAGTGAGCGAAGCTAACGCCACATGGCTCTATACATTACATGCCGCTGCTGGTGGGCATCCCCGCAGTAAAGCATGTTTCCGCTGGATTTTTCCCCCGAAGCGTGGCGCCGATGCGTACCTGTCTTTGCCATTCTGCACCCCCTGTCCCAGCGTGGCTCTCTCTGCAAGGGGCGAGTTGCGGCTCCGACTCGTACCAGTGGACAGGATGCTGTTCTGTAAAGGCGAAGGAGGGATGTTATTGGGCGCTGGGCTGTCAGGGACGGTTAGGCCATTCGGGCTTATGCTGGAGGGGCCGTGTGAACTCACAGTAGAGGGAGTGGGAGTGGTCTTCTTTCGGTCGACTGAGGTCAGGGGGCTGGGGGGCACTTTGGCTGAGCTGCCTGAACCTTTCCTCACAGAATCCTCTGCAGAGTGCTTGTCCCCCTGAGAGCGCTTTGAGTAGGAGGAGCCTGAGAGACGGAGCAGGGGAACGGGAAAGAGTGTGAGACACAATACGAAAAAAGTGAATGAACCTCTTCACAAGTTTCTTACCAGGCTTTTACTTTACAGACTCCTCATGGGGGTTATGCTAAGCTTATGCTAATTTTGGTGTCCCTCAAGGGTCGATACTTGGACCCTTGCTATTTTTGATCTATATAAATTACCTTGCTGCTGTATCTTTAACCATTATCCCAATTATCTTCGCTGATGACACTAACTTGATTATAAGAAACAAAACTTTTGAGATACTTATTAAAAAAGCTAATTCTGGTATGGTCACATTCTGTGAATGGTTCCAGGCAAACAAGTTATCTCTAAATGTAAAAAAATCAAACTTCATCATATTCACAAGTAAAAACTAAGATTTGTATTGGTGGGAATGAAATGTTCCAAGTGTCAACCACAAAATGTCTTGGTGTCCTAGTCGATGAAAAACTTTCCTGAAAAGATCACATTCACTTGGTTAACAAAATAACAAAATCACTTGGTATGATCAGAAGGATCAGTGGCTTGGTTCATCAGGTTTGCCTTTTAACTCGATACTACAGTTTAATTTACCCATATCTCATATACGGTAACAATGTCTGGGCAAGCACACAGTGGCGCCCCCAAAAAATTTTCATCGGGGTGGCCAGATGGGGCCACTGAAAAAAAAGAAAAGAAAAAAAAAGCCATAACTGAATTTCAGGAATTCTATTATGTTGTTGTAGTATATAGGCTAGTTGAAAACTATGTCAATATGAGAGTTAAGAAATCGCATACTGATATACTTTGGTTTCTTATTTTACAGTTAATGTTACTAATTATTTGATGTGCACAGACTAATACCGGTAGTTAACATTTTGAGTTCCACAACAATCCTGTTTTAATGTGTTAGGTATCTGTATATGCATAGGCAATTCATTGTTCTTCAAATAGGCTAGTAGTTGTCCTTTTCCTTAAAAAGACAAATATACAGCTTTAATTTGAAGGAGCAGCTACATTGATTGTAAGGGACAAAACATTTACTGGAAACAAGCCTACTAGAGTTTAAAAACACCACACAGAGGCCTCCAATTCTTTTCAATACAGCTGTAATTGGCTGTTGCTGTGTCTTTTTGTAAACAAAAATATTATATATGTCCAAAAATGAAAAACAAAACAAAAAAGCATAATCATGGACAACAATATACATTTTATTATAGCCTACTCACAACCTATTAATATCCCTGCTTTATTAGGCTACATTCTTCTCAGCCCATTTCGTCCACAGTTAGGCTAGGCTATGTGTAGCCTACGGTTTTTATTTAGTTTTCTTTTTTTAAAGGTTTCCGCGTTGTTATGGTTTAGAAAGCTCCACGCTATGATGGCAATGATGCAGCTTTGGCAAAAACTGGTATGCAGTAACAGCATAGCCTTTTTCTTTTATTTATTTATTTATTTGTTCTTCCAAAGATGGCATTTCCTGATATAATTTCTGACTTGTGGCGAAAGTGCCACCGTGGTGACAGATTTACTTTAACATCTGTATCAATAAGATCAATAAAGAATATCAACAGAGTCCAATCGTGCATTTTCATCTATAAATTCACCTACCTTCCTGATCTGCTGCCCGCATCATTCAGTGCATTCTTTGAGTCAAATTCCCAAATCCATTCTTACAATACCAGACAATCCAATAACCTTCACCCTCCCCTCAGCCATACCACTCATAGTCAGTTCTCCATAAAACACAGAGGTTCCCTACTCTGGAATAGCCTACATATTGTCAACTCATCATCTTCTATTAATAATTTTAAGCAGAGATTACGGGCGAGCCTGATGAACCAGGCCTTCCACCTGCCTCCTCCCTAACTCTGTAATGTGAATGCACTCACTCACTCGTTCGCTCAGTTTTATTCTCGTTGTTATTTTTTAAAAATTTATTTATTCACCAATATTCTTATTACATTTATCCATTCATACAGCTGGATATATACTGAAGCAATGCAGGTTAAGTACCTTGCTCAAGGGTACAACGGCAGTGTCCTACCTGGGAATCGAACCTGCAACCTTTCAGTTACAAGTCCAGTTCCTCACCTGCACAGATATTTGTTTGTTTTCTTATGTACTTTTTATTGCATTGTTTTTTTGATTAATAAATAAAATTAATTGCAAATAAATAAGACCAAAAACCCTGCTTCAGTGCACACCCTCCCTATAGGTCTAGACAGCAGTCTCTCCCTGCACCTTTCCTTAGGCTCACCTTGATCTGTGGCTCTGCGGGGCTTCTGGTTGGATGACACACTGCGCTGTACCTTGTGAGGAGGTGATTGGACACTGCTGTTTGTGAGGTCGCTTCCAGGGCGGGGTTTTATTGTTAAGTTGGTACCCTCGTCCAGCTGAGAGGGAGAAGGTGGACACGGGGTGGGTTGGGAGTGGGATTCATTACTCCTGTCAGCATGTTACATAACATCTGTGTGTGGCGTAGAGGTCATTGAAACAGGTGCTGTGCGTATGTGCTGATGTACACGGGGGGTTGCAGATGTGTAGCCAAGTGAACTGTACATCTCTTTTTTATGTCCTGTAGTACAGCAATAGATGCATGGCCAGATTTGTGCATGCGTGTGTGTATGTGTGCGCAAGATGTGTGTGCAGTGTTTGTGTGTGTATGTGTGTATGTATTGTCCTGTACCTCCGAGTTCCTATAGTCCAACAGCAGATACGTGGCCATGACTTCGTTGTATTTTTGGTTGACAAGAGAGTCCTGGATTTCCTCCTGTGAGTAGCCCATCTGCAACATTACATCTGAGGAAGACAGAAGAACAGTCATATTCACTCACATGAGCCACACACACAGGCGCACACACACACACACACACACAAGCCACACTGACAAAGCCTAAATCAACCATATAAACACAGTGCCACTGCTCACAGTACAAGACCTGCCCTGAGGAGTTCCCCTGCTGGCACCCCACCTCTGCCACCCCTGACCCCTGACCCGTAACCCCTGTGCTCACCTGTCCTCTTGGGGTCCTTGTAGTCGGGCTGCGGCTCCAAGAACGGCTTCAGCTCCTCATCCTCATGGCCCACGTTCATCCAGCGATCCTTCATTATCTGCTGCTTGGACCAATCCCCGAAAGGGAGGGAGAGAGGGATGGAGGGAGAGAGAGACAGTGAAAAGTGTGACAGAAAAAGACAATAGTGAAAAAGACAGGAGGTAGAGAGAGAGACAAAGAAAGAGCGGAGATATCGAGAACCACGGAGCAACGAGTGAGAAATGAGAAAGACAGGATCAGAGAGACAATGAAAAAGGAAGATGGAGAGAGAGATAGAGCAAAGAGTGAGAAATGAGAAAAACAGGATCAGAGAGACAATGAAAGAGAAAGATGGAGAGAGAGATAGAGCAAAGAGTGAGAAATGAGAAAAACAGGATGAGAGCACAGTGGGGAGGGAGAAGGAGAAAGACAGAAAGACAGAGTGGAGAGTTATAAAAGAGCGAAGCGGAACAGTGAGGAATGGAGCTGGGATTGAATAGGATTGAACAGGGTCTTCCTCATCAGGAGAGCCTTTGGGGCTCAAACTCATTAAACTCAACAGTCACACGAAGCACGGGCAAGAACTAATGAAACACTGCACTGCAAGGGCCAGGAGCCAGATTACATGCTGCTCCCTACGAAGATGAACTGGTCTCAGCGAAGAGTACTGTGTGCAATTATAAATTCCGTGTGACAGGTAAAGAGGAAACAGTCAGACCGCTGTGCTAATGTGCAGGGCAGGTGAGAAGAGGAATAGTTGGAAAGTTATGTCATCATTGTACAGAGCATACCATTTGTGTAGTATAATGGTTAGGGAGCTGGGCCTGTTAACTCAAAGGCTGTGGGTTTTCATGTAGTACCATTGAGCAAAGTACTCAACTTGAATGGTTTAGTAAAATATCCAGCCGTCTACGTGGATTGTATTTAAAAGTTGAAATCTGTGGAAGTCACTCTGGTTAAGAGCGTCTGCTATTTGCCGAAATGTAATTTCATGTAATGTCAGCAGAACAGACCAACAATTATAATATCATTGCGCAGAGAAAGTAGAAGTAGAAATGGTCAGCGTACAGGGGAGGTAAGATAATTATGATGTCATGATACAGAGAAGATCATTATGATGTCATGATACAGAGAAGATCATTAGGTGGAAAGGGCACTGACCTCCAGGCTGCCCCTCTTTGACGGGTTGAGGATGAGGAATTTCTTGAGCAGGTTCTCGCAGTCTGTGGACATGTAGAAGGGAATCCTGTACTTCCCTCTCAGCACACGCTCACGCAGCTCCTGGGGGCAGCGCAAAGAGGGGCAGCGGGAGGGGCAAAGAGGGGCAGCGGGAGGGTAAAAGTGGGGCAGCGGGAGGGGCAAAGCGGGGCAGCGGGAGGGGCAAAGAGGGGCAGCGGGAGCGGCAAAGTGGGGCAAAGAGGGGCAGCGGGAGGGGCAATGAGGGGCAGCAGGAGGGGCAAAGAGGGGCAGCGGGAGGGGCAAAGAGGAGAAGTGGGATTGGGCAATTAAGGATAATGGGAGGGGCAAATAGGGACATTGGGTGGATCAAAGGCAAATAGGGAGAGTGGATTGGACAGTGGGCAGTGGGAGGGGCAAACAGAGGGAAGGGCAAATAATTGACAGTGGGAGGGGCAAAGGACAGGGGGGGGGGGGGGGGTACAGAGGGGGAGAGTAAGAGGAAAGAGACAACGCACGGTTAAAATTTCTGTTCCCACCAATAAATGACTCTCCCCTCTACCAGCTCCCCTCCCTCTCCTCCAACCCTCCACACCTTCAGGTTCTGCCCATCGAAGGGCAGCGACCCGCTGACCAGTGTGTAGAGGATGACCCCCAGGCTCCACACGTCAACCTCGGGCCCGTCGTACTTCTTGCCCTGGAAGAGCTCGGGGGCGGCGTAGGGCGGGCTCCCGCAGAACGTGTCCAGCTTGTTCCCCATTGTGAACTCGTTACTGAAGCCGAAGTCGGCGATTTTGATATTCATGTCTGCATCCAGCAGGAGGTTCTCTGCCTGAATAGGGCGAAGGAGAAAAATTAAGTAAAGAGAAGCAGAGATAAACTCAACAGTTATAATGGTTTATGTACCCGGGAATTAACTTCAGTCAATTTTGATCGTCCAAGTTATCTTAAAACCTGGTTAAAAATCCCAATGCAAGCTAAACCAAAACAACTTCAGTTGCGTCTGCATATCTAGAAGATCATTTAGTTTGGGTATAAAGTATAAATCTTAACCTTCCAACAGGTTTACAACAGCCATGACAGTATAGAAAATAAATTCTAAATGTCACCGGACTGAAAAGAGATACCCTCAAAGATGAGATTACATTCTTCAAATGTATTAAAAAATACGGAAGATCCTGAATAGAAAATATGAAAAAAAAAGTGTTCTTAAATGCCTGTACATGTGACTTTTCAACCTGAGCCTGGTTGGTCTTCATTTTCTTTCCTTTTGTGTTGAGATTTTCTAGTTTTTGTCCATTTGTTCATGTGGTTTGGTCAATTAAGTAAAACTCATCAGTAAAAGTAATTCTACCGTTCTTTATTTCTTTAGTTGTCCGTGCAAATTGTACCGACAATCGAATCGAACCACGTCACCAGTTAAACAGTTACAACCCTATTTAAATAATATTGTCTGTCTACCTGAGAATATAACACTTTCCATGCTGTGAGAAAGCACTGAGCAAAAAAAAAATCATTATACGCCAATATTAAATGAACTCGTGAACAGTGGTATTTGAAAGACAGTTTGAAAAGCTGTTGGTGTAGAAGGTTTCTCAATCACAGTCCCTGTGCGTGGAGTGATTGTAACACTGAGGGAGGTCCTGGCTGTAAGACCCAAGCCTGAAAGACTGTGTACACCCAGAGACAGAGCTCAGGCCCAGCCCTACATGGGAGTGCTATATAGGCTGAAGGGACTGTGGAAAGCTCCGTGTGTCATGCTTAGTTCAGCACGGAGCATGACCCCTGCGTGATTATATAGGGGCAGGCTGCTAGCAGGGCACCACGCTAATCTATTCCTGATGAAAGGAATATGACCGAAGCGGGTTGTTTTTTTTTCTGCGTCAAAGCGGGATAAGCAGGGGCTAACGTGGACATGTTTCTGGAGATGAAAAGCGAAGTCTCTGTGATGTTATTATTGGGTGGGGGCGGTTCAAAGGTTAGCTGGGAGCCTAGCGACGCTCCCGGGGTTTATGGCCCAAGGAACAGCTGATTACACGGCCTTCGACCGAGACACTGGAGAAGGGAGATTTTGTGTAGGAGACGAGAGAGCCTGGCGAAAAGTCATCTGTTTAACTTGCATAAGTCCGGGTTCACTGCCGTTCTTACTCAGCCACGTTGGGTTCCCAGGCCTCTTTCTCTTTCATAGACACACAGGCCTCGTTCCCCCAGGATTATGAGTTTCATAAAAATACAGTTGGAATAATCAATCACTTTCTTTAAAAACATTTTTTAAGAGATTTTTCAGCTTTATTACCTGACAGCAAGGATGGGAGTGAGAGAGAAGAAGAGACATGTGTCTCGGGCCAGATTCAAACCGCCAGCGCCACGGCTCCCAATGAGCACGTGGATAGCGTACTACAGGTTACGTCACCAGGACACCCCAAGGAATTATCACTTGCACAATAGGACGAAGAAAATGCTGGTGTTTTCCAAATGAGGTGCGCTTGTGTAAAAGCCACCGTTCTCCCAGTACTTCAGGGACATGGATACCCGAGACGAGCAGGCTTCCACAAGGGTACACCGCTCAAGAGAAGCATGCAAAAATACACTGCTATGTGCGGCCCGTTATGGCCTTTAAGCGTGCGCACGTGTGACACAGTGCACATGTTCCACAACAGTTACACGGATTAATCTGCATGGAGGAGCTGAAGGACCACATGACAGTCGTGAAATATGGAAAAGCAGGAGATTTGAACAATTCCCCACCCACCCCTCCCTCCCTCGCTCCCTCCCTCGCTCCCTCCCTCGCTCCCTCACTCCCCACCACACCACACCCACCTTTAGGTCTCTGTGGACGATGCACTTCTGGTGACAGTACTGCACTGCTGACACAATCTGCAGAGGGGAGGTCATAGGAAAGGAATCTTACCACAGAGGATTAGATCGGTTTGGCTTTAATGGAGCAAGCGGTTCATTTAGACGCGTAATCGCAGGTGACGTCATGCCCTACTCAGCTAGCAGCCTCTATTAAATAACGTCCATAGGGTTAGGGAACGCCAGAGCAGGCCTGGCCCTCAGAATACAGCTGGATATTAAGTATATTACTTAACAGCGGTGGCCTGCAAAGAACTCATAACTTAAACCTTATGTAAACTAAGCACTTGACCACACTGCTGGCTGCTCTAATGTGTACATTTACACGTGTAAACACATAACACACAGCACTCAAACAGCCTTCACATCGTCCAAATACGGAGACTTACAGCATGCAGAAACGGCAAAATACATTCACACAGGTTTTTGGGCACATGCATACGTGCAACAGCACACGTACTCACACACATACGCGCTCACTCGTACTTGCACATGCGCACACATGCACGCACACACACGCACGCTCACTAGTACTCGCATGGGCACACACATGCCAGGCAGTGCCTTACTTGTCTGAATTTGGCTCTGGCTTCCTTCTCTTTCATCCTCCCATGTGCGACGAGGTAATCAAACACTTCCCCTGAGGGAGAGAGAGGTGAAGAAAGAGAAGATGGATGGAGAAAGAGAAGATGGATGGAGAAAGAGCGCGTCAGAGGGATGGTACAGTCAGTGATGTAGAGAAGCAGTGATTACCACACCACTTCAGCCTTCCGGTCTTGTGGGGCTGGAATATTACACAGAACTCTTTTCAAACTCTAGTTTCTAAAGACCGAGGAAAACTCTACAACACTTTTATCAAGTTTATCAAGACTTGATCAAACTGATCAAAATCACCCTATTGTGGTAATTGAGGGCCATCAGACAGAAATAAGAGCGAGGAGCCTCCCAACCAATCCAGGGCCAGCGGAGAACACCAAACAAGCGAATAATCACAACTCTCTACGGCTTTCATACACCCGCTTACCTCCACTGGCGTATTCCATCACCAAATACAGCGTTTTCTCCGTTTCTATGACTTCAAATAATTTAACTGCAAAGGGAGAGACGGAGAAGAAAGTTAGGATCATTATTACGCTGTTATTGTGATTAGGCTTAAAGCTTGACACTGGTGGCTGCTAAAACAACAAAAAAACTTCGAAACAAAAAGGTTCAAATGGGCAACCTCAAATCTCTGAAATAATGAGGTCACTGAAAGGGAACCACACCAGCCTAGCAATACAGCATTCTGTTCATGCTTTTGACACGTCTGCATGTAGCATCAAACATTTACAATTACTTACATTTAGAACTGCATCATGTCAATTCTGATCTACTGTCATATAAGAGGCCAAATTAAGAGTTAAATTAGATCCGCATGAATTAGATCTCTCAACTTGTTTTCAGAACCTTCAATGTGCTTCAATAAGCCTCCTCAACAATTACCCTAGCTTTGATACGCACGAGGTAAGAGAGCGAACTCTATAATTAACCACCATTGCCAGCTGAAGCCATTATGCTGTAGCCGACACAGTGGATGTCGCATTTTTCAATTGGATTTCTGCAAAGCAAGTGGTCTGAAAAAAAGGTTTTACACGAGCGGCGGAATAATGAGAAAAAGGGAGAAATGTAAGAGCTGCGGACATCAGCGGCTTTAGCGTTTAACCGCCGGAGCGCGTCGCGGCGCCTCGGCCACAGAACACAGGAGAACACGCTGAGCCGTGCACGTCACGTGATCGACACTCACCTATATTAGGGTGATTCAACAGCTTCATGATTCTCACTTCCCGGAACAGCTGTAGAGCACACAGAGGGGGAGAGGAAATATGCAGTGATGTATCAGTGTGTGTGTGTGTGTGTGTGTGTGTGCTTGCTATGCATACAAGTCGATCTGTCATGTAACACTGGATAAAAAAGTTAATCAGCATGAAGGGAAATTGCACACTAAAATGTCACTAGTCAGGCTTAATACTGCCTGTTCGTTTAACCTTCTGTGCATCAGTTCACAACATATGGAAAATGCATTTTGAAGGTGTAATAATTATCTTGAAAAAAAAATGGTTCACAAATGTCCAAATGCATATAAACTGTCACTACTGCCACATGCAGAACAAACAAATTTATATTAGCTAAATCAATTAAATTTATTAACACCAAAATTTTTCATACGTTGGTCTTTAGTAACACTGGTTCCTGAGTAGGGCTGTGCGGGAGAAGTGCAGGGATGCCAAAGAAAGTTGAATGCTTTTCTGTTAAATAACCAAGCCATCTTTCCTGCTATAGAACTACCCAATATCCCCACAATATGCCATAAATCTTCATTTGAGTCCCATAATCCCTTCATTGACATTACTCATAAACAATAATATTCTTCAAGCACAACTCCATCTGACAATGCCATCGCCACAGGCGGCATAGAGATTCAACCATGGTAGTCTATCTGTGCTTAAATGTGATGGCTCCAGACCAAAATAAAATAGTCCCTGGAGATGACCTGTGTGCTTGGGATTGTGTACTGTCCGGATTAGGCTCACATCACAATGAATTTATGATAAGGACGTGGTTTGTGAATAAGAGGCAGCCAAGGGAGAATGATGATAGCAGGAAACTGAAACAGGGCATACGAGGACCCACATTTTTTTAAAATCACACGATTGTATCAATAGTGGGAAATGTCTCTTCATGCTAACTCATATCACACTGGTGTCCTGTGACAACCCTATCGGTTGCGTGTGTGTGTGTGTGTGTGTGTTCGCGGTCTGTCTTTATGTTTCAAGATCAAGACAGAAAACAGACACAAATAATATGTCAAAGTAGGGAATAACCCCACCCAGCTCCTCACTACAGGAAGTCTTTTGAGTCTCGTTTCCTGTAATTAGCTCTTTGCTATCCCATAACCCCCGTGGGACAGAGAGAAGCAGCCCAGCCCGTGCCTGGATCAGAGAGGAGGCGTGCAGGAGGACAGAGGGCGAGCTGCGTCTGTTTCAGTTTCCTGCCATCATCCTTCTTCCTTGGCTGCCTCTTATTCACAAACCACATCCTTATCATAAGTTCATTGTGATGTGAGCCTAATCCAGACAGTACACAATCCCAAGCACACAGGTCACAGGTCACCTCCAGGCACTGGGAACATGCCCATGCTGATTAATAATACACTAACATTCTTCAGCTGCATACTGTTATCCAGTCACATTTTTATTTAGTTTCAGATTAAATATCAGGGCAATTTTTTTTTACAGCAGGGGTGTCCAATCTTATCCGAAAAGGGTTAGTGTGGGTGTAGGTTTCTCTTTTAGCCCAGGACTAGGACACCTGATTCTACTTATCAAGGTCGTGATTGAAGACCACGATTAGTCATTTAGTCTAATCAGCCGTAGTAGGGTTGGGCTAAAGCAAAAAACCCGCACCCACATTGGCCCTTTTCGGATAAGACTGGAAGACCCCTGGTTTACAGTAACTGATATCCATTATCTCCAACACAGTTATCCAACTATTCTGCATTACTAGGAATTTGCCTCTTAGTATTGCCCCCACCGCCGTGTTTAACACTCTATACACACTGCTAAACGCAAGGGCATTGATGTTGAAATCTGGTTCATATCAGTCTGGATACAAAAAACGGAATGTTCGATTTTCCTCTTAAAAGCAGTGAACTGTCCCCATTAGGCGTATATCAACGTGCAAATTGTTAAACTAAGGCAGGGGTGTCAAACTCCAGTCCTGGAGGGCCGCAGTGTCTGCTGGTTTTTGGTGTGTTTCAGCACAAGTGATTAATTTAAGTCACTGATTGGCTAAGAAGTCCAAACACCTTGTTCTCAAAGCTTTAACTGGGTGCTAATTAAAAGGAAACCACAAATACCTGTAGACACTGTGGCCCTCCAGGACTGGAGTTTGACACCCCTGAACTAAGGTTTACTCAAATATAGACCATCACTTTTATTACGTTTGATGGGCAGGTGAGCCATCCTCGTAAAAGAGTAACATTTGACAAACAAAACCGATACACTGAGTGCGAAATCACAAACTCACCTTCTGGAGACTAGACGAATTCAGCTGAGTCTTATCTATAATTTTCACTGCCACCTGAAAGACAATTAAATGTCAGCGTAAGCAGTGAAATACCAATGCAGTCATAAAAAAAATTAATAAAGGGAAAAACATGAGACATTCCACAAAGACAGAAACTAATTCCTTCCCCACTCTCCGGTGTACGAAGAAACCTTAGGGGTGTGAAAATGATACGGCCATTTATTAAAGTCTGCAGCATAGTGCCCAGCCCCGCATACATGGTCAACATATTGCACAGGGTACAAACAGTGTATAACAGATCATATAACAGCGGCTAGAGACAGCAGGACGGAACACATATAACTGTAGCATGAAACGGGACGTTAAGGAAGTGAAATCAGAACCAGAGGATTAGACGCTACAATCCTGGCAGGGGTCCGGCTGACGTACCCGTGAGCAACGTGCATGAGCTGAATAACCACAGTCAATGTCAAGCGCTATAAATGGATGACATGTAAAATGTAAACCGTGTGTAGTCAAGCCGGGATAAGTGCTTCTGGCTAGCACATAAATAATTAAACAGTGCAATAACATGATGTCATCGTGGCAGTGATTATGGTGGCACTACAATGACTGGGAATTTCTTCTGATCATCACTGATGAGTGTTCACCATGCCGTAAAAGACTCTGGCCTTTCAATTAGTACATTTAAAAAATAAAAAAACCCAGTTACTTCTCTCCCTCTTCCTCTCTGCCTCACTCTCCCCCCTCTCTCTCACTCGCTCTCCCTCTCACTCGCTCTCCCTCTCTCTCTCTCTCTCACGTGGAGTGTTATCAGCGTGTCAGGCACCATGCAGTCACACATTGACAGACTCAATGACCAAAACAACAGGGCAACACAGAGCCGAGTGTTGAGTTGGCTGCTCCGGGTGGAGACTGTTTACCATGGAGACACTGAGCAGAGCTCGGTGGGAGTAGCAAACACACAGTCGTACTCTTCTCATGTTCAACAGAGCCCTTCATGCGCTAGCATTACTTATCCAGGGAGACAAGCCTTATCTGGGAGAGCCTGAAAACAAAGAAATCCACAGCTACGCTCTCAAAAATGTATTCGTTTCCTGGTTTCAATCTGGAATGGAGTTCAGAGTTTGTGGTTTTTCTCGTTGCCTTGTTGGCTATGAAACTAGTTAAGAGCATGGGAAGATGTCAGAGTATTAATAAACAAGTACATTCTCACCACAAGACTCACTAATATAGCCTATTACTAGAAGACTAGACTCACAATTTCCCCAGCTACTCATATAACTGTATTTAATCCAATGCTATGAGTCAATTCTTGTATTCTGCAGGACGTTGAATGTGGATTGTGGACCGTCAAAAAAAGTCATCAGAAATGATACTCTGTCACTGCAACAATGCGTCTTCCCTCTGCGGTCACCAGAAAAGAAACTCAAGAGTGTGTGTTGGTGTGTGTGGGTGTGTATTGCTGTTGGTGCCAACACACTGTATGAATGTGTCCTGCCAGGATGAATCACACGTATGATAAACAGGCAGAGTGCTGAGGAGGGGGGACATTCACGGTGTCTGTGCTCAAACATAAATCAACTCGACCCGTAAAAATAAAACCAAAACCTCACCTTCTTCCACACTCACTCTGACAATGAATAAATGACCAACAACAGAATGAAAAGGCAGTGCTTCCCTCAGAATATCGCATTCACATAACTGGCCAGGCAGAACTCTCTGAAAGGTAAATCTGGAATGCTATACTAAATGTAGCGGAGTTGTTGCTATGGTAATTGTAGAATGAGAAGGAGTGTTCCCAAGATAGACTAGAGAAATTACAGTAGCCAGAGAATAGAAATGGGTGTTAAAAAGAGAGATTGTATATAAATAAAACATTCATTTATGTTTAGATTTATCATACATTCCAATTCAAATGTATCCATCTAAGCATTTAAGATGTAATACAGCCAAATACCAGTTTTTGGCTGCATGAGCTCAAACAAAAAAAGGAATATTTAGATAAAAGGTTTTAAAAACTTGGATAGGTCTAGTCTGGTCTGAGGTAGGCTTTCAGTCTTCATACATAACACCTTTGCTGAGTTTCTAATAATCCCTTTCTCAAAACCACTGGATGATAGGTGATAAGCTGCTTTAGAAGCAGGTATAGAAGGCAGGGTAGGATAATGAGGGAATATTTAATAAGAATTGATTAACCTTTATGTAATCTACTTTTAAACAAATCTATCACAGACAAGAACGTGTTCTCTTTGTGAGAGTAATTTGGCCTGGATCAGTTATATAAGAAACATTACTCTGATTTATTGGCTTTACCATTAGCAGTGTTTAATTAAAAAGCCTTGATAGCATTCATGCAATACATTGGGCCAAAGTCAGCTACAATACTTTTCATTGGTCAGCCGCAAACACCTAATTAAAAAATTAGCCATAAAAAGCAGGACAGCATTTACCTTTACCTTTGTAAACAAAAAGATTTGCACTTTTTCCACTGCATTTGACCTTTAACCTCAGGAAGCACTTATCTCCCTTCCAACAGGCATGCCGAGCCAGAGGCCCCTAAGCAGAGAAATCTGACGTTGGCCCTCCCTCACACCTCTCCTACACGTTACCCGGTCACCATGGCGACGGCAAATCCTCACCTCCTTCCCAGTGAGCACGTGTCTGGCCAGCTTCACCTTGGCGAAGTTGCCCTTGCCGATGGTCTTCAGCAGCCGGTAGTTGCCGATGTGCGGCTGCTCGTCCGCCGTCGTGGCGACCGAGTTCCGGCACCTCGGCATGTTGGGACGCTCCCCCGCCTTGGACTGAAAGAAACGGGGAGATAACTTTTCGTTTGTCGCGATAAAAAACGGAAAAAGACACGGTTTGGTGGCACAGCGCGTATTTGTGAACGTGGTGCTATATTTAGGGCCCTTGCTGAGGGAGCAGGGCTTCCAGCTGCGCGGGACGCGGTGACGACACGCGGTGAGGTCACCGCTGCTCAGAGGAGCCTGACACTGATCCCCGCAGACAGGTGAGCGGATCAAGGGTAGCACAGGAGAGAGAGGGACTCTGACTCCAGGGTAATTGCCCTCAATCATACTGTGACAGGGCCCTGACACATGACCTGGGCGAGGGTCACAGAGAGTGTGTGGAGTGAGAGAGGGAGAGTGGGGGGGTGCAGAAAAGAAAGACGGAGAGAAAGAAAGAGTGAAAGAGAAGAACGGAAAGAGATGCAGAGGGAAAGAGAGTGAGAGATCAAGATGGAATGAGAGCTCCACGTACACACCACAGCAGAGTGCATGCCCATGCTATCCTACTCATCTACAGTACACTTCATTGACTGTAATCTTCTGAATGTTTTAGTTGGTCACTAGCCAGTTATTTGCGAGCCTGCAGATAAAACAGAAAGTTCTATGTGACGCCTCTCAGTGGAAGCAGCAGGTCTGATAGTGTGAATGGAGATACAGGCCTATGCTAGTTGGCAACACGGGCAGTTGGTACTCTGCACTTGCATGCAGCCGTAGGCCACAGAACCAAGTGAAACTACGGGCATGTGTGCGCATGTGTGTGCTCACGTCAGCCCGCGCGTCGTCACAGTGACTTGGGAGCTCCCGTGTGCTGCAGTGACGGAAACGGGCTGCAGCCCTACACACCTCTACCACACACACACACACACACACACACACACACACACACACAACTGACGTTCAACACTGCTGCAACCGCATAACCCCCCTCTGCGAACACATGCAGGCACACATAATCTCAGAAAAGGACCGTATCCTTCGTACAAAAGACAGAGAGAAACTGACAACAAGGTGAAACCTGAAGAACTCATGGTTCATTTTACAATATATAACACATAATTTTAAAGAACTCTTTCTATGGAGCACAGGCAAGTGAGCCAGTGCTCCTTCTAGTTGGTCTAATGTGTCATTTTACAGGCAGCTGTGAGTCTCAGGCCAGCTTCATTCCCCAGTGGCTGCTGTCAGAAAAATGAAAGAAGAAATAATAATACTGACAGAGTGGAGCCCTGGCTTAACGGACGCTCACACCGTGTTCAGTGTACTTTAACATCCTCCTGCACATATGCACATCTCAGTACTGCACTAACACCGTGCTCACGTCAGAGGCCACACCCGCATTTTCTGACCTTCTGATACCTTCTTTTGGAACAAAAATGTACAAAAACTGTACAAAAATCCCTTTTAACATTTTACTTTGTATCATTTTAACTACTGGCCTCACCCAAATCAACGTAATGTGCTTACATTTCATATATATTCGCTATATAAAAATGTTTTCTCAAGGGGACAAGTGCAATGCCACACTCAAGCTTCTACCCCACAACCTTTATAGTCCCAGATTTATAGCCACTATCCAACACCGTCTCTCATACAGCCACTATCCCACACTGTCTCTCATACAGCCACTATCCCACACTGTCTCTCATACAGTCACTATCCCACACTGTCTCTCGTACAGCCACTATCCCACACTGTCTCTCATACAGTCTCTATCCCACACTGTCTCTCATACAGTCACTATCCCACACTGTCTCTCATACAGTCACTATCCCACACTGTCTCTCATACAGTCTCTATCCCACACTGTCACTCATACAGTCTCTATCCCACACTGTCTCTCATACAGCCACTATCCCACACTGTCTCTCATACAGCCACTATCCCACACTGTCTCTCATACAGCCACTATCCCACACTGTCTCTCATACAGCCCCTATCCCACACTGTCTCTCATACAGCCACTATCCCACACTGTCTCTCATACAGTCTCTATCCCACACTGTCTCTCATACAGCCACTATCCCACACTGTCTCTCATACAGTCACTATCCCACACTGTCTCTCATACAGTCACTATCCCACACTGTCTCTCATACAGCCCCTATCCCACACTGTCTCTCATACAGTCACTATCCCACACTGTCTCTCATACAGTCACTATCCCACACTGTCTCTCATACAGTCTCTATCCCACACTGTCACTCATACAGTCTCTATCCCACACTGTCTCTCATACAGTCACTATCCCACACTGTCACTCATACAGTCTCTATCCCACACTGTCTCTCATACAGTCTCTATCCCACACTGTCTCTCATACAGTCTCTATCCCACACTGTCTCTCATACAGCCACTATCCCACACTGTCTCTCATACAGTCTCTATCCCACACTGTCTCTCATACAGCCCCTATCCCACACTGTCTCATACAGTCACTATCCCACACTGTCTCTCATACAGCCCCTATCCCACACTGTCTCTCATACAGCCCCTATCCCACACTGTCTCTCATACAGTCACTATCCCACACTGTCTCTCATACAGTCACTATCCCACACTGTCTCTCATACAGTCTCTATCCCACACTGTCACTCATACAGTCTCTATCCCACACTGTCTCTCATACAGTCACTATCCCACACTGTCTCTCGTACAGCCCCTATCCCACACTGTCTCTCATACAGCCACTATCCCACACTGTCTCTCATACAGTCTCTATCCCACACTGTCTCTCATACAGTCTCTATCCCACACTGTCTCTCATACAGTCACTATCCCACACTGTCTCTCATACAGTCACTATCCCACACTGTCTCTCATACAGTCTCTATCCCACACTGTCACTCATACAGTCTCTATCCCACACTGTCTCTCATACAGTCACTATCCCACACTGTCACTCATACAGTCTCTATCCCACACTGTCTCTCATACAGCCCCTATCCCACACTGTCTCTCATACAGCCACTATCCCACACTGTCTCTCATACAGTCACTATCCCACACTGTCTCATACAGTCACTATCCCACACTGTCACTCATACAGTCTCTATCCCACACTGTCTCATACAGTCACTATCCCACACTGTCTCTCATACAGTCACTATCCCACACTGTCTCTCATACAGCCCCTATCCCACACTGTCTCTCATACAGCCCCTATCCCACACTGTCTCTCATACAGTCACTATCCCACACTGTCTCTCATACAGCCCCTATCCCACACTGTCTCTCATACAGTCTCTATCCCACACTGTCACTCATACAGTCTCTATCCCACACTGTCTCTCATACAGTCACTATCCCACACTGTCTCTCATACAGTCTCTATCCCACACTGTCTCTCATACAGTCTCTATCCCACACTGTCTCTCATACAGTCACTATCCCACACTGTCTCTCATACAGTCACTATCCCACACTGTCTCTCATACAGCCCCTATCCCACACTGTCTCTCATACAGCCCCTATCCCACACTGTCTCTCATACAGTCACTATCCCACACTGTCTCTCATACAGTCACTATCCCACACTGTCTCTCATACAGCCCCTATCCCACACTGTCTCTCATACAGCCCTATCCCACACTGTCTCTCATACAGTCTCTATCCCACACTGTCTCTCATACAGTCACTATCCCACACTGTCTCTCATACAGTCTCTATCCCACACTGTCTCTCGTACAGTCACTATCCCACACTGTCTCTCATACAGCCACTATCCCACACTGTCTCTCATACAGTCACTATCCCACACTGTCTCTCATACAGTCTCTATCCCACACTGTCTCTCATACAGTCTCTATCCCACACTGTCACTCATACAGTCTCTATCCCACACTGTCTCTCATACAGTCACTATCCCACACTGTCTCTCATACAGTCACTATCCCACACTGTCTCTCATACAGTCACTATCCCACACTGTCTCTCATACAGTCACTATCCCACACTGTCTCTCATACAGTCACTATCCCACACTGTCTCATACAGTCTCTATCCCACACTGTCTCTCATACAGTCTCTATCCCACACTGTCACTCATACAGTCTCTATCCCACACTGTCTCATACAGCCCCTATCCCAACACTGTCTCTCATACAGTCACTATCCCACACTGTCTCTCATACAGTCTCTATCCCACACTGTCTCTCATACAGTCACTATCCCACACTGTCTCTCATACAGTCTCTATCCCACACTGTCTCTCATACAGTCTCTATCCCACACTGTCACTCATACAGTCTCTATCCCACACTGTCTCTCATACAGTCACTATCCCACACTGTCTCTCATACAGTCACTATCCCACACTGTCTCTCATACAGTCTCTATCCCACACTGTCTCTCATACAGTCTCTATCCCACACTGTCACTCATACAGTCTCTATCCCACACTGTCTCATACAGCCCCTATCCCAACACTGTCTCTCATACAGTCACTATCCCACACTGTCTCTCATACAGTCTCTATCCCACACTGTCTCTCATACAGTCACTATCCCACACTGTCTCTCATACAGTCTCTATCCCACACTGTCTCTCATACAGCCCCTATCCCAACACTGTCTCTCATACAGTCACTATCCCACACTGTCTCTCATACAGTCACTATCCCACACTGTCTCTCATACAGTCACTATCCCACACTGTCTCTCATACAGTCTCTATCCCACACTGTCTCTCATACAGTCTCTATCCCACACTGTCACTCATACAGTCTCTATCCCACACTGTCTCTCATACAGTCACTATCCCACACTGTCTCTCATACAGTCTCTATCCCACACTGTCTCTCATACAGTCTCTATCCCACACTGTCTCTCATACAGTCTCTATCCCACACTGTCTCTCATACAGTCTCTATCCCACACTGTCTCTCATACAGTCTCTATCCCACACTGTCTCTCATACAGCCCCTATCCCACACTGTCTCTCATACAGTCACTATCCCACACTGTCTCTCATACAGTCACTATCCCACACTGTCTCATACAGTCACTATCCCACACTGTCTCTCATACAGTCACTATCCCACACTGTCTCTCATACAGCCACTATCCCACACTGTCTCTCATACAGCCACTATCCCACACTGTCTCTCATACAGCCACTATCCCACACTGTCTCTCATACAGTCACTATCCCACACTGTCTCTCATACAGTCACTATCCCACACTGTCTCTCATACAGTCTCTATCCCACACTGTCTCTCATACAGCCACTATCCCACACTGTCTCTCATACAGTCACTATCCCACACTGTCTCTCATACAGCCACTATCCCACACTGTCTCTCATACAGCCACTATCCCACACTGTCTCTCATACAGCCCCTATCCCACACTGTCTCTCGTACAGCCACTATCCCACACTGTCTCTCATACAGTCTCTATCCCACACTGTCTCTCGTACAGCCACTATCCCACACTGTCTCTCGTACAGCCACTATCCCACACTGTCTCTCATACAGTCACTATCCCACACTGTCTCATACAGCCCCTATCCCACACTGTCTCTCATACAGTCACTATCCCACACTGTCTCTCATACAGCCACTATCCCACACTGTCTCTCATACAGCCACTATCCCACACTGTCTCTCATACAGCCACTATCCCACACTGTCTCTCATACAGTCACTATCCCACACTGTCTCTCATACAGCCACTATCCCACACTGTCTCTCATACAGCCACTATCCCACACTGTCTCTCATACAGCCACTATCCCACACTGTCTCTCATACAGCCACTATCCCACACTGTCTCTCATACAGCCACTATCCCACACTGTCTCTCATACAGCCACTATCCCACACTGTCTCTCATACAGTCTCTATCCCACACTGTCTCTCATACAGCCACTATCCCACACTGTCTCTCATACCGTCACTATCCCACACTGTCTCTCATACAGTCACTATCCCACACTGTCGCTCATACAGCCACTATCCCACAGTCTCATCATAGTCTTAAGCGACCAGCTCCATTCCTTCCTCCCCATCTGCAGAAATGGCTTTGAGGAGAAAAGAAAGAAAAAAAAGCTAAATAATGTCTGTATGCTGCCTGACATGTTTTTATCCACATTCATACACAGAGAACATTTCAAACAAAAGCCTCTCCACTAGTGGATCAAAACACCGTCAGTATGGGGAAATGAATATTCATCCGCATACAGCACAAGTAGACTTGATTTCCTACTTTTGTTGGTCCTGATCAAACCACATAGTTCTGATGTGCATGTGCATGTGACTGTGGTTGAGGTGCTCTGGTACTACTGCACTACAATACCCAGGTGCACAGAAAAAACACAGCAGGAAGTGAAGAAAAAAATCCCAGCCACAGTTGCTGTAAAAAATAAAATACAGGTCTGATATCAAAGCTTTTTATGCCTAATAAAACTTAAGAGTATTTCTTTTTTACACCAGGTGTGGCAGGATCTTTTTTTAACTCGCCATGCTTTGGATGTTCAGGGGAAACCAGTAGGTGACAAAGGTGAGGGGGAAACACACTTTCATTGAACTACATAAACAAATGCACTGGTGCTTACTTAAAACAGCACAGGACCGCAGCTTCTCAAATTGTGTGTGTGAGCAGAGAAAAAGTACACACAAAAACACCCACACATGCAAACTCACTTTCCTCTTTTGTGGCCAGCCAACTATGTGAGAGTTTCTTCCCCATATCAGATGCGGCAGGAAGATTGGGGTAATTTGTGAGAAGGTTTTGAAATTAACTGCAAAGACGCGTACACGGGTCGGGGCAGAGTCACTGCACGGGGTCAGCACGTCTGCTCGCTCGGTCTGTGAGCCTCTCAGCACATCCTATTGAAGAGATTCAGTCCCACTTTGCCTTTCCTACACACACATGCGCACGCAAACACGCACACGCACACACGCACACGCACACACACCCTGCGGTCAAGGAAAGTCTTCACATAACATGCTCTGGAAAGTATCCCTGACAAGAAATACTATAGGCAGTGTTGTAACAAAAACAGGCTTCTCTGTGCACTTGAGCTGAAGTGGTCAGAGTCAGACCAGAGGAAGCAGCAGCAGCAGCAGTGACACACAGGGGCTGGTGCAGACCAACAATGGCCCATAGAGCCAAGAGGGATCTGCTACAAAATGTCCAGCACTTCATACCGGGACTGGCTTTTTCTTCCTATAAAATCCACTTTAAAAGAGTCTGCAATCAAAGCTGTACCATCAGGACAATTAAAACATTAGTGTTAAAACTGGTTGCCACAAGGCCCAAATTTATGAAACATTGAGTCAAAGGTGTGTAATTATAACATTGTACCCCAAATTCAACATGATGACCGGCAGAGTCTGCTGTACACTATACATTCTGCCAGTGGCAGCTTCCTTAACTGAGCGACTGAAGGGAATTAAATATCCCAATCAATGTCAAAGTGAATGAAAATACAAGAGAACATTGAGGGCTTCCCCCATCTCTAAATAAGTAAAGTAAATAGCATATTATGCTATATATTCTTATGTAAGCCCATTCTTGGATATTAATATTCATAAGTGTGAATAGGTACCCTATATTATCTTGGCATCACCATCTAAACCTGAATCTGGTTTTAAAATACCAAATAGAAAATAAATATAGGCTATATCTACCATATCTTTCTCTTGAACAAAACCATTCCTAGAGTTTCCAACACTCTGAAAGTTACTGGATAAGAAATGCCCAGTGCTCCAACTGTTGATTTCATAACGAACGTTCCACGTGCAAAACTAATCTGATCCATGTTAAAAACCATAAACTTAAGGTTGATCATTGGAGGCTGCAAACACAAAAGTGTGTTCTGACTGAAGGCCTTTTTGCTGGTGCTGCAGAGATTCTTCAAGTCTAAATATCCCTGAATTTGTTTTTTTTCTAACCAGTTTCACATGCCACATGTTTTGCCACATCATTCCTGATGAATCAGCCTGCATAATCTAACGGTTCCAATGCTGTGTGAGAAAGGGGCCCGCAGTCTGGGCACTGAGCCTGTTGGAGGGGCCCTCAGTCTGGGCACTGGGCCTGTCGGAGGTGCCCTCAGTCTGGGCACTGAGCCTGTCGGAGGGGCCCTCAGTCTGGGCACTGAGCCTGTTGGAGGGGCCCTCAGTCTGGGCACTGAGCCTGTTGGAGGGGCCCTCAGTCTGGGCACTGAGCCTGTTGGAGGGGCCCTCAGTCTGGGCACTGAGCCTGTTGGAGGGGCCCTCAGTCTGGGCACTGAGCCTGTTGGAGGGGCCCTCAGTCTGGGCACTGAGCCTGTTGGAGGGGCCCTCAGTCTGGGCACTGAGCCTGTTGGAGGGGCCCTCAGTCTGTTGGACTGGGCCTGTTGGAGGGGCCCTCAGTCTGCACAGCTGGAGCTGGAGGTGAAAGTGCAGCTTGCTGAAACTGAGACAGAGGCTGACTGCTGATAGGCGGAGAGACTGACTGCTGATAGGCGGAGAGACTGACTGCTGACAGGGCCGGAGGTGAGGAATTACAGGATTAGAGGGTCTGGATGCACAGTCTGAAAACAAAACTGACATCCAATTCCACACACTCTAGTACTGATACAGAAACACACAATTACAGCGCCATTGCCTTGTGATATTGTCCACTGCACAGCATACACCGATATATGCATTTATTAGGACTATCGCACAACGCAGTATAGCAGCATATCTACAGAGCCAACAACGTATTAATGACTGGCACAAAGGTATAATGCCTCACCCTGGATTCAAACTTGCAACTCTATGGTTACAAGAATATATCCTAATGTAACATGGGTGCTGCCAGCACAGACATTAGACATCACCTGCTATAACTTCTCCCACAGATGGGAGGCTTAATGCTTGAACAATTCCATTCCATACTCACAAATCTAACGTAGGATTACCAAAATTCAAATTATCAGTGAAACAACTCCGTCAAGTCAATGCCCTTGTTAACTAGCTAGGCAACACCACCACACTTCCCCATTGCAACCTTTGTTTTTAGTTTTTTCCTGCTACAGTGGTTAAGGTGTGACGCATCTATTTTATTCCTTATTCTCAATCATACCCTACAACTGTAGCTACCCGACAGACGGACAGACCAGGGTGTTAGAACTATGGATTACACAATTCAAGGATGTGTCGTTTAAACTGTATTCCTTACACCAAAAAAAACATTTCAGGTTATTGCATGTCCTTTTCAAACAAATTTCATTGTTTGATTGTCAAGGCCAAAAAGCTGAGGCAGAAGGGTGACTATGGGCACCCGATTGAGAAAGAGCAGTTAGCGGGCTCAGCTCCATAAGAAGCTCCACTATCTACTTAAATTCAGCTCGCCAAATGCATTTGTAGTTCTTTTCGGGATCTCTGGGAGCGGCACAGACACAGATGAGAAGATGGGGACGCTGTCACTCATACTTCACAGGTAACACATTATTGGAACAAAAGGTGAAGACGTGGCCATGTGTGACTTTCAGCAAATTTACTTCCTAGTGGCTAATACTTTCCTGTTTCTTAAAAGGGGAAAATTTAGTTTATAAAAAAACAATTTAAAAAAAGTGCAATTATATCTACAGGTATAAAATATGAGGATGTGGCCAGGTGTGAATTGCTGTGACATTCAAAATGATTTGTTAAACCATTCGATGTCAATGAAAAGAAGACAAGTAACAAAGGCATACCAGTGTCTCCATAGCAACAAACACTTCCCCCCCCTCGGGAAAGGCAGGGAACGCCTCATTTTTCTCAAGACAGACATGAAGCCAAGTCAGCGCACCAGGAGTCCCCCAAACCCCCTCCCCCTCCCAGTGCAGGTGCATCTCACACTGAAAAGGTCAGCCGTTAGCTACAGTAGGCTAACCATTTTACTTCCCCTCGACAGAAAGGCAGACTCACCTGAAAAATGTAGTTTATACTTGATCATCCGGTTGTTGCTGAACAAAACTTGCGTCAACAAAAACATTTAATTGAGATTTATAAAGTAGTTGCGTCACGACCATTTCTGAATTCTACTTTTACCTTTGTTCTAGTAGCAGGCAGTTAAGTAAGCCGTCATTATTAAAAGGTACATTTTATTTGACCATTATTTGAAATATAGCACTTTTGATATAGTTTAGTGGAAACATTGGCAGGGCTAAGGGTTCTGGATGAGGTTTTCGATGCAGAGCGTAGATTTTAATCTAAGCAATAACCACAATATTACTCAACAGAGAATCTCGGGAGTCTGTTGGATTATGAAATGTTACAATAGATGGCCCTCGGTTACAAATGCTTCGTTTAAGAAAAATCATGTTTTTTGTTAGTTTGGTATTTCAAATACTACAGTACCCAGGAGCCTCAGCACCTGTTATTATGGTGAGAGTGTGGGCCAGAGCCCATGGAAAATAATTGTAGGTAGTATCCATGTTGTCTGGTCTAAATAACTTTAACTCTGTAAAATAGAGGACCTACATAAAATTGAGCTCTGGATGACTCCAAATGCAGTGCTCTTCAGGACAGGTAGTTTATGTATCTTGTAAAATTATGATGTATGCGGTCTTGTACCATTGCCTTCTTTTAAACTAACCAAAGTTCTCTCAACGCTATTGCAAATTTTTTGAGGTGATGATTCAACGGGGAAAGTTTCATGCCCATCCAAGGTTCACGTGAACAGCGCTTCATGTTAGACTGTCAAGGTATAAAGTCAATGGAGTTACGCTTCTGGAAACGAAGCCCCTCGAAATAACCACGCCTCACGTTTCCACTCTATCGTCACTGTTAAAACCACATCAATCGATTGCCACAGAAATAATCTGCAATTAAGGTGTGTGCATCTGCAAAGAATTTTCTCATGGTAAACTTTACGTTACATTCACGGGCATGCTGACATTTTACACAGCACAAAATTATGAAATACATATGCCCAACTGCCCAATATAAAATTTCAAGCGGTATCCTTGTCATTAAAATAATCCTTCAATACGGAACAGCTAGTGAATAAAGTAATGGTGATAAAGTAGTAAAGGTGCCAAAAGAAATGCACGTTTAAAATGTTTTACTTTACAGTTTATTTCCTTTCAAATGATTAAACAATAATATTGTGGTTAAAACAGTGTTGTGGCAACCTGTTAAATGTCCGAGCTGAAATGAAAACCTTTCCTTACAAGTGTAATTTACAAGCATACAGGAGAGGAAGGAACCGGTTTTACCGCACAGATATCTCAATTCAAGAAAGTCATGCATTGATATTAGTGAATGATATTCCCCCTTCACAAAGCGAACACATTTTCTTCCCCATTTTATTTTATTTCAGGCGTTTAGCTGATGCCCTTATCCAGAGCGAATTACAATTAGTGCACAAAGAAAAGGCCTAGATTCATAAATCACCAACATCTGAAGTATCAATTAATGAGAGTGCAATGGTCAGTGATAGGTAACAAATAGCTAATAATAATAATTTGTCACTAGAATTACCATGTGGAAGGGAAGGGTAGGTTTTTTCCCTATATTTTTTTACACCTCCATATGAACTTGCACATACTACTGTCTGTGCAGAAACATTTCACCATGGGGTTGATGAAACCTCACTTTCCCATCACTAATGAACAGTGCCCTGTATGTGAGGGCTAGGATGAGGTTCAGGGCCAATTTAGGCCAAGCTCATATTGTTCATTAATCAAACCAAACAGTAGCTATACAAATATGGACAGCTACCATGACAAAAGACACACCGTACATTCAACAGTGCTCAAGAAATTAATATTTGATGTGTAAAGTGTAAAGTTGCATGAGGCTGGTAGCATTGAGCGGCTTGCATCATCCACCAGACGAGCGTTGGGTTCTAGGTTTACAGGACGCTGTTCAGAAAGTCTCATGCACACTTCCTGGAGCGCAGTGCTCATACAGAGACTCGCTTGCAAGACGCCGAAAAAACGGGCTCCACCCGTCCCAACGGCAAACCGGTTTGGAGTGCCCGCCAGCTCCCTGCATCTCTTCCACACTCTCCAGAGCTCCTCACTTCTCCCCTCTAGCGCCTCCAACGTTGGTCCTGCCGTTGCGCTCGCTCCACGTGCCTCTTCCCCTTCCTTCCTTTGTCCGCGTCTCCAAGCCGCCAGCGCTGGCAGATCCCGGTTCCTCACACGCTGGCGCACAGAGGCACCCGCGCGCGCGTTCATCGGCTCACCTCTGCAGTTGCCGCTTTTTTTCTTTCAGCTGGCGGTAATTATAGACACGGAGACAATCAAGTGTCGTCACTGTTATTGTTCGTACGGGTTTGTTTTTCTATAGCCTGACTCTCAGCTGCTGGGAATGAGAGGCTGCACATGACAATTTCTCACTATTATCACTAAGAAGAACAGGCGACAATTAATGTTGCACCCATTACTGGCTACCGTTTACCATAATCATCGTAATCAGAAAGTGGCGGTTTTGGCTGATGGTCATTATCATTGCTCACTTGAACAACCAGCACATTTAAGTGAATGTGAGGAGATATGGGACAGAAATCTAGAGAACTGGACCCACCCTTCACCCCTCTTATTTAGAGCTAGTATCACTAGGTCACAAAGGCCAAGCTAGCATGGAGACCAATCATAAGTGCTAACTGCTCCCAGAACAATACTCTGACCTGTCCCTCTCCCCCAATTCCTGAGCTGCCTTTCAGCCTCCGCTCAATTATTCTCACTAACACTCAATATACACAACAGCCAGAGAGCTCTAAAAGGCTTGGACACATGATACAGCTCACTGGTTATATTTACACACACACACACACACACACACACACACACACACACACACACACACACACACACACACACACACACACACACACACACAGACAGACAGAGAAAGAAAGAAAGCATGGTTGAAGACAGATCCATAACCATTGTGCAGGCATAGAAGCACTGTTCAAGAAGAAGTATTATAAATACATCCCACCCACACATACACACTCCTACAGATACTAATTTGAAATGACCTATTCAAACTCACACACACACACACACACACTTCTAAACCTCCAGCTAAACAAACCTCTCAACTGTGGGCCAAATCTTGACACTGTGGTGCCACACTCGGTCACAGTTTGCTGACAGCAGCCAGAAGAACGTGTGGTAGTATGTGTGAGCCATTAGCTCGTGTGCTCCCTGCTCCAGAAATGAACTGGTTTTGACCCGCACACAAAAAAACTTTCAGTGGGCAGGATAATGCGTTATGTTTCTTAAAAAGATCAAACTAAACCTTCATAGTCGAGTTATGATGAAAGAACTGTTATAGAAAACGCCGTGACAGAAGCGCCATTGAGAAACACGAAACCCCCTGTGTGTGTTACTGGCTGTGTTAATCGGCACTGCTGAACTTAAGCGGAACGAGCTTCACTTATCCTGCCAATGAGCACTCGAGAAGTTGAATGTGGAGTTAGAGAGACGCACAGACAGACTAATAGATGGAAGAACAGTTAAATAAAGAAGGCGGGTGTGCCAGCAGGTAATATATCAGGGTATAAATATCACACCGTTCCCATTTCCATTGAGCGAGGAGGCAGCCAGGACACAAATAAACACCAGCTGGACACTTCCCTTCTCTTCCCTCCATCCCAGTAATGCTGGACAGTGGAAAGAATACTCAAATGGGGCCGTCAAAACCGGGCAAAACGGGGCCGTCAAAACCGGGCAAAAATAAAGCCCACAAAAATTGATGATAGCGCACTTTTTAACAAACTCTTGTAAGAGTATCAATAAGTTATGATCATCAAAAACTTTGGAACAAATCTATAAGCCATTTCAGCTCGTAATTTATATTAAACCTGACTAACCTTCATCAGTGGAATCAAATACTGGACAAACAGAAATGCAAAACTTCCTCAAATCAATGTATAGATCAGACGCAACTGCCAGTAAAAATATCCCCAGCAGACAAAAACAAAAACGATTGACTGTATTGTGAACGCTCCAATTCCAAAATGACGCTTAACAATTCATCTAAACCAACCTCCAACCAATACATTTCCTTCACAAATAGTAATCAAATGATATTTAATCAGTCATTTAGATGTCGGGGGATTATTTTCACTTTCTTGTGACAATAGTAAAAAAGCTATTTCTGTCAAATCCACAGTAATAGATTTCAAATATTTTTAAGTCAGAAAAGGGGTTGAGATCGGAACCTTTGAATACAAGTCATCAACATTTCTGCTAGCAAAACATGTCAGTCTTGAAAACAAAACAAACAAATATATTAGATCTTTGAAAAAGAAAGCAACACTGAGACAGTACTGGAGGAGATGGAAGAACATAGAACATTATTTCAACAATCACAACAAAACTCAATTCAAATGTTCTTAGGTTGCAAATTATGCGGAGGCTATTTAAATACCAACAGAAACACCAAGGGTAATTGGAGAGACTAGTTAGCTGTGAAAATTTGAGCTCTCTTACATTATGCGCCAATTAATATTTAAACTGTTGCTGGATTCATAAAACCAAAAGTTGCACTCTTTTTGCACACAGCACTGCTGTTACCACATATTGCTGTCTCCCAACTACAGGATTGCTCAGCTTGGTGTGATTTCGGTAACATCACCTCGCAGGGAAAACATTCATCAGTTCTTATCGACCAGCCCACAGCCCACAGGACCTCAGTGTCCCGAGTACTTCTGGACTGTGTTCCGGCAAAAAAGAAAAAAGAAAATCACAGTTATCATAAACAAGTGGCTGCACCGACAACCTTATATTGGGAGCCTGAAAAGATAACAGGTAAACGGGCTGCCTGTTAAGGGCTGGTATGGGTGTAAGAGAGCATTCTGTGGATCGTTCACATCCATGCTTATTAATGCCCGTGCTCTCTTCACTTCTAAATCAGCACTACAAATTAGCCTAGGCAGTGAGGAGGACTGATTTTAAATAGACCTTTTAGCCAAAGGCCGTCAGCACATTTTGCCCAGCTATCTCGACTTCAAAAATGTCTTTTCCCCCTTATCCACTTTCAAGCCGCCTTGTTGAATTTGAGGTGGGGTGCAAAAAGCAAAGCAGCCTACAGCAGACACACACACAAACACACGCACTTAAACTCCTGCCCTGGAGCCGTTTTCTGTCATAAAACTCAAATAGCTCTCTTTACATTATTGGCACATCTGGAGTCCAGTTGTGGTGTCATGATGCAAAAACACATTTGTCTAAGGTAGAGGAAAGCACCCAACATTTTCCATTACGACATATCTAGTAACATTATGGGTGTTCACCAGCAAGAGCCTATCAGTGGTGCCTGTCTCCAGTGATACGTTGAGACAGGCACCACTGATAGGCCACCTATATTAAATTAGACAATCTGTGCTTTAATTGATGCATCCCATCGGCGTCGTGCAATACTGAAATTATATTTTCCTACCATTCCGGCTCGATCTCTTATCTACAAGCAGAGAGCGGACAAAAAGCAGCTAATCTCCGTTCCGCTGTCAGGCAGCACATTTACATAGGCCTTACAGTAACGTTAATACTGAATGATAAGCAGAGAACGTAGCTCTTTATCTTTTGCAGTGCAATATCTCTTATTTGACTGGCTGAAATGCTGGGGCAGAGGCAAACTCAAGGCAAGACAGAATGTCTCATTTTTCCACCATTATAGGCAACAACTAAATTTCTATAGCTATTAAGTCAAATAAAACATTCCGCATAACACTCAATAACTATGGGTAAAGGAGATATTCTATCTCGGAGAGTACACTAATTTCATAATTTTCCATTTTTATTTGATTTAATATACTTAACTGGGTATTTTTAGGGACCGTCTTAGTGGAGGTTATTTAACTCAGATGTTCATTGGTTGCCATCTTTTGACACAAAAAATAAAAATCACCATTTTGATTGACACCCACTTCCAAATCACAACGCCAAATCAATACAAAATAATTGGCGCTGGAACAGAAACGGCTACTGAGAAAGAGCGGGAAGGCGGTTAGCAACAAAAACACAAGTTAGACGGGGGTGTGAGCCTGTGTGAGGGGTTGGGAGGGAGTTGAGTTACATGTAGGGAGGGGCAGCGTTCACACATTTCACATCCCACTTTCGCATGAGTAGCGCCGTTCTGCTCTGTCTTTCATTAGAACGTGCACCATTTTTACAAGCTGTTTTCAAATTAGCGCAAAGACTGAGGGAACGCTGATGATCATTCTAACGACTGAGAAGCAACTAAGACACAGCAAAAAAAACATATTTAATTGGAATGACAATGAGGTGTCAACATGGGCAAGAAGAGAGTCCCCCACTTCCCGTACCCTCACAAAGCTATTTATATCTAAGTGTTTGAGAGCCTGTTATCCTCACAAAGAGAGATATATAGACCACGAATGAGACCACAAAAACACCACACACCACCGCTCCACAGAGGAGACTGGGCAAAATACTAAAGACGGAAATAATGAAAGACAGACAACCTCACACAGGCTGATAATCACACGCTCAGCCTGCAGAGCTTGTTCTCACACACGAAAAAGTCAGACCCACATATACAAACATGGAGTCAAAGGCAATTATCGACGCACAATCACATAGGCAGGACAGACGCAGACATTAACAATCACTGACATGCACACACCTGCATGACGTCAATCCCGACAAAATGCAGAGAGCTCAGGCACTCCCTCCTGGCTGCTCTTGCCCAGTTCGACTGGAAAGGCAGGTTTTCATGGTGAGGCTGAGATTTAGGCAGAGCTATCATGCACACGGCCTATGCCCAGAGCAAGACTACACCGCTTAATGCACAACATTCGCACAGCATTTTCGCAACGCTACAGGGCGGCTGTCGATTGTGAAAGCAATGTTGTAAAATGCACGTGGCCGTTCCTGTAAAAGTGAAGAGAGCACCCACACTCAGCAAACAAAAGTACGGGCTACGTAACAAAGTCTATAGTAGCCAAAAAGCAACAGTGAGGAGCACAGTACTTTAGCATGGGGCAGTATCATCACATGCTGTAAAAAAAAAAAAAAAAAGGAAAGCACCATGGTTCAATGTACTGGAAACCAAATCGAGGCAAAAGCGAAGTGCTTGTACTCTTCGTGTTAGTGCGCACGGCTGCTCTTTAAATATGTAACACAGAAAGTGGTGGAGTCTCTCTGACTTTTTCAAATACTCCCATTGTTTAGCGTCTGTCCAACACAATTTGATCCGGCAGCCCCAGTAATTATATCAGTGGTTCAAAAGGGACCTCTCTTGGTAAGGCAACAACGCCAGACCTGGCAACCGGTAAGGGAAATGCTGAGAATCACTCAATCATCCCACCATTTAAAATGAATCTCTAAAAGTAAAGCACTCAATTAATTAATGCAATGGTCTTAAAATTATTTTAAATGGTACATACAGAAAATTATGTCTCTATTGTCTACGTCACATGGCGCTGTAATGGCGACATGTAGTCCAACTGTCTCTCGTGTTCGTGTTTTTTAATTAGAATGTGTTTGGTTGTGTCGGGCTTTTGCCTTTTGTTTTTTTCATGCACTGTGTGTCTGTAGTGGGACGGAAAGCGGATGGAGATGTTTCAGGGCACTCCTGCTCCTAGTTTTTGTAATATTGGCGAATTGTCTAGCCGGGATGATTTTGTTTGTGGTTGTCACCATGGAGACGCATTCGCATTATGCTCGGGAATGTCCGTTGGATCTGCAGCCACGGAGTTTACCATCGCTCTGCACCGGAGTTGAAGATGTCGGGACTGATCCGAGACTGCGGACAATCTTCAGAAGGCCACCAGAAAAAGAGAAGATAATGCGGAGAAGTGAGGCGGCGACTGGGAAGGCTGAGCTCCGTTTCGACAGTGGACAGAGACCGCAGCACTGCGTGTATGGAGGAAAGTCGCGGAGGCGGAGTTTGTGTGTTGGACTTACGACACTGGACATCTCGGGACAGTGGGGGATATTTCTAATCCTGACAATTCCACTTTAATTCACTTAATTAATACAATTATTCTATTGAATGTCTTTATTTGATATGTTTGTGTGTTGTGGGTCTGCCCCACTGTCTATATCTTTTTTGTTGTTGCTGGGGCTACAACTGAAGTTCCCTAGCGGAAAAATAAAGGTTATTCTATTCTATTCTACAGGGGGACTTTTACAGAGTCCAAACACAGTGGAGTTTCTCAAATGCCATCTTTGAGGCAGTACTGATGTAGAATAGTGGGATTCACTGCTACACCAGGTCATGCTATCTTGTCACCCTGCAACGAGTCAGGAATTAGGTAAAGTTTCAAGGCAAGAACAGAAATTTAAGTTAAAATTGAATGCGTTTGAGGCTAAATCAATAAATAAACCCACTTATAATATCAACAAATTTCTGTGCCGTGTTACGCCCTTCTTAGCTAAACACACAAGTCAAAAACATTCACAAGTGAATGACTAATTAATACAACTGTATCACTATCCTCTTCATATCTTAGCAACAAGTCAGAGTTTCCAAATGTACAGCAAGCTATGCATTGCACAGTCTCACATTACTGACTGGTTATATAAGAACCCACTGCGGCATAGGTAGTGATTCAATACAAAACAAATATACCTACTGATAGGTTTCATGCAAAGTCAATTCCTGTTTTTGTCACCATGTGATAACACATTGTGAGGACTTCCACACCATCTTACCTACTGACTTGCACTTCTTTGGGCTCCAGAATAGCCATGCTAGCCATTAGGACATTGGATGTCGAGGGGTGTGGTTAAAAATTCACATGGATGAGACCTATTCATATCATTCTGGAAAAACTGTACAGCTCATTCAGCTCATAGATCTACTGAAAAAAGCCTGGTGTACCAGTAAGACAGGCAGAAGCATATAAACCCCCATAAGTGTAGAATAAAAGCAAGAGGCACTTTTTTAAATGATATTGACTACTGGACACGCAAGCTAGGTATCCAAAACGTTATCATGATGACAAACCAATACAGACTCGTTTGTATTGGCCCAGGTCACAGATAACAGTAACAGTTTTTTCTTTTGGAATGGAAAACTATACAGCATGCCAATCCAAACTGATCTGGCACACTACTTTAGGCCACCTTTTTTAGTAATCTGAGTTTAGAACATTTGTATCGCAGAGGAATAGTTAGGATGCTAGCTGGTCAATTTACTGGCTATAGCTATGTAGCATGGTATTTGAAAATAAAACACATTTCCGTACACTTTAAGAGTAAATAACTACTTCTGAAAGACCAATGGAACCAGTCTACAGTTTAATCTAATGTAGTAATCTTTCCACAATGAAAGCCTTCAGACGAACCAATGTAAGAAAGCCACTCTAATATTATCCACATACATACATAGGATAGAAATTTATCTTAACTCAAACTGTAGCAGCAAAACACTTTCCGCTGTCCCCAGAACCTATGTGTTACAGGTAAAATAGCTAACTTTCTACTGGAAAAAAACAGAAAATCTTTATAATCTGCTATGCTTTAAATTGTGCCAAATACTCAACAAATATAAAATGTAATATGACATGGCTGATGTCACATTACTGTACTAGCGTACAGTTGAACATTCTGAAGAGTGGACATTCACCCATATACTGCCCCACATATGTGAAAGAACATTAACAAAACATGATCTGAACTGAAAATACCTCCCTTCTTAACGGCAGTGAACACATAGTAATGAACCAAAGTGAAACAGAACTAATTTCTTCTGTGCTTTTTTGCACCTACATGATACATGAGATACAGGAGAGTGTGAAATACAGGAGTTCAAATGCCATATGTGAATGGCCTGTCAGGCTTTCCACTGGACAAGGCGGTTGGCCATTTAAGACACTCTTTTGGATTTACTATGAGCCACGCGTACGCCATTGTATACTTTGTACATTTAGGGCCCATTTCCTCATTTTTCCCACGTTTCCTAGTGCTCACCATCCAAAATTCAGGGGTCATTGCAGAAATAAAATGGGCCTAAATTTGGATTTTGTCATCTGAAAAGGGGAGAAATTCCAACGTTAATAACCTCCATATAGATTAAGCTTCAGTAGGCAAAAAAACAACACAAACTTCATACGTGTCGGAGACAGGCATTCAGGCCAAGTTTGCTGTAAATAGACGACTAGAGGCCTATAAGCCTACAATTATTTCACATTTGGCCACATGGAGCAATTAATAAATTTGTTTAATTCTATACAATATTCCTTCCATCCCCGACCATATCACACAAGCCACAAGCACTGTTATTCAGCAATATCACTTTAACAAGGCTGTTATTCAGTAATATCACATTAACAAGAAATTAAATGTCAGTCGCTAAGGTACCAGCAGTATGTAACTGCAGAGAACTAAATAGTTCAGAATAAAGCTAATGTTATACCAGTAAAAGACCACAGGAGACACAGATCGCTTAAGTCACTTGATATTTTTTTCTCACACAGACAAAAAATATAAATGTAATCATTAGCCACATAGCTGGACAAATAGTACAAGTGGCCATCAGATCTTACTCTGTCACTTAACCTTTGGCAGCCATGGCATTGACTATGGGACCACATATAGAGCTGTTCATGCTTCGCTTGTAGATCTGGCCTTCCAACCACATTTTGACAGATGTTGTGGCGCTACTGTGCTTTTCTTATTCATTTGCAGATCTGCCCGTTTCTGCCATAAACAATACAATTTCATACCAGTGGCATCCAAGCTCACATCTAGGGCATTCAAACTCATCTGTATTGTGTAGCATGTGTATGTGCACTCAATAAGGCATAATAATAGTTGTCTTGAAACAAAATTGGCATGAAATGTGACTGGTTTGTTTCATGAACAATATGAAGTCAGTGGTCCGTCACCTATTTCGCGAGTCCCGAGTTTGCTGGTACTAAGACTGGGATGGAGGTTCAAGAGCCTCATTTTCTGTGCATACAGGGAAGATGTGCACAAGACGGGGCAAATATTTTTAGAAACTGAAAAAACTTTTCTTGGGGGAGCTTAATATAGGTTATGATATTATAATATAGGCCAATATAGTGTCCTGCACCACACAGGCATAAATATTCTTGCACGGACACTTTTTTCAAGTGCAGGCCGAACAGACAACCAGCGTGCATTCAAGAACCTTAGAAAAACTCAAGAGCATAAAGCACAACCTTAAACCGCAAACATAGCCATAGCATCCATAAGAAATACTATATGTCATGGAACTTGTTACTTCATTGACATGACATTTGCAATATCAAGAAAAGGCCTTACGACATTTGTAAGCATGTCTTGACATTTCATAACCATGGAAAAATAATAACAATTCTGTAATTTGCCAGGCGAGGAATACACATGACCCCAAATACCTTGAAGGCTTTGTGCCATCATGTCATTGTCATTTTAAAAATGTGATTATTCACTTTAATTCGGTAAATAATTACATAAAATCATCCTCCTGATCTATGTTGTAAGAAATAAGATCATAGAGGAATTAATGAAAGGCATAGGCAGATTACTGTGTAGTAGGCAGGCATATTCAATGAAAGCACAGGTACTCAGTGCAGTGATTCATCACACCATCTTTTCTTAGATCTGCATACAACAAATTATGCTATGTGACTGAGAAGACCGTTAAAGTTACATATGCAGTTAGTCAAATTCAAAAGACCCTGGGTACCAATTGGGCAAAAATGCCTTATCAGCCAACACATGCTGATACATCCATCCCTTAAAAAGCAAATCAGTTGCACTGTATTCATATTCAATTGAATCACAATGTAAATGTAGTTATTTGTAGGAATTCAAACGCTTTCCACGCAAAATACACTGATCTATTCTAAGAGACTGTTAGAATGAAGCATACGTGCCATGAAGCATTGTGCGCTTTTGGAGCCATATGATATTCAAACCGTTTTCATCATTTCAGCGATACTGTGTATCGCTCTTTATTCTGACTTTATCGGCTGCCGGCATTCTCTTACAAAAAACCAACAAGAAAACCTTTCATTTGGGATACTTATGCGGTCTATCACGCTAAAATCAAAATCCGCCCTATATAACCATCTATGAGACCACTACTGAGACGATTCTGATGTAACGTTATAATCAAATGGCCGAGATGTCGGATCTGGCTGTAGTCGTGACATGGTGCAGTGTAGCACCGCACACGGAAACCAAGTGTTGACACTGGGAGGGCGTTTCGTGCAGTGACAGTGTGCGACAGCGTGTGAATATATCCTGCAGTCACGAACAACTGTACGACGACAGGTTAAGAATAATTATATCATGATAGAACACAACAGTTGATCGTCATCTTCTGTGTTTTCCATCCAGAGCGACTCGGGTGCGTTAAGCATTCAAAGCACATGAACAAGCCTGACGGTCGTATTCATCACTGAAAATCAACCGAATGAGCTACAAGTCCCAAATTCACAACAGCACGATCACAATCTAGGCAGCTGAAGTCGATAGTTACTGTTCTCTGGGCGTTCAACTGTTTCAATAAACTCTGACTAATCGTCACACCAGTCATTAAGCAGGCTCCCTGGTTCAAACTCCACACCGGAGACAATAAAACGCATTCCGATGTGCAACGGCAGGTCGGGCTGCAAGGGTATTTGATGACTTACCGCCCGCTACTTCTTAGTGTAAGGCAGTTTGAACCCCGAAAAGTCCCGAACCCTCCTTTTGCGATCTAATCCCCAGCTCAACACAACGGGACACTTAGGTCAGCTGCTTGTCTAGCTGTGTTCCTTCACATGCAGTGGAGGGCCTGTTTCCATAACAATTATATGTGTGCGGACTAGCGGTGGAAAGCGATGCTGTACAAATTCACGTCCTGTTTGCCGCGTCTGATGATACTGGTTACACACTACAGTAGCATTTCGCTACAACAGTGTATTCTCTGCCTGCTACAGTAACTTCCCTGAAACATTTATCAGTTCAGCTGTAACACAATTCAAAGGATCACCAATGCACTGTAAGATTATGTTCCCTTGACAAAGTGACTACCAAAACGTTTTAAAATAACACTGAAAGCGCCTGAAACAAATGTTTAGGCCAAAGTGCAGATCTTAAGTTCCAAACCACATCACTCCAATCTCTTCCAATATAAAAGTTTCGGTTTGATTTCGATTACAGTCGATTAATTATCTAGAAATCAATGTGTTTATATCTAAAGTGAGTCAACGTTTAACTTTGCTAGGTACGAATCATCAGAACTTTATTTTCCAAAAGTAATCAGGTCATCGTTTCGCTGATGGGTCCATCCATATCCAGTTGCTAAAGGCAGTCCAAATAGTTGGTAAACTGGGACATCGAAGGAGGCATTACATTACATTATATGCATTTAGCAGACGCTCTTATCCAGAGCGACTTACACAGCATTTCTTTTGCATTGATGGAGTAAAGTTAACGTTAAGCAAACATGGGCTAGAGCAGGACGTTCACTCGCATCGCTCACAGAGGATTGCTTTGTAGACAGGTGGGCTAGGTAACGTCACTCGTAAACAAATAAATGACAAGTCTATCTAGCTAGCAAGTTAAGTTGCCACTAATATGACCCTTTTCTTAATTAGAACGCTATCTCGTAACTTACTTATGGTTAGCGTGACTAACTAACGTTAGTTAGCCCATTCTAACTAGCCTTAAGTTATATACGTTAGCTAACTTCATTACCAACCGTTCCCTCTTAAATTATTGAATTAACGTACATCCTTAGCTAGATACGCGAACGTTACAAGTTCATGCAAATACTAATTAGCGTTAGTTATATTGCTAATGTTACGTGTTGCTAACTTAGCCAAGTTAACTACCTGCTAACTAACGTTACAGTGGGAAACGAATGGCACCGCCAAACGTCCCAGTGAGCTAACGTTACCCATCTCCAATCCTATGTAACGTTAATGTTAATTTAGCTATAACAGCATGTTATGTTCAGGTTGGTTAATAGCTAACGTCAGCTACCCGGCCATAGCAGCAGTTAATACCGAGTTAGCGTTAGCTAGCCCATCACCTATGTGGCGGTTTAAATTCGTGCCGTGTAGCGTTAGCCTTACCTGGCTGGACGAGTTTTCAATGACTGTTAACAATGGCGTCCGGGTTGACATTTTACGGGATCCTCCAGAAAAAGGGAGACGGAGGGACACAAAACCATTCAGAATCCGATGCACATTTATGGCAAACCGTAGTTAAGTTATGCACCTATGTCTTCAATGTCCGTCGAAAAGAAAAAAAGTTAAAATAAGTTAGCTAGCTAGCTATTAGCTAGCTACCTACAACGCTCAACAAGTTGAATCCCACATTAGAAGTACGTGTCCGTATCTAAAGGGAAAAAGGGGGGTCGAAAGTTTTTCAACCGTCAGTAAAAGTCATATAGCTAGATAGCTGGTTAGCCAACTAACGCTACCCAGGCGACGTTATAAAAACACTAGCTGGCGTGAACTAGCGACCAATAACGTTAATGTTACAATAAAAAATAGATATTTCGAGTGGGTTCAAAAATAATGTCCTCTTCGTTACATTTGGAGCCGCTCGTCTGTCCCTCGTCTTGGGACAGGGAGGGAGAGAATTCCCTAACTAACGTTAGCTAATAAGTGGGTTGTCAGTTTGGTGAAGCGACGGCTAAAATTCCCCAATATCAGCATTCAACTCGAGTCCGGGGATTCAGTTTAGGCCGGACCAGACTTGATTGACCTTCGCTTGATGAAGAAAAAGAAAAGAAATAAGCTAACGTTAACTGCCATACGAAATCAGAAACTCCCCTCCCCCACTCTTGGGGGAAAAAAAGAAAAGAATAAACGGCCGTAATCATAGGTGGCTAGCTATCCTTCAGTGTTGTGGTCCTTGGAATTGAACTATCCTGTTGTCGAGTCGAGAGGTTGCTAGCAAGATGCTAGTTGGCTAATTAATCTGAGACGGCAAAGTAGCTCAACAATCCCCCAAAAGTCGCTCTCTTCCCGGCTGCGCAGCCAAGTCGAATAAGGTCGTTTAGATGTTGCGGTGGAATGGGGGTGGTTCGGTGGATAGCCGGCTTTTTGAACAGCGGGTTAGAAATGGTTAAACTCTACATTCCGGTTTCGTTAAATTTATCTTCAGAGTAGGACAAGTGTCTCGGATCGTTGGGTAAGACGGTACTGCGCCCCAAAGCCAACGCTGCCTGTGCTAGATACCGGAACAGGCAGCAGGGAACATGGCCGCCGTGGTTCAACCATATGGGGGGGATCCGTCGCAATATAACTTCGGATACAATCGGGCTCATTCGGAGAGGAATTTACTGTACGGTGTAGACCTGCAGCGCTTGGTTAAGGCTACATGTTCAGTTTAGGAGTGTGCTGCCACCAAGCGATTTTTAATGTCCTACAGGTGTACAAGTCAAGCTTCGAAAGTTACATCGGAACTTTACAAATAGCGAGATACCATTAATGAAGTGGTTGACGTTCTTTTATCTACCTGTATTTATCCGGATATTCTCCAGAGAAACGTTACCTGTTATCTGAGACGGACCTTATTTGTCAATCTGGATAGGACTGGAATGACTATCCTTAATGCCATTGGCTATAAAACAAAAGTTTATTAATTCTTTTAGAATGCATTTCACAGAACATAAACAACATTTGAAAACAATAACAGAATTCACTCAGACACATGTACACACAATAAATGCTTCAATAGAAAACTGACAAAAAAATAGAAAGCTAACCAAAAAGAGCACATGCTCTGCAAGCCAACAACTCACAAGATGAACATAATTTACTTGTATTAGAAAACTTTCCACAGAGGGGGCTTATTTAAGAGTACTGTTGAACATTTCCCCTTGATGTTTGGTTAGGTATTGACTTCTTTAATGAGGAGATTCTACATAATTTCGTCTATAGCAGGGGTTTTCAATCTTATCAGAAAAGGGTCAGTACGGGTGCAGATTTTTGTTTTATCCCAGCACTATGACACCCGATTCAACTAATTAACTAATCAGTCTTCAATCAAGACCTGGACAGGTAGAATCAAGTGTCTTTAGTGCTGGGCCAGAACATTAACTTGCACCCACACAGGCCCTTTTCGGGTAAGATTTAACCCCCCTGCTCTAAAGCATACGTTACAACGTCAGTTGATAATGAATTCTTGTCCAAACTGTAGTTCATAGTTCATAAAATCGATTACTAGTCAGTCAAAACATATTTACAAAATAAAAAAAAAAACTCAAGAATTTGCACACAAAAAAAAAAACGGAATTTATGGGTAAAATCTGTGACAAAGTTGCAAAAACAATAAAAGTATGTACATATTTAATTGAGTCTCTCCTCATCTAATTGAGTATCTCATCTATCAACAGGGTTGTCAGATCTGAGAAAAAGCTGCCTTCATTATCACCACCCCCAAAAATGAACAGGGTCTGTGGACAAGTCTCCAACCCCATTTTCTGCTCCCCATCTTCCATGGATTCCTGAGAAAACAGTAAACAAATACCAAAAAAATGTCAAAACTGAAATAAAATGTATGCTTGCAGGTGTTTTCATGAGCAGTTTGATGAAGTGGAAGGTTATTTATTCTCTCACACACACACTCAGTGAATAAAGGGCTTGCTAGTGGGGATGGAACCTGCAATCCTTGTTGTTGAATGTGATGGAAGGACTTTCAAAGTATCATACTGATTTTAAACCAATGCGAGAATAGTATAAAAATGATAGACTGGCCAACTCACTAATAAAACAAATAGAGAAAAAAACAATAGCAAATTCCTAGGCAAGTCCCTAGACAGCTAAATGTTTTATGCTAAGCAAATTTTTATGCTATGCTTTTATCCACTGATTTAGATCTATGTTGACTGGGATTGTGCCCATTTCTTGTATGAATTACCCTCCATTGAAATACACTGCTCAAAGAAATTAAGGGAACACTTAATCAACACAGTAGAACACCAAGTCAATTAAACTTCTGGGATATCGATGTGTCCAGTTAGGAAGTGTAAACGATTGTGAATCAATTTCACCTGCTTTGGTGCAAATGAAAGCGACAACAGATGGACAGGAGAGGCAACAGCAAGACAACCCCCAAAAAGTAAATGATTTTGCAGGTGGTGGCCACAGACCATTTCTCTCTCCTTATCCTTCCTGACTGATTTTTCTCTAGTTTTGCATTTTGCTAGTGCCCTTGTCACTACTGGTAGCATGAGGTGGTACCTGCAGCCCATTCAGGTTGCACAGGTAGTCCAGCTTCTCCAGGATGGCACATCCATACGTGCCGTCGCAAGAAGGTTTGCTGTGTCTCCCAGCAGTCTCAAGAGCGTGGAGGAGATACCGGGAGATGGGCCATTACACGAGGAGCTGGACAGGGCCGTAGAAGGGCAACAACCCAGCGGCCGGACCGGTATCTGCTCCTTTGTGCGAGGAGAAAGAGCACTACCAGAGCCCTACAAAATGACCTCCAGCGGGCTACTCGTGTGCATGTTTCTGACCAAACTGTCAGAAACAGACTCCATGAGGGTGGCATGAGGGCCCGACATCCTGTAGTGGGACCTGTGCTCACAGCCCAGCACCGTGCAGCTCAATTGCCATTTGCCAGAGAACACCAGAATTGGCAGGTTCGCCATTGGCGCCCTGTTCTCTTCACAGATGAGAGCAGGATCACACTAAGCACATGTGACAGACGTGAAAGAGTCTGGAGACGCCGTGGTGAATGTTATGCTGCCTGCAACATCATCCAGCATGACCGGTTTGGTTTAATTGATTTGGTGTTATACTGTGACGATTAAGTGTTCCCTTAACTTTTTTGAGCAGTGTAGTATTCACAGCAAAGGGACGACTTCTACAGTTTTTACCATTTATGCGATTATGTCAAGATGCTCAGATGAGACTTGCCTCTGTGTAAGCGTTGGCCATAGTGATGATGGAGTGTCCAGCTCGTGGTACAGCAGAAAAGTGTGGGTTAACTACAGTGGTCCAACTGCTGGAGGCTACAAAACAGGAAAATAATGCATCTGTAAACACAATCATGCACATATGTTCGGTCATATTCGTAATATTATGGTTTACCAAAACAGGACCCAAATTTGCCAACATCTCAAGTTTCCTAATGTTTTCCTTCTTCTCCCTTTGTCTTTCACAAATTGTACCCTGATCTAGGCTGTTCCTGTCCCCTTCTGAGCACCTCTGCTTTCTGATTTAGCTGTAAATTTCACTGGAACAGCATGGAACACATGGTTGGCTAAATGGCTGTAAGTCATCAAGCGTCTGAGGTATCAAATGAGCCTCAAACCATACCAGATATGCAGTAGATATGGATGGATCACTTTAAGGGTTGTTTCTCCTGACAAATTTTCCTATTGAACTCTATGGAATAATAAGTCAGGAGAAGAAACCTTTCAAGTTATCCATCCATATCTACTGTATTTCTGGCGGCAGAGTGATGATTTAAGGCTTGTTTGATACGTCAGACCCTTGATGACTTACATCCATTTAGCCAACCATGTGTTCCATACTGTTTGTGTAATTTATAGCTAAATCTAGTCCCACCCCCCAATTCCCATAGAGATCCATTCAAATGCAGAGATGTTATAGTATCGCTTGTAAGAGTACCAGAAAATAAGATATCAACAGTTTTTTGATGTTGTTGGGTCACAGACATCAGGAAGTCATAGCATGCAAAGCCAGAGGATATGCGACCAAATATTAAAAATTTAAAGGTACAGTCAACTTAGTGGATGTAAACTTCTGACCCACTGGAATTGTGATATAGTGAATTAAAAGTGAAATAATCTGTCTGTAAACAATTGTTGGAAAAATTACTTAGGACATCTACTTTGTGCATGACACAACTCACTTGCCAACACTAGTTTGCTAACATGAAATCTGTGGAGTGGTTAAAATGAGTTTTAATTACTTCAACCTAAGTGTATGTAAACTTTTGACCACAACTGTATATATACTACTCAAAAGAATTTAAGGGTCAAAGGAAATTTTTGATCATTTTTGTAAGTATGTCTTTTTAAGCCAGATAGGGTTAGAATATCCCCCTTTGGGTTTTCATTTGGACTATATACATCACGTTATTATGGGACATGCAATCATTGCACTTTTCTTTAGAAACTTTTTAAATTAACCCAGATTTCCTTTTCATGGATTTGAAGCACGAACTTAGTCAGACTAAACTGACAAACTGCCTCGAAACACCCATTGTGACACCTCATGCACCATTTGCACGCGTTTTGCATGAGTGTCATTCCATGCATGCCAATTTTAGCAATAAAATGGCTGAGCATTTTCCATTCATCATCACATCATCATTTTGGGGGGTGCATGACCTTTTTTCCATCAGGGTAATAAACTAGTGTCTAATCAAGTTTTTTGTTTTGTGTTCTTGAGCCATCAAATAATTATTTTGTCATTAGTCGTCACCATTTTAGCTTGTTAGCTTATATTTATATGCACAAATATTTTTGACCCTTAACTTCTTTTGAGTAGTATATATATATATATATATCTATATTCTATTATTATGATAGTTCCCCCCCCCCAAGTGAAATACAAAATGACACCTCTATACTTACTATAATTATCACATGCAGTTTACATTTAAAGTATCTCTTTTACTTTCATTTATTCATGACCTTTTATTTAATAAGCGTCTTTTCAAATGAAAAGGTACTGAGGTTTGTCATCACGTCCACATTTAAATGATAGACAGTCACCAGCCCTTGTTGATGGCTTTTTTTTTTATTGCCCAATAAATACTTTTTGTCATACCTGTATCAAAGATGAAGGCGTCTTCCAAGGCATTGTTCCCATTGTAGCCTCCATGAACAAGGAATTTGGAGTCTGAGAGCACAGCACAGCCATGCCAGCTGCGAAACATTCAGGACATAAATACAAATTTGCCCAATATAATTCAAATTACAATAAATATGCACTCCAGCGTCAACCTTGGCCACTAGCTCGAATGGTACTTTCACACATGCTGAAGTTACACATCAAAGTGGTATGTAAATGCGTGTTCATAACTAAAATAAAATTCAACTAATGAGAATAAGCTTAGAACCTGAAGTTAATCATCCAAGTTGCATTTTGGAGTGCATTCATAAAGACACAGGAACAAACAGCAAGGACCTGGATCTCTTTGATGAGAGATATCCATCTTAGCAAAGCTACCTTGGTCAAATGAATGTGCATGTTGACACTGCTTTTTGAATATGGATATAGGCATTTTGTTTTTCCACAAATCTTGCATAATGAAAAAATCGCCCAATAGCATTGGGGAATACATACGGGCCTGATTTACTAAGCGGGTGAAAAAAGGTTTAGCACACGCAAAACTAATAACACAACCAATGATTGGTGCAAAACAAATACCATGACCAATCATTTGTCATGTTATTGGTTTTGCGTGTGCTAAAAGGTTTTGCACACGCTAAAGGTCTTAGTAAATCAGGCCCAAAGTGAACAAAACCTCATCCTCTATGCATTTAAATTCTTAAAAACATACCCCAACCACACAGGTTGAGAGATATTTACAAAAAATACACACATGCAAACATATCAAAAGAAATATATAGGTAGTCGTAAAAGTGAAGCATAGTGTGTCATCTGTATGCCCTGCAAAATCTATAACATAAATATTTGCCATCTCTGCTAAAAGCCAGACACGTAGAATAGATATTTCTAGCCATGAGCAGAATTAAAATGAGCCAATATTAGTACAGCCTCACACTCTTATTATTTTCTATTAAGAACTAGCTTTGTGTCTGCGCATCTATGACATGCTCGAGTTTAATTCAACCTGTCAAACATAGTACCTGTCTGATATTGTCAATATATTTATTAATCACCATCTCAGACATTGAGGACGTTCAATCTTGGATGAAAACGCTTCCGCAGCCGTTTCAGCTGCAGCAGAAATTCTCTTTGCAAGCTTTCTGTACGCACCCTGATTTCCCCCTTATTTTAAATGCCTACAAATGCCTTCTCTTAATGTCTACAGGGCCTCATAAGTTAGCCTACTTTAGTTCCATACTTACGTGGCATTATTATTTTTTTCTCCATACCATTTTTTGCCATTCACATTTTTGGAGAATTTTCAACGAATATGAGCTTAGATATGGTTTCCTTTAAGTTAATCACAATTTAATATCAACCTGCCTTGCGTTGGTCTGATATGATCATAGTCATTCGCCTCGTTGCGTTATTTCATTCCAATTCCCATCCCATTTAATTTCATCAATTGCCAAGTACTGCTCTAAGCATTTCAGTCTTCCCAAGTCCCTCCCCTTGATTGTGGGAAGTTAGTCACTCATTTCTACTTGAATAAGGCAATACACACATTCACTAATGCTCCCCATTAGTCTGGCACCCAAAGTAACATTTAGGCCACAATTAAAATTTTGTGTCATTTCTCCCAAACAGCTGTCCTCTCATGTTTGCAATCTCTTTGTTCATTTAATTTATAAAATAAATGTATTTTTAATATAAAATAAATACCAGTAATCAGCAAACATGTACATTTCCCTAGTTATTCACTTCCTGTTCTCCTTATTGCAAAGACTCCACAGGGCTCGCAGTCAGTCTGGTGGGAAGTGCCTTGTCAAAATACAAGCTGGAGTCTTAGCCTTTGTGAGACTGTGCGAGAATAATGTGATCTGTGCCATGGAAAGTCCATGCATGATATGTATGAAAAAACCACAGTGCTGCAGAATGTTCCAAAGGGGCACCCCAAAACTTGCAGAACAGTGAACTGCTCAGGTGTTTCAACCAAGCTGTATGAGGTGCTTGAAGAACATATATTTGCAGGTAATGTGGCTCATCAGGACCAGCATAGATAATCAGACCCTGCGGTGTTGACTGTAGGCATGGTCAGTGTATGTTGAAATTGATATCAAATAAAATAAATCTCATCTTTGCATTTAAAAAAATGAGGCTTATTCAGGCATTGCATAATGGTTTATAAACTAAACTGCAGTTTTACCTTCGTGGGGAAGGTGGAGCTCCATTTGTCTTCACAGGTGAAAACTCCATTAGCCCTGAATAAGACAAAAAATAAATAAAAAACTGTATTATACTACAAAGTATAAATCAAACTCCAGTCTCCTTAATGTCCAAAACAGGCAGAAAAAAAATAAAAATAAAAAAGTGTTCAAGGGAGAATGTGCATTTAAAATTCCACTGATAAAAGATGTTAAAGATAGAAAGACAATGTCAAAAGCTTGAGATTTACGCTGAGTCCGAATGGACGATTAAACATAGTCGATTTGAGACTGGAACACAATACCGAGGAATAGAGCCAACAGGAAGTCACATCTCTGACAGAAGTACAGACATTTGAAATTAGAGCCAAAAAATGTGTGTGTGAGAGAGAGCGGGAGTCCTAAAAACAGGGCTTGAATCCCTAATGGGACACTTCAATGTACCCTAGGCAAGGCACAATGCCCGTTTTGCCCATGTACAAAAAACACATACGTGTTTACAACATAAAATGAAGTAGCCCTAAGAATGAACAATGCCCAGTAATTACGCCTGGGACTATGTGCATGCACCCCAATGCAAAACACCTACAGGTCTTACCCAGGTCAAGCACATGCATGTCATTGAAGCATACAGGCGTGTCCCAGCCCCCAAACACGAAGATCTTCCCCTGAAGAACGCAAGCCGAGTGCCTGAGAGGGACAGGAAGACTTATTGTAACTTAAAACAAAGGACAAGTAACCTTCTAATAACTTCGAAATATTAGAGATTTTCTTCAGTCTATTTAGTCACACGTCACTGTCCATTATTCCACCCCCCGAAAGGAAAGGCCTGTGGCATTTTAACAAAGCCCTTATTATGTGTCACAATTGCAATTGGAAGTCCATCCCGTGACTGTGAACTTGTTAAGGTGAGTTTGAGGGCAAGGACTGGAAATGCGTCAGTGTTTCTCACCCGGATCGAGGGGCAGGGCGGTCTCCATTGACGATGGGTTGATACCAGATGGCCATCTCAGGGTTGAAAATGTAGAGGCAGTCACTGCAGCCGTCCGGCTTTGGGTGAGGCCGCGGGAACACCCCCCCAAAGACAAACAGCTCCCCGCGAAACAGGCTGCAACTGTGGTACGCCAGCGGGGGTACTTTACCCTGGGCCTAGAGGATATCGAAGGGGCAGAACCACCATTATCACGACTGCCTTTTCTATTGCCACCTCAATAATTTGAAATGCACAATAACATTGGGGCTGTATCGATATTGGCTGATAATAGCTTAAAACAACTTTTTGGAATCAGCCCAATGCTAAGATTATGGCCGGTATGATGACGCACCACACATGCCCCAGAGAGGGGACTCATTTGAAGCACAGCTGATGCTATGGAAATGCCATCCTCAGAAAGTCAAATCAAATCAAATCAAATCAATATTTATTTATATAGCGTATTTCACAACAAGTTGTCACAATGCGCTTCACAGAAAAAACCCAGCCTAAACCCCCACAAGAGCAAGCCAGAGGCAACAGTGGCAAGGAAAAACTCCCTGGTGTAATTAGGAAGAAACCTTGGGAGGAACCAGACTCAAGGGGGAAACCCATTCTCCTCAGGTCGGCTCAGGGTCTAGATCTTAATGACCAGCATGGTCAAAACTGACTGGCAATATCCATGATAGTGGAGATTGCAGCAGCTAGATGGCAGTCCAGATGTGGCGGCAATGATGATGGGAAAACGGGTGCCGAGAAAGTAGGCTAATCATAGTCACCTGACCCTCTTATTTATTACTTTTATTTTTATGAGGTCTTTTTTTTTTTACTCACCAAACTCAATAGAAAAGCTATAGAGACTCTGTATCTTTCTAGATGAATGACCTGCTTAATAAAGCCATTCTAGAACAACAGGAGAGCAACCATTGTATTGAACGAAACAATTTTCTTTCAAAATGCTAACCAGTCAAATACCCTCCAAAAGACGAGCAATCCCCTAGGTTTGCAAAAGGTGCACACGCACACATGTAGTTACAGCATTGCTCAGCCGTTGAGAGTGTATTTACCTGGATGTCATTTTGAAACACTCTAATAAATGGTTATGTTCACTGCACCTTTGATTTCACACTCATATTTCTAATATAATAATATAGTAAGCAAGTTGAAATATTTTGCAATACAAATAAAATTCTTCCTTCATAAATTCTGTGCTCATCCATTTCTTCCATGAATGTGGAAACGGCTTCCGCCAACATGAACAGATAAATATTGGTTATTGATATCGTCCCCAGAACATACATCCCAATTCATAATCAATGCTACAGAATAAATAAGACTGATGACACCAAGTTGTATACTGCTGAATTCCACAAGACCTAGGACAACACAGCGATCTTTCTCCTACTTGTTAAGCGCTAGAACAGCAGGTGCCAACATATTGCAGCAGCATTAAATGTCACATCTACATTGCGATCGTCTGCTCCAAATTCCCTAAAACTCAGATCATCCGCTGACCTCCACCATGGTCCAGCGCCAGCTCCGTGTGTCTAAGATGTGGACGTCGTTGAACCACTTCTTGTTCTTGGAACCGCCGAAGACAAAGATCCGTCTTGATTCAGGGTCAAAGGTTGCCGTGTGGCCTATTCTACCCTCCGGGGTGGGACCTTCAGCCAGTGTTTCTGCTGGCACCCATGACAGGTCCTCTAGTGAAAGCATAGAGGGGGAAAGATGTCATCAGCAAACACGCTCCATTTACAGCTCGCGCCATTATCATTTCTGCTTAGTGTGTTGCAGTGAATTTACCAAAAACACACCAGCTACATACAGTATATACTCGCAAATAAATGTAGCCATAGCATTGTGCATAGATTTGCTGTTGTATGAGCCATCTAGATGTCAACTAAGTTTTATGAATTGAAGTTTAAACAACATCAACTTACTGCAGTACTCCTGTTAATTTGAGATTAGGTGTATCTAGGTGGACATAAGAAGCAGTAAAGATCATAATTTAAGATCCATATTAATCCAGCAATGGAACAATTGACAAGCACCTGAGCCAGCCCTTGGAAGACTGACAAAAAAATTATAATAATTGCTCGATAAACTAACAAGTATTTAGAGCACTTCACTAAAGTTGCATTTTTAGTTTTTAACTCCTATCACAGTACTGTCTCAAATTTCTTATATGAAAGTCGGCTAAAGCCAACATCTTATTGTACAGAATCGGATCACAACCATGCTGCTTGCTCTCTAGTTCATAGACGACATAGCCTCGATTCATAGATCGGTATCGTGAAAAGTAAAACGTGCAACTGCATTATACACAACTTTTTTTTCAACTTTTAAAAGAGCTCACCAGTACATAGTTTCCACATGGGGTCCTTACAGAACTGCATCCTTGAACCCTGTCCTCCAATCAGGATGGCAGTTTGGGGGTCAATAGGGCAGAGAGTCTGACCCCATCGACCTGAAGGGTTGGCCAGGGAGACTGCCCAGAAAAACAAACCAAAAAAAACACAAAAACCCTCAACACATTTAAAAACACTGAAATCAACAAAACACACAAGATATGCTCAAAGTTACCAGTCTGTGTGGAAGCTCTGGCTTGTTTGCCTTTGACCTTGTGACCTTGAGGCAGGCAGGGGTCGGCCTGTTCGTTGCTGTGGGTGAAGAGCTGCTTGTGATTGCTTCGGGCACTGCCCCTGACCTTTCTTTGAGGGGTTGATTTTTGAGAAGGGTGGCTGTTAGGGCACACATTTTCCTGCCCTCTGGTGCCCGTCTCCTGGTCCTCCTCTCGCCCTCTCTTCCGCTTTCCTTGAGCCTCCCGAACTGAGGCGTGCACCCCACTAAACTGCAATGGAAGGGGGTGGGGGCATGATAAGGCACTGAAGAGGCTCATCGTCTACACATGCAGTTATCTGGAGAAATGTCAGACCAAAACCCTTGCTGACCTCACCAACAATAGGAAAAATATTTCCAGGTGAATTAACATCTGTGAATCTGAAAATCTAATTTCTCTAATGATGGATATTGTCATTTTCCCAGATATACATTATCAATTATAAAGTTTAAGAAATACAATTACGACAACTATTTTACATTAGTGTACAAATTAACACATCGCTGTTACAAACATTTCCAAAGCTGAACGCTGTCAATGGACTAAAGAACAAACAATCCAGGGGATGTACAAAATGCTTTTCTAAGATGAGCTGAGAAAATATGAAGATGGAAAACAATGACCTGACTTTGAAAAATAAATCTTGACAATCAGTAACAATGTATGTTTGCCATCCCTTAAAATATTCAAAATTGTTTGAAGTAGACATGTTCCTAACCCGTACTCTCTACTCTCCTGTGGTTATATTCAACAAAATAAAATGCATCTTCATATTTGTAGGTATTTCCAGAAATAATTCAATAGAAAATGATAGAACCTCACCTTTGGAGTGGATTCTTTCTTAGAAAGCACAAAGTGGGGGTCAGCCATATCATCAAACTCTTCATTGACCTGTTAAACAACCAGTTTAAATATTATTCAATTATTTTGGCATGCTCTCATATCAAAACTGGCTAACTCTGTATAATTAAAACAAGATTTCACATCAGGAGAACTTAATATTGAAGCCCAGTGTGAGACTGGCATATTCCAGTGTATATATTCTGTTAGTGGTAGTACTAACCAGACTGTCTCCCTCCAGCGATGCTGTTAACATCAAACCACTGCTCCCGGCATTTCCTTCCCAGCATTCCCATGAAATACACCTAAGAGAACACAAAATATACAAGTGACAAAATGTTATTCTTTAACAGAAAGATACAAAAGCCCCATGTAAAAAATAAATAAATACTGATTACTAACTTTCTGTCTGGTGTTAACTTTCCCAACGTGATGGGACTCTTTTCTGGATCGGTTAATACCACCTTGACGTCAGTACGCTTCCCCCATCTCCCATTTGAGAACACTACCACCTGCTGGACAGCAGATGGCACTGCGATGGAATAACATTCACGTTCCTTAGCTCTGCAAAGGGGGAATCGGGGGACACATTTACAAGTAATTGCACATGCAATTAATCTGCAAATTGCATGCACTAAACATGCAAATAAAACATCTGCTGAAACATCCAGGAAACGAATTCTCTTGACATGACCCATAAGTATCGATATAAAATTCCTTTGTTTTATACATATTTTCTATAACGTTAAGTTACCTCACTGTAATTTGCTGCCACTATCATTCGCTTGCAATCGATTTTAACAATAGTTTTGTTTGACCTAGAAAATGAATAGCAAATAACTACTTTTGAAACTAAACAATAAAGTGAGGTAATATAGCTAACTAGCTATCAGAATAAAGTTGACAGTAAATAAGAATGCAGTACTATGCTGATTTGCAATTCTGATCCAAGTTATCATTTTGACCTGTTTCCAAGATTACATGACCTGACAGATTGCACATGGTTATTATGGCAAAATAAATATTTTAAAAAGTTAACCAGGTTCGGTAGCAGCCAAGTTGTCAACAGCTAATGTTAGCCCTCTATCGTGACAATTTAACAAGTTAAATGTTGTGCAAACACTGGTTAGCTAATTAAACAATTAATAACGCCATCGTCCAATGCAATGGGACAGTTTCAGCTTAACGTTAAATCAAACTGGTAATTTAACGTTAACGTTATTGCATGGAAGTCGGCTCAATAATGTGCAAAGTAGTTCAACAGAAACAGCCTAGTTAACTAGCTATGTGCTCCAACAAACGTCAGTAACATAGGCATTTATTATCAATAACCTTACCTTGTCAGCCGTTGGGGTGGGTCATTTACTCCAAAAACAGCATAGATACTGAAATAGTCCATTTTAAATTCGCTTTGAAATAAAATATGTGCTGCCTAACTAAGCTCTAGCGCTCATATCCCGCCAACTTATCGCACAAATGGAAAACCGCGCCAATGGGTTGGTGGGAAGGTCATAGTTTGACAGCCAATGGGAACGAATCAAAAACTGGGTTCATAAACACCGTGTAGAGTCATAGCTAAATCGACGAATGAGAGTAACTACTAATAAGTGGGCGGGACGTAATCATAACAGTGAACTAAACGGTGATTCTTCTTTGATCCAGGGATCAAAACAATACCTAAAAAAACCTTAGAATTACAGGGTTCTGTAGCCTACGCAAAAATAGCAGGGTGGAATGTCTGCTCTTTGAAAATAATAAAATATCATAAGGGATATAGGGTTCCAAAAGGCTCCTATAATAGCAAACCCTATCTGCTTATGACACAGTTTTAGCATAAAATGACAATTTAATGCTGCTTATTTTGTTTGCATGACGTTATACCTTTTATGTCATCTCAATTTAAACAACTGCTCTTCTCACAATACAGATTTTACTGTGATTATACATAATAATTTCAAATAGATTTGTATGATCTCTCTCGTTCTCTCTCTCTCTCTCTCTCTCTCTCTCTCTCTCTCTCTCTCTCCCATCCTTGGTCTGCAGTCACTTCATGGACACATCATAAACCATTTATTTTTTTTCTTTCTTTTAAAATCTCGCCACACTGCTCCATCCCAAGGTCACAGACATACATCCCATATCAAATATATATGTTGACTTGGTTTTTCACGTCACATTAAGTTCATTGTTTTTTAAATTAAATTTAACTAGGCAGTGGCTAATGCACAAGAGGTGGAAAAGAGTGCCACGAAGAATGACAAGATGAAAAGGAATTAAAACTGACATGAGATTGTATAAGGTGTACCAAGCCAACCCATCAAACAAACATAGACAAGCCAACCCATTTCAAGAAAAACTATGGATTTATATGGATATGAGGTGTGTAATAAACTTGTTAACAACGTGCAACTGTGTGTGTGTGTGTGTGTGTGTGTGTGTGTGTGTGTGTGTGTGTGTGTGTGTGTGTGTGATGCTTGCATGTCAGAACAGAAGCAAGTCGAGTATTTAGCCTAACCGATGAGTGTTTGTCTGTGTGGTGCGTGCATGTCAGAGAACAAGCAGGCACGCATGCTCGCATGCTTAGGAATGGTGCGTGCGCGTGAACAGTTACATATTTAATTTAAAACTAGCCTATATTCTAACACAATCGATCGCTAAGCTAAGTTATATAATTAGACCATCTATCTCTCTCTCTCATCACTGTACACTGAACATTTGAGCAGATAGTTTCAGACGGAGGCACACGTGTTAGAACTTAGAATTTGACAACGTTTCGTCAGAACCGACATGGTCATTGGTCTGGGATGATGTCACGTACTGCCAAAATCCCACCTCCCCTTTAGCTCCCCACCCCCAAACACACGCTTACACACACACACACACACACACACGCACACCGACACGATACCGTGCCTGGTTTTTATATTGTTTTTATTGTCTTGCAACAAGTATCATATTTTTATTTTATTGACTAGGACTACCTTTTTATCCCCCATACATGTACATTATTTTGGACAATGAAACAGTGAAAACTCAGGGTTTAGCAGAGGACTAAGAGTACCGCAATTGTTCAGCCTCTTGCATCCCAATAGAATATAAGAGATAGGCTAGATGTCTGGAAGCAAACAGCAGCGTTACTGTGAAACAGCAAGAATATCTTCAATTCAGATGACATGACGATACGACGCAAGTGTATATCTTAACGTAAGTGGACCTGTTTTAAAATTAATTTATTGTGGTGTTTTTGTTTTTATTTAATTATCTGGCAGTATCGACAGGCTACATGTTTGCGGCTGTTTTATCCAATGCAGTTGCATTGTGTCTATAGCCTACTCCCGGTCCCGAAGACGTGAAAATAAATAAGCATAGGCTAATAACGATGCGCCTGTAACTAATGTGACACGTAGCCTAAGAAACACTGTGTCTATGTATGCGTATAAAGAAACATGTTTACAATCGGCCATATGTCATATGATTGTGCCCTTACAGAAAAGTAATATTTATTCTAATTAAGTTTTTAGTCATTCATTGGAGGTTTCCATCACCAACTTGGCCGGAAACAATTTTCCTGAGGAGGCTGCCTGAGGTGATGCCTCGAACCGCTGAGGAGCGTGAGAAATACATGAGTCGCATTCATTTTTAACGGGGCTGCAGAAAATTACCAACTCGGTCTCAGCACCAGCCTACTCTCTCCGTTTCCCATTGGGTGGTATTTTCGGCAGCACTGGCGCAAACATTCAATATTACTCATAAATAAACAACAACAGGGGTTAGGGGATTTGGAAGGCTTGAAAAGAAGGGTCTCTGCGGCCTCACAGTTAAACAGTGCAGACGAGTGACATTGGAAATCTGGATCCAAACGTCTTACCTGCGCACAGAAAACGGGTAACGAACCTATAGGCCTTCGTCTGAATATAAACAATGTAGCCTATTATTATTATTAGTATTATTATTATTAGGCCTATACGGGGCTGTTGCTTGTATTATGTTTGTGTGTTCCAGTCCTGACATTTGTTTTATATAGGCTAGTAGTCTACCCAGTGCAGCTGCGAAAGCTATTGTGGTTATTTAGTGCTATTATCTCATCAGTCAGAGGAACAAAGGCTGCTCCTGCTGTCAGAGATATGAATCCTCCGTTTATCCTCGGGACACATGTATAGGCTTCAGGGAAGATGCGGAGACGCACTCATGGTAGCCTATTTGATGAGGAACATATAGTAGCCTAGTGAGCCGACTGTTTTAATCCACTGGTTTAGTGTACTGCTAGCAGGCCCGTTTTCACCAATAAAACGTATTTTGATCTCGCCGTTCTGATGTTCTCATTTTATTAAGTTTCTAGTAGTAACGGCTACTCTGCTCCTGTCCTGCCACTGACCACCCACTGCTGCCTGTAGTCTATTAAAAAACGCCATCCTTCCACCAAATGTATGTTTACATTATTGGTTTTGATGCCACAGATGCATGAAGATGGGTGATGGCAGGAAGAGTTCAATTTATGTGGACAGCCATGGGATTATGCAAGTGTGGTTATGAGGGTCACTTTAGAATTGGGTGGTTGATACGATAGGCCTATTGGAATATTAACATTTATTAGCTGCTGCAGAGGGACATGATTGGCAAAATATTGGCTTTTCTACTGAAATATTGATAAATACATAACTGGACTAGTAGATCATTATTGTAACTATCTTCGCATACACTAATCCCAATATTGACCGGCTCCCTAATGTACGTACATTCAGAATAAATTGTATGGCTAACATGTTGTTTGTTTGTTTTTGAAGAAGTTCTCTTAAATAATTTAAAATCGCTGTTTATATCCATTACGGCAGTGATTTTCAACCACTGTGCCGTGAGAAATTATTATTACTATTTACTTCACTTAATTTTTTTAACACTTTGGTGTGGTGGTGTGACATTTTTTTTTTTAAAAAAAAAATGTGCCTTCAAAAAAAAAGGTTGAAAAACACTGCATTACGGTAACCATATTAAGAGGGGGAGGGACAGAGAGGTAGAGAAATAGAGAAAGAAGTCACATGTACTAGCGAAAGACACAAACAACTGTCTGGTGCAAAGAGAAGAGGGGATATAGCCTACTTCACGTGTCTGCCTGTCAATGAAGCATTCGACCGCACACATACATACACACCAGCGATGAATGCAAAAGAACATGTTCGTCAACTTAGAGTCAGCCTCGCCTATGCAGCCAGCATGGCTGATGGTGAGGTTTCAGTGACCCAGATTCATTGACAGTGCAAGTCAACAACACTTATTCTCATTCATTTACCAAAACTCTGAGGGGCATCAACAAACTTACATTCTAACGTACAGGATAGTCATTCCCTGCTCGTTTTTTTTCCTTAATAGGTGAACAAGTGTTTTTTTTTAAATGTTCTAATAACGCTACATAAAATGTCCTGACTAATAAATCAATAGTGCAATCATGCTTAACTTGAGGTCTGGATTTTTGCAGGCGTATACCACAAGTATCTACTGCTACAATGTTCCAGTTTTACTCCAGTTTTACATATACATAAATAACTTTTTTTTTTTTAAATCTGAAAGATACAGTTTAGTAGTAATGAAATGTAAAATGTATATATGTTGCACAATTTTTAGCAGTCATTTACAGGACATCAGCATTAGGAACATACAGATCAGGACTGTAGTGAACAACATATTAATTAATATTAATGTCTCATGTTGAATTTATTGCAGATGAAGGCACACATTATCAACCTGCCTGGATGAGTGTCTGATTTAATTAACTGATAAAACAATAATTGTAGATTAACCAACTGATCCTTGGAGGGAAAGAAAAATGCTTCAAGAATATTTGAAATAGCCCTATGAAATGTGAATGGATTAATTGAGAGATCGATCAACTAATGGCAAAAATAAGTGAAATAACAAATTGCCTTAATGAAAATGCCGTCACGGAGACGCAGAGCTTTCATTATCCTCGTCAATGCCAGTTCTAATGGGAGTCAACAATTTGCTATCTCACTCCATCCTCTTCTGTCTGTTTTATTTTTTATTTTTTTGGATGCACTGAGAGGCATGGGCAGTTCCTCAATATTTTTGCTGTCGTCACCTTAAAACTCTTAAAAAAAACTTTTCTCTTTCTGCCTCTTTCAGTTATTTCAAGGAGACTTTACATGACAAGAAAAATAAAGCAGTCACTTTCTCCCTCTTTCTTTCTTTTTCTCTCTCTCTCTCGCTCTCTCTTTATATATATATGTATATATCTGTTTTTGTGTCTTTCTCTTTCAGCAGCTGACCCCAGATGCCTCCTCTCCCTCTTGACGAGCGCATCATTGTTATCCAGCGTCCTAAGAGTTTGCCCCTGCATGCAGACTCCCCCCAAACCACCTCTCAGCAGCTGCAAAATAGCTCCGCCAGGAAGGGACTGCCTCCCCCACCCCAGCCCCAAGCCCAACCCCGTCCTCACCCTGGCTTCCCCTCCTCGTCTTCCTCAGAGCGGAGGTGTAAGTCCTCCCATTTAAGGAAAGCCAAGGGGGAGAGAGGGACGGCCGTCAGTGGCAATAGTGACACCCTTGACCACAGTAGGCACAGCGACAGGACAGTGACCTTGGGGTCTGGTCAGAAGCACACGCACACGATAGATATTAAGCTCTCCCTAGGGGCAAATGGAGAGGCAGGGGGAACCATCCCAGGGAAAGCGCAGGGAAGCAGCTTGAGCCGTAATGGGAGCAGGAAGGGAGGCAAGGAGAAGAAAGTTTCTTTGCACCTGGATCTGGGGCAGGGGGAGAGAAGATCTGGGGGCACTTTAGGAAAAGCTGGAGGGGCAGTTCAGCAACTCCAGAATCACCCCCAGAACAAGAACAGGACTGAGACCAGTAGCCACCATCATCAAAACCAGCTGTCTGTGTCTCCCGGGGGGGTCTTGGGGCTCGTTCCGGCTGAAGGACAACATCCGAAGCTCGGGAAGGAGCGAAACCAAGATGCGGCTCTGCATTCATATGCCACACTTGCCAGCCACCCCTCCCGGGCCTTCAAAGAGGCACCCTGCACGGGTAACAAAGAGAACTCCAAATTGGGACCAAGCCTCCACCCTTCCAACCCTCACTGCCTGCCTCACCAACACTGCTCTGCCAGTGCGCCTCATGCATCAGTCCTCAGTGCCCGCTACCCTGCTCTGTCCCCCCTCTTCCACCAGCAGCCCAGCCAGCCTCGCCCATCCCGCAGCCGGGAGCGACCCCTTCGGCATGGCCCTCCAACCTCACGCAGCTCCTCCAGAGGGGGCGGCTTCCCCAGCCCGGACCACACTTGCACCCTTAACGTCTCCCAACCCTTCAACTGTGGCTGCTGGAGGCTGGTCCGCTGCGGCGGAAGAGGGCGGTCTGCTGGTTGCCATGGCGGTGGGAGCGGCGGAATTGACGGTGGGGGCGGTCGAGGGTCCACCTCCAGAGTCACGGGACTTAAGACCCTAACAGGCTGCCTGTCAGCCTCTTCCACCACTAACACCTCTTCCTCTGACAGCACGATGTCTGACTACCGGGCAGGATTACTCAGACCCCTGGGCTGTGTACTTTGCTCTGGTGGAGGAACAGACTTTGAGAGCCCGGCTGCTCTCCGCAAGAAATTAGTCGCAGGGTGCCTCCCATGCACGCCCCTCTCCTCAACCGCCCCCCTCCGTGCCCTTCAGAGCTGCGTGGGAGGCTGTAACCCAAAGGCCAGCCAAACGGGCAGCTCCACTTGCAGCTACTGCAGCAGTGACCCCATTGTGATCACCTATAACCCCCGCGGTGGAAAGGGGTCCGGGGCAGGCCAAGGCACAGGGGGTGTGGGTGGAGGGGCGCGTTCTGCTGGGGTGTTCTCGGCCGATGACGACGACTACAGTGTGCGCACGATCTGGCCGGAGGAGCTGGCCAGGAAGATGACCCACTCCAAACCCCTGCAGAACCTCGACTATGGCGGGGCGGGGCCGGGGTCCGGCGTTACATGCGACGGTCATGGACAGAACAGAAGCAATGGGACCGGTCCTGCCATCCTGGACTGCAGGAACCTGCTGGAGTTCACCCAGTCCCAGCTGACCGACCATGCTGGCCGGCGTCAGCTCCAGCAGGGGAAGATGGCCGTGCTGGACTTCATCGGGTCAGGTGTTGGCCGGGACTCGGGCAGAGAGTCGCTCAAGAGGCTTTGGACCAAGGGTGAAGAGCTTGGGTTCGGGGATTCCAATGTGCCGAATGGTGAAGTGACTCTCCCCTATTCTACTTCTCTCCATTATACAACTCCCCACTCACTGGCTCCCTTTTCTCCCCCCCCATCAGCCCATGTCACCCTTACCAAGCCTAAGGCTATCGGGAGGGAAAGTGGACACTCTCCAGCCCCTCACCCCCTCCCTTCAGCACAGTCACTACACTTGGTCCTAAACTCCCTCAACAGAGAGCAAGACGAGGAAAACGGAAAAGGTACGTACCTCTGCGTAGTTTTCTGTAATGTGTAGAGTCTGGCCTGGGCAGTGCTTCGATCTTCAAAGAGCACCACATTGCTGCTGAAGGTTCTGTTGATGTGTAATTGGACACCACACAATGGATTATTTATCAGTAGTACTACCTTTAAGGGCATGGTTCAGTTTCTTGGGTTTTTAAAATATTATTTCTGTTTTCTGTCATGTTTTTGATTGTTTTTGATTTGAGTTTTTGTGTACTATAATGGATTTATGACTTGTTCTTGTTCTTTGTGCTCCTTTGTAGGCAAGTTTAAGAGCTGAAAGGTTCTGTAACTGACTTAGCTCTGCACTAAGTTTACCCTTATTTTGACATTTTTTGCTATTTGTATCACTTTGAATTTTCGACAGACATGTCAATGTCCCAAAAATTATGACTTAACTTACCTATTGAACAAACCATTTAAAGGCCATTTTATCCCTTGATAAAAGATGTTTATCTCACGGGACCTCCTGGCTAAACAAAAACTAAATTTAAAAAGTCTTCGAGACCAGGATTGTATTGTATGCTCTTTGCATTTTTTCTGTTGCTCTTTTTTATTTCTTCGTCTGTTTTAACCCCGTCCATTCCCACACACTGTTTTTTAAATTCCCCTCTCTCTCTCTCTCTCTCTCTCCTTATATAATGTGATTGTAACTTTCGGTTTGTGAGCCTGAGGATAATGAGCGGGTAATTATAACTGCAGCCCTGGAAAAAGAGAGATGGGAAAATGAAAAAAAGATTATGGGAATGTGAACGAAGGTGATAAGAAGCAGGATAAAACGTGAATTAATTTGGGTTTTCTCCGGAAAAGCGGTCGCTGGAATTAAAGTCTGTCAGCGGTAGATTAAGCTGCTTTCTCATTTTCAAAAGGCAAAGCAGAGAAATCTACCATCAGCAATTTAGTTTTGTTTTCCAATTCCCCCCTCATTATATAACTCATTTTGCCTACATCCCCACTGAACCCTTTTCCACAACTTTCCCATTATAACTGAATATATTGGACACCATGGTCAAAAAGGCATGCATTTGAAGTTTTTATTTTTATTTTACTGCTTCCATTTTTCATTTTTGCAAAATAAAAAAAAAATCATTTTTGGGGCATTTATTTCTCCCCAACCACATATCTCTGTCTCTGGCGACCTTTTTATCATTCTCTTGCTCTTTCCGTCTCTCTTATTACTATCACTAAAAAAGTAGAAACATTCTTATTTCTGTTGACAAAATGGAATTGCTCACATTTTTTAATGATTTTTTTTTTTTGCTTCTTCTCCTTTCTAGCATACCCCTCTGAGCCTCTCCTGTCACTTCCTCCCTCCTCCCTGTCTGACGAGGGCGTGATGACCCCTGACATAGAAAATGCCCTGCTCAGCCCCATACTGCCCTTCCTGTTCCTGGGAAACGAGCGAGATGCCCGAGACCTGGAGCTACTGCTGCGCCTCAATATCAGCTTTGTGGTGAACGTCACCACACACCTGCCCCTCTACCACTTGGCTACTGGCCTGGTCCACTACAAGCGGCTGCCGGCTACGGACAGCAGCAAACAGAATCTCCGACAGTACTTCGAGGAGGTGTTTGAGTTCATTGGTGAGTGCTGTGGTGGAAGGTGGAGACTTATTTTATGTTTCTTGCATAAAATATGAATGCAATACCAATGCAGCACATGGGTATGTGTATGCACTGCATTCTGGCCAGCTATTTTTGTCTCACAGATCTGTGGGCAGCTGACAGTGGTTTGCAGATGATATCTGCCGCTTTGTTTTGCTTTGTGTGTGTGGGTGATCATATCTCTTTTGTTGTCAGAAAACAAAGTGGCCTGGTGGAGGAAGACAGAAATAGAATCCAGCCATCTTTCATGTTTTCCATGCTAATAGAGCAATAATGCAGCAAGTTTTATGGGCATAAAATAAACCATTTTCCTTCCATAAAAAAGCCCACCCCTGTGGCTGAATTTTCATTTCAAAGTCTTCCATTTGGATCAATTCTTTATCAAAATCAAAGCTGATAGATATACATATGAATCTGTGAGACAGAGTAATACTTTCTGTTGCCAGAGAGAGAGAAAAAGTCAAAACAACAACATGTGCAAAGTGAAGATTGAAATTCAGATTGTGTTCACTGATGGGATACTGTACTTCTCCCATTACAGAGGAGGCTCGCCAGAGTGGGCGAGGGGTGTTGGTCCACTGCCAGGCGGGTGTGTCCCGCTCGGCCACCATCATCATCGCCTACCTGATGAAGCACACGCTCATGACCATGACAGATGCCTATAAGTATGTGAGGAGCCGGCGGCCCGTGGTCTCGCCCAACCTGAACTTCATGGGCCAGCTGCTGGAGTTTGAGAGAGACCTCAACTCGGGGGTCACTCCCCGGATCCTTACCCCAAAACTGAGCGGCCTGGAGACGCTGGTCTGAGAGGCATGGGCGAACAAGGAGGGAGGAGGGATCGGCCGAAGAGATGGCATGCTGAAAGGAGAGGAGAGAAGGAGAAGAAGAGGCAAGTGGTGTGGGGCATCTCTTCGTTTACACCTCGATGGTATGAAGGAAAAGCAAAAAGGAGAAGGAAAGATGAGTCAGAAAGAAGAGAGGTTACAAGGAGAAGGGAGGGAGAAGATGCAGACAGAAAGGGACTTAACCTAATCCTGCATTGATTACAGATTTAGGGGAGTGATGGAAGCGAAGAGAATGAAAAAAAGAAATTAGATATAAAGAAAGTGTAAATCTTTTGCCAACAGCTTTTGAAGGGGACATGTTTGGAAGAAATTATAGATGGATGAAGTACATTCATTGGTTCTTACTTTAAATGTTAAAAAGTGCCAAGTATTAATGATGGGGAAATTATCGTAATCCTACTTATTTATATAGTTCTGAATACCCTCATGGTAAAGTATAGTAAATTATTAATAAACAACATGCCAAACAGACACACACAGCTGTGAAGTGCAGTTACACATTCCATACGATTCAGACACACATATACAAGGCTGGAGATACACAGAACAGTGTCGCACTGAGTACTCTGGCACACCGAACAAAGATATGCTAATTGTACTGATAACTAATTGGGGGGATTGAAGGGAAGCCTTTTAATGATGGAACCCTTGGGTGCACTGGGAGCGTCAGTATTTTGGGGAGATGTGCAATAATGGTGCTAGCTGGAGGCAGAAGAGCAGCAGAGGCAGTACTGGTAGCAGAAACGGTGTTTAAAGGTGCGCTATGCAGGATTTTTTAACTTGCTGTGGTCTTGTGTTTACAATCAAAAAAGTCTCCTCCCCCATCCTCAACCCCTCCCACTCAATGTACTTGACTACGGCCATCTAGCTACCTAATGTAGCTTACTGGCTAGCTAGAGGTAACATAACTTACATGTCCAACAGAAGGCACGCCAAGTCTTGCTAAACTTCAGCTGTCGCCTTCGAGGAAAAGCAAATCCTAGGCTGACTCTGCTTCTTGAACTCATTCTATCCGTCGGCTTGTTGTTTGGCTTCGCTGTAGGCTACTTGTGCTTCTTCATCTCCACCATTGCAGTGGCTAGCTAACGACAGAGATTGCCAGTGCATCGTAGATATGACTGAGCATGATTATATTATAATATTTATAAGGTGAAAATCCTGCATAATGCACCTTTAATGGGACACTTAGGAAAAATTTGAGTTGAATTGCAAGCAAAGATTTATGTGTAATGCAATTGAGTGTTCTCATGTGTATGTACTGTATATACGTATATGCTTTTATATATATATATATATATACACAACAACATCCATGTGCATATATATATAATATATATATGCACATGGATGTTGTTGTGTTGGTATATACTGTTTATTTTTAAAATAATGCATTTTATTTTTTGATTGATTCATTATTCTTGTTTGATGTATTTGTTGATGTTTTCCTCCCATGAAACCTTTCTCCCTGAGATTGTGTGTCATATATATATTGTGTGTCATATATATATATTGTGCATGGAGGAGTAAAGAACACAGAAAACAGTTTTAAAGCAATTCTGGAAATAACGAAAATTCAGAGAACAAAAAGGACAAAAATGTTCACCAGTCCTGTGCTGACTACCTGTCTCTCTTTTTGCTTGTTTGTCTTTTTTATCATGTATTCTTTCTTCCCTTTCTTTAGTTTCATGTTTTTATCTCTATTAATCTGTTATTTATTTGGAGAACCATCATAGCATTATCATGGGTTTATGTAGTTTTTAGAAGTAGAACGCTGCACCGGAATTACACTGTTGAAACTCAGGATTAGATACGTTACCTGAATGCTGTAAAATGTGTGTGATTTGAAAGACATTGTGGTCTGGCAATGAGAGGAAACATAATAATACTTTTTGGACAAAGATGAGGGAGAATATTTTATGGGATGAAATGGCTGCAATGTCTTTGAATGGAATTACATTTGAATGCCAGAGCTTCCCATGACAATACAAAACTACTTCATATGGCATTTACCATACATTTCTAATTCTCTCCTCTTTGTCTGTCTCATCTTCTCTCTCTCTCTCTCTCTCTCTCTCTCTCTCTCTCTCTCTCTCTCTCTCTCTCTCTCTCTCTTTCTCTCTCTCTTTCTCTGTATTGCTTCAACTGTGATGTATATTATTCAATACTGTGCATTTCTATTTTACATCCTATTAATTACTTCAAAAATGTAGCTTTATTTGTTAAGTTCACTGTGAATTACACTCTTCCTACATACTTTTCTTCCAAGAAATTGGACTTGGTTTTAGAGTTTGGCTTGGAGTTGGATTGTTCCTCTAGATATTACTGTTACTTAAATTCACTGCTGGACGATTCCTTCATTCTTACTAACTTGCTAAAGATTTCGGGACTGTGTTTTTCTGTCATGCTGAAACAGCATCAGTTGTGGTCTCATTATTTTGAATCTGATTTTCATCTGACAGAGGACAACAGTTCTACTGAACTGCAGTCACAGATTTAGCAAACCATCGTTCTTAAATGATTTCTTCAAACGCTGTTGAAAAACACTGCGTCAATGAAATGAGAGTCAATAAGATGGACAGCATTTACAAATGTTATGGAAATGTACATGTCTGCTGTAGACCCTACCCAGCACATACTGTGCTCACAACTATATGAAATATATATAAAATGAAATGCTAAGAGAATGTTCTGTTCGCTGGCAGTAACTTCTTAATGACAAGGTTCAGGGTCTCAATCTGTACCCAGAGTTTAATATATGAATTAATATTAGGTTTAATAATATTAATATGTGGAATCTGTGACTTGAGCAAAACAAAAGCTCGGTTTTGATTTGTGCAGGCAGTAGGGACAAAAAACAAAACAGAAGACAACAGCAGAGACTTTCAATATACTTGACCTTTTGAACATGATACAAAAAAATCGAATGGTTCTTTGATGTTCAGTCCGTTTTTCATTACGAACTGAAACTTTAAGCTGCCTGTTTGCGTAGAGCAGAATAATGAACCAAATAAGGAAGCAACGAGAAACCAGAAAACAGATTGCCTTGAGTATAAATCGGAGTAAGACTGTGTCTTTCAAACCAAAGTAGCATCCAATGAAAAAGTAATTTAAAGCCGTTTTGAAGACTAGTTGCCTTTGAATGGTATGTCCTTTTTTGTAGTTTTGTGATTTATTTAAAAACAAAAAAAAAGCTTCTGTTTGGCCGTTGTGAACGTATGATTTTATGATTTAACCCAGTTCATGGTTCATTTGGATACTGCATCAGTACCCCCTGGGAACTTCTGTATTCACGAACAGGACTTGATAAAGCCTGGGGCATCTTTGCTCATCTTGGCTAATGTGTGTTTTTGCAGAATTTTTCACTGTGATTCCACTTTGTGTACACTAGGACCCATCATCACAATTAGCACTTTTTCATAGTTCTGTCATTCAAGACAGAAATCACAAGCGTGTACATTAAAGTGCTACTCAATGCTTACTTGAGTTATTTATTTCAGGGTAGTTCCATTTTATGTGAGTATTCAATACTGAGGGCATTTTTATTGTCTTGTTTGTAGCTTAGAAAATGAAGCAACTTGGAAGCAGTGCCGTGTTTTCCCAATTCCGTTAAATCGAAATCTCTTCCAGCTCTGTTTTGCACGTGAAAAATCAGACGAAAGACAGACCTCTGTGTGAACTACTTCTGGCAGTTTGTAAATTTATGAAGCCATTCATGTACATCTATATCCATTTGAGTAATTAATGCTTGATTTTTGATATCCCATTGTTGGTGCCAAACCATAAAGTGAACTGAACAGAGATAAAATGGTAATAGACATAAATGATTCTTTGAAATGGACAAATTCATGAAAAATCTGCTGAAGTGGCAAGGTCCCTTTGTGCTTCTTCTCTCCTGTGCGATACCCTCATGCCCCATCCTTCTACCCAGCTAACACAGTACTGTGTGTCCTCTCGATGTTGCATCAGTGTGAGATTGCTAAGATGTTAATGACAAGTTTGTGTTCGACAGCTGCTAAACCATAAAGGCAGGACACCAACTGTCACACTGTCTGCTTTCAAGGCTTGCTGCTTTGTGCTTTTGGTGTCCCCATCGTGGTATTCTGGTGTGTACAAGACCCACTAAAGTGCTGTGCTCTTGCTCAATGGTAACGGTACAACACAGTGACTGGACACCGCTATATTGACATGCCTGTATGCACATGTACTGTACACCGTTGGTTAAAAAGTGTGTTTCATTTTGTAAAAATCTATGTAAGGGGGCAGGCTGTTTTGTTTGCAAAGTTGAGCAGACCTACTCTAAGTATTACTGTGTGAGAGACTGGAGATACTGCTGTGAAAGCACGACAATGATGCTGGTAATGAAGAATTACTGTATACGACAAGAATGCTGTACTCGCTGAACAAGAATTGTGCAGAAAAAAAGCATCTTCAAAAAGTCTTCAAATGAAGTTGGCTGATGTTTAAATTGTCTTCCCCCATTTTCTTTCTGGGAATTCTGCATCAACAGAATAGTTTATTAAAACAATTTTGTACATAACTTCTGTACTGCAATTCTTTATTTGTGTGAATGGGTGCTGCAAACATATTTCAGCGTGGATTTAAAGATACATTTTACATCCATGTCCAAATGCAGTGTGCATAACAAATATTGTTACAAAGCATAACAATAAAGGTATGTAAAACAGGCGATACAGTGATACATTAATGCGCAGTGCTACTGCTACACAAGCTACAGTATTTCAATCAAGCTGGATGTGTTGGTTTTGGAAATTATTGGCCAGTTACAGTCAATGCACTAGACAGATTGTCATTGACTTTTCACTGCATCCTCACTACCCATTACATAAGTGGGTGACGCGGGGTGCTATCCTCCCTGGGGGATGAAATCAATGGCCAATTCTCCATCCAGTGCCCTGAGTCTTGCATGTGTGATAATGACACCGGCCTCAACCATACCCTGGGTTGAGCTGTATGTGTTCTGCACTCCTGCCCTGTCCAAGTAACAGGTTGCAATGTGCTTCGGGCGAGAGAGGGAGGCTGACAGAGAGAACCAAGGACAGAGAGATGGGGAACAGATATTGCACCATCATCAGCACCACGATATAACTAAAATAACTCAACAGCTCAGTCTACAGCCACTGCCTAAAGCACACTGGAATGAAGAGAAGGTTGATGGAACAGGGGCCCCACTATTGTCATTGGGCACAAATTGCAATGCAGTTTCAGTACACTGCAGTGCTTAAATATTGGACAGTGGCACAATTTACATTGTTGTAGCTCAGTACACCGGCATATTGTATTTTGAAATAAAACAATGAATAGATGTTAAAGTGCAGACTGTCATATTTTAAAGTATTTACATCCTATTTCAGGTGATCAGCGTAGAAATGACTGCGCTCTTTATTCATAGTCCCCAATTTTAGGGGAGCAAAAGTAATTGGACAATTGGTTGCTCAGCTGTTTGTTGGCCAATTGTGTCATTGCATCATTATTTCATACACAAGAAAACTAACTAAAAGTATAGAGTTTATTTGAGTGGAATTTGCAATGCTGTTGCTGTTGTCTCTCAACATGAGGACCAAATAAGTATCAATGCCAGTAAAGCAGGCCATCATGATGCTGAAAAATCAGAATAAATCAATCAGAGACATATCCAAATCACCTGTTTGATATCTAGGTAGGAAGCAAGAACACACTAGTGAGCTCAGTAATAGCAAACAACGGGGTAGATCACAGAAGACCACTATAGTGAATGACCGAAGAATACTTTCAGTTGTGAAGACCACTTTTCAACTGTCAAGAACACTCTCCAGGATGCATAGGCAGAGATGTGTCAAAGATTACCATAAAGAAAATATTACACCAGCATAACCTCAGCGGGTTCACCACAAGATGCAAAACACTGGTAAGCATCAAGAACACAATGCCAGGTTAGAGTTAAAAAAAAAATACATTTATAAAAACTGTTCTAGAAAGAGTTCTGGAACAGTCTTATGGACAGATGAGATGAGTACTAATCTGTACCAAAGTGATGGAAAGAGTAAAGTGTGGAGAAAGAAAGTAACTGATCATGATCCAAAGCCCCCCCCCGTCTTCCTGCACTTCGATATTGTCTTTGTTAGGTTGACAAACAAAGTCGGGAACGGTATAAGAATTCGGTCACTGCATTTCTGGTTTGTACAAATAAGAAACGCAGCATCTTTCGCTTTATCCTAAATTTCTCGACCTGTTACCTTTTGTGTTCAGCTCTTTTGCTACAAGAGCTTAGGTAACAGGTTTGATTTTCTATTTATTTTCTTTTTTTTGTTTTGGTTTTCAACCTCTCGTGCGCTTTTTGTTTTAGAGCATAAGGTTCTTTTGTTATTTACTCACTATTTTCAAGCCTCGCCTCCTTTTGAGGTAGTTTTCATTTGACTTCTGCCGGGAAGTTTTTCTCCCATTCTTTTGTTTCATTCCTACCCTGTTGCGGTTATATCCGCTTAGTGGCATATCTTCTAGATTCTTTTAGATTCCTTATCGGTTGTGTCTGGTTCTTCGAACCTTACACCAACCCTTGCACTCAGTGCTGGACACTGGACCCGACCCTTGTCTTTTTTTTTTTGGCTTATCTATTAGACTTTGGAGAGAGACACAATAGAGACTGGCCTCTATTGTTTATTGAATCTTAAAACCTAAAAGTAATTTGGTAAAACCTTTAGTCCCTGGTGCATAACTGCAGAGCAGCTTAATTGTATCAGGTATGTGAAGAATGGTGTTTGTCATTTGCCGAAGGGGAGAGCTTGGATGCTTGCAGGCCTGAAAGTAACTGAACTTGCAGGCTTTTTCAGTTCAACTGTTTTCTTTGAGTGAACTGCTGTCACACTGTGCGGCAGGTAGGTGGAGTCTAGAAAATCTCAAAATGTTGAAGGGTGTGTGGAGTTCTTTTCAACTTAATTCAAATTGTTAATCTCTGAAGAATGCACGCAAGATGGAAATAGAAAATCTTTATGATGTACAAATATGAAAAATAAACTCCAAATGACACCAGGATTTTTTCATTCAGAATTCCCAACACTGAACACTCGTGAATGCCCATGACAGAGTGTCAGTTATTATCATTATTATTATAAATTATTTTTTTTAACTAATTTAGAATATGCAAACATAAAATTCATTTATAAAATAAGCTGTCGCGTCCCGTGCCTCTGTCCTGATTTCCTGGTTTTTCGTCTATGTGTATTCCATTTCGTGTTTTCCCTTTCTCCCTCCATTTTGTGTCTTCACTTCCCGCACCTGATATGTGTTTCCTCATGTTGTCTCGTCTCACCTGTTCCTCATTTGTCTTGTCGTTAATCTGGCATTTAAGCACCCGTTTCTTTGCCAGATCGTCTTGTGTCCTGCGTTTGTCATATTACTTTCCAACCTTTTCATTGCTGTCTTTTCCCTGCCTGCGCCTCGTTCCTGTGTACCCATCCAGTTGTGTTCTTCTGCCTGTCCAGCCTGTGCCTGTCCTGCCTGCCCCCGTCCAGCTCTGCTCCGGTTCTCCTGCCTGCCTTGCCCGTCCCCGTCCTGCCCAGCTTGGCTCCTGTTCTCCTGCCTGTTCCCGGTTCTGTCCCTATGCCAGCCCTGCCCTGCTTGCTCATCAAGCTTGTTTCCTGCCCGCCTGCTGCCCTGTGTGGGTAGTCTTGTGTAATAAAGTCTCCTGCGTGGAGTTCAACCAAACGTCTGAGTCTTGCGTTTGGGTCCAGTCCTGTACACTGCCGGAACATAAGCTAGAGTTTTGTCATTATCAACATAAGGTTTTGGTTTTCTTGCATTACAGTGTCTTTAGAAATATTTCTTACCAAATTCCATTCCTTATAAATATTTCCTCAAGGTGAGCTGTTCTGATCCCCTCCTTCAACATTCACAGCTTGATTAGATACAAAACGGAAGGCCTACTAACCCAATCAGAACTGACAGACCGAAGATAGACAAGAGAAGTATCCAGTTTCCAAAAATAAAATGCAATGTGAAAGCATAAGTGTGACAGTGGGTTCACAACAAACATTCTCCTTATGATAAAGCACTCTGCTCTGGTAGCCGTGAGCCTCATCCTGCCTACAATGTAGGCCTACACAGCTGACTGTGGTTGGCTTTAAAAAATGGATCAAATATTTGTAACAAAAAATGCTAACCACAAACACGCATAACAAAATATATAACACCCCAAGCACAGAGGAACTAAACATTTACATCAAATGTCCTACTCGACAATTTTCCTACGAGAAACCGAGGAAGTTGCGATAGGCTACTTGTGATTCCAGTTGTACCAGATGGTGTGTCCACCCTCATCCTCATGCTCCCTCGTCGCATTCTTGCTTGATAGACAGTGAAGAAGGTGGAGAAACTCGTCTCACTTGTTTTTTAAAACAGGAAAATAAATGTCATGCTTCTTGAACTAAAAGGTAATGTGCCAGAGGAACCAGTTTGAAGTCCGTTTTCAAGGTTTCACAGACCATAAAAAATTTATATTGTAAATAAAATATAAGCCCAAATAAAGAGTAGACTGGAGTTTTGAGTCGCACCGTGATCTGATTAACGTGTTATGCGTAGCCTATTTCACTTCTTGATTGCAAAAATAATTTCGGTATGCTACAAATTTAGGGTTGCTTATTGTGGTTTTCACTGCATTATGCTAAGCGTTGTATCCCACTCAACAACATTGACTTCAGTAATAACCTGATCGTGCAGGTTCACTTGTTTCGAATATTAATTTAGGCAACTGTAATCCAAATAATTTTTTCTGCCCATAGGTGAAACTCACACTCGTTGACCTCCAGTAGGCTACCTTCTGTTCCTACAAAAATATAGCGAAGTTCGTTTGCTTTCCTTAATGTTGATTGCATGTGTTGAGACCTCCCCACCCCACCCACAAGGGCGTGACCTTACTTTAAAAAATTGCGCCCGAGTCCAAAAGCGCACAATCGGCGGTGACCAACAGGCGCAAAAAGTAAGTTGCCTTTCCCTTAAAATTGTCTCGTAATCACGATCGATGTGGTGAGGATACAATTATATTCTGTGCTTTCAATTATAATCGGTATGTTTACGGTAAACGTATACAATAACTGAATTCACATGACTTTGACTTTTCAATGACGGCACACATTTTGTACAATGATACTTAATAGTGAACATAATTTAAATATTAGTTAGCCTGCAGATAATGACAAAAATAATATAAGATATACATGCACGTGTACGAATTGTCCAATAGATTGCGCCAAATTTCACCTCAACGCGTTTATTTTGTCTTAACCCATCTTACCCAAAAACGTATGCTTATTTTAGCTAGGCCTATAGATTCTTACATTCTCACTGTTTACATTGCACAAAGCCACAGGTTAGTGTACCTAAAAACTGTTTGTCATGTGCTAGATCTCTGAGGCATGAATGCAGTATGAATGGAATTTTTTTCAAAGCATTTGTAAATGCGTGCAACGCAGCAAAGTGTTCTCAAAGAAGTTGGTGATTGAATATTTCACTGGAATATAGTGCTCAGGATTACTTTAATTGGACAGCATTTGCATTATTTTATAATTACAAAAAAATCTGATTGTACTGCACCAGAAATTCAATTAAGCAGAAAAGGACAGACAACTGGGCAGTGGTAAAGGAGGGCAGATCGCAGGCGTGAAGGGAAATACTATATTGCTGTAGGCTACAGTGTATTTATCTCTTTTTCTCCCCTCCAATTGTCGCACTGAGGAATATTGTTTCACCGGTTATCCAAGCTTGGGTTTTTCTCAACATGCAGCACTAACCAAACATAGGGCAGGAATTTGTGAGGTACTTTCACGTGACGTCCTTAGAGGAGCATAACATACCCAATACCCTTTACAAATATACTAAAAACACCATTGCAATAATTCTTTTTCAGACAATTTTAGTCAGGCTCATCAGCCAACACATACAATTTAGTCATATTGCCCTCCAGTATAACCACCAGTGAAATACTTTTTAGAAGAATTTTTTTTTTAACAGAATTTACAATTTTACAGAAGAAAATATAGTGGGTTTACTTCAAATAATTGCATGATAACACACTCTAAGTAGATTATTTAAAAGATAATATAGTACTTAAATAAATGTGGTGGTTACACTTTGAGAATGTTTCTAACATATACCAAACTTCTAAAAAATATTAAAATAACATCCAGCAAATCTAGTTAAAAAGAAAATAGTTAAAATCTGTCTAAATAAATTACTACATAAATTACTTGTGGATAATAGACGTTAGACTATAGCCTACTGAAAAAGACTTAAAGACTATATTTTTTCCATTATCTTCTAATATCTATCATCTATGCAAGTGTTTATACAGGTCCATCCATTAGACAAGAAGATCACTGTTCATGTTTATGAATTATGTATGATTTAATCACTATCTAAAACAGATACAATAGATAACTGATACAATTCATACACCTAAATTGGCAGCCTCAAGCAAAGTACGTCAATCAATATCTTTATACCCTTCAACAGAAGAATACACATTGACTGTGATTTAAATGTATAAAAACTGAAGTTCATACATACCTGTATGCATGAGTAGACTTAAATAAAATAACATGCATGCCTGTTAATCAACTTGTTTTCAAATATAAGTATAAGTACAGAAATATGTATTTAAATCTTTAATATGAACATCCCTATTCAAATAAAATTGTCTATAGTGATTTCTGATTTTATTCTCGGGGACTATAGATTTCAACCATGGAGTAGCATTTCTTTTGGCCCCTTGTCACCAGTCAAAATGTCCGAGAGACTGCAAGAGCTAGTGTATGGTTAAGAAGTGCCCTATGTTTGCGACAGTCTCGACAGCCGGGCTGGACTCATATAAACCCTGTTAGTGTTCAGCCAGTGTGAATACCATGCTGGACTATTATTAATTCATGCCCTTACTTTAATCAGACATAGTTTTTTTTTATGTGCACATGTAATCAACAACAAAGCTACTTATACAAGCCATTGTATTCTCTCGTCTGGACTCCTGTGGACTACTGCTTCCCAGCCTGCGTGTGCCATCAGGCGACTGCAACTGGTCCACAATGCTGCTGCTTGCCTGGCCTTCAACCTGCCAAAATGCACATGTGCCACCACCACCTTTACTCTGTTCCGGTGGCTGCCTGCATTCAAATCAGACCTCTCGCACTGGCATCAGTGCTACTTTTAAAAAAAACAACGAATACTTCACTCCCTTTGCCTTCCAGGTCTTGCGACAATCACCTTGATGGTGGCACTTACACGATTGTAACTGGACCTCTAGCATTTTTGGTGCTTAGTATGAAAAATTCACTTTTTCTGTAAGTCTAAAAAGTGTCTGCTAAATGACTGAATTGTGAATGAAGAATATGAACTTGTCAACTAATCACCTCTTTCTTCCTGTTTCTCACCTATCCCTGATGGCCCCACCCCCTTGTGCCCTTTGCCTGCCTTTCCTCTAGTCTATGGCTCGATGCAGACGTCGAACCTTGCTGTGCCTGTGCCTTCCCTTCTTGATGTTGGGAAATCTCTTCATATATGTCACGGTGTCAATCTGTATGGACATGTCGCAGTCCCCTATCAGCCGTCATGCCTCCAAGCATTTCATTGCCCCTGGGGTGTCCAAATCTGTGTCACTGGCACCCCACCCAATCGGACCCTTCTGGAACCTCCAGCCGGATGGCGGCGGTTTTTGGAACCGGCTTCAGATCACGTGGGACCGCAGAAGCAACCCCATCCTGAGAGGGACCAAGGCCTTGAAGGACGATGTAGAGGAGAATGTGCTCTCTCCAGCAGGCACCATGTGTAGCAGGGATCAAGGCTTGATGTCACGCGTCCCGAATTTGAAAACCTTGCCTGAGCAAATACGGGAGTTTGCCCTGTCCATGAACTGCAGAGAGTACCCGCTGCTGTCGGACCAGCCTGAGACGTGCGGCAGCACGGGTCAGGAGGCGCCCATGCTACTGATGGCTATAAAATCAGAGGAGGGCAACTTCGAGAACAGGCAGGCAATCAGGCAGACGTGGGGGCGAGATGGATGGGTGACCGGGCTGAAGGGGAAGGGGGGAATAGTGCGCCGCGTCTTCCTCCTTGCCAAACAGGACGCCTCCGTAGGACCCTACGCAGATGTATCGAATCTACTGGAGCTGGAGAGAGGACGCTACCACGACATCCTCCAGTGGGATTTCCAGGATACGTTTTTCAACCTGACACTGAAGGACGTGTTGTTCTGGCACTGGTTCTCGCACCACTGCCCACGCGGCCGCTTCATCTTCAAAGGCGACGACGACGTCTTTGTGCGGACTCCTGTTCTCCTCGACGCCCTAGGCGAGGTGGAGCTGGGATCGAAAATGAAAATGAGTGATTTCTTTGTCGGTGACGTGATTAAAAATGCAGCTCCGCTTCGTGAAACCTCTAACAAATACTACATCCCTGAGAACTTCTTTAAGGGGCTTTACCCTCCGTATGCAGGTGGAGGAGGGGTTGTGTACTCAGGGGCCTTGGCTTTGCGTCTGAAACAGGTCTCCAGGAGAGTGCACCTGTTCCCCATCGATGATGTATACCTGGGCATGTGTCTTCAGCGGCTGGGGGTCTACCCCATCCACCACGATGGCTTTTTGACCTTTGACTTCCCAAAGAAGGAGGAAAAGAAGCCCTGTTCTTACCACTCTATCCTGTTGGTTCACAAACGGACCCCCAAGGAAATTCTTAGACTTTGGCGGCAACAGAAAGTACCACATCCAGAGTGCGCCAACAAAACAAAGGGCTTCAGTCAGAATGTCACTGCAGTGAAACTAATGCAAAGACCCACCCGTTAAAGACAAAGACATAAATGTACACACACAAAAAAGGCCTAGTTCCCATAGAAATAGCCTCAGGCCTCAACGTACATACAGACCTAGTTTTACAGGTTGACGTGCTAGCGATTTACCTGGGTGCAAGGCGCCTGGGAGTCGCTTCATAGGCGTTTCATGTTGCTCAAAGAACACCAACACTTTACCGGTTAACAAATTATGGTTCCCATATTTTATAAATGTAACCTGTCTCTTGTATTTGACCTGTACATTACATTATTGTTAAGTCACAAGGAACATAGGAACAACAGAAAAATCTTTCTATTTTGTTATTCCAGTTAAGAAATACTTTGAGTTGTGAATAGTTATTCCTGGTAATTGTATTGGGAACCGTAATTGTTTGATGAATTTGGAATTTCGGTATTTACATTGAGAATATCCTTAAAATGTAATTGATGTAACATATTCTCTGAACATAGTCTTTCCATTGACTAAATGACAACCATCAGGGGATGTTTGCAGTAAGTTTCTATGTGACACAAACTGTAGTGATTATCTGTAACTTTTACAAAATTTGTTTGGAACAAAAATGTCCCCGAAGAAAATTTTAAGTATTTTAAGGGTAACATTTAATTTGGAAATGTGTTATTCTTTGCAAGATTCTTGAAACATCTAACATGCCCTAGCTCCTGTAAAGAGGCAGGAGAGGACCCCATTTTGAAATTTTGCCTTGGGCCCTTCTTAAACTGGCCTAGCAAACTGAACCTTTGGAATACTTACCTCAGGATATTTGGTCTAAGGTGTATGGCTGGCTTGTGAGCAGGACATGTACTATATATTAGAGACATTGTCTGTACTTTCCCGAGCCTTTGTTGGCACAGATTGTTCTTCTGCAGAACTTGTATTTTAGAAAACAGATACTGGGTGGGGCTTCCATGTCGGAGTGTCTTAGAGCTGCAATATGCCCTGTAATCCACACTGAATTCTGGCCATGCCAGTGCTGAGGTGGTCAATAGTACCACATGGTGGCACATAATTGACCAGAATGTTACCTACAGAGGGCATGTTTGCCCACCTCATCACTCGATTAGGACTCCATTAGTCAATGAAGGTGTCTGCGCATGCAGCTGCATTCACGCAGGCCTCCGGTGCTGGAGCTGCACAGCTCAGCTGCTGCTTTTTAGAAGGAAAAGGAGCGGCAGGCATAGAGGATGTAGTTTGCACACTCCCCAGACTGACAGTGGACGATGCAGCGAGGTACAGGCTTGCAGGCATACTGCTCTGATTGGACAGAAAAGAAGAATGGGAAACACTTAAGCGTGAAAGTGTTAATCAGCTGTCCTAAATACCTGTTAAACATTAAAGTAGATATTAAGCAGGCCAAGACATTTGAACTGTGGTAGTCAAATTAGATGAATATTTTCCACAAGTTGCTGCACTCGATGACTCCAGGCTATAACAGCTGGAGTACCATCATGTATTGTTTTACAGTTTATTCCACTCTTTAGTTTCCTTCTGAAGTGTATTAAGTATTTACAAGACATTTTATTCTCAGAATAGATGTATTTATTTATTTGTCTGGGACATTTTGAATACTGTCCCGCCTGGACTATTGCAACTCTCTCCTGGCTGGCTTGCCAGCATCGGCCATTAGACCCCTTCAGCTTATCCAGAACGCAGCAGCGCGCCTGGTCTTCAACCTCCCCCGACACTCCCATGTCACCCCCCTGCCCATTGACCTCCACTGGCTACCGGTGATGGCCCGCATCAAATTTAAAACATTGGTGCTCGCCTTCCAGGCAGTCCGAGGATCTGCCCCTCCATACCTCCAAAAGCTCATCAGACCCTACACACCTGCCAGATCTCTGCGTTCCGCCTCCTCAGGACGACTGGTACCCGCCCCCCCCCCCTCTTCATACTAGCACCCGGTCTCGACGTCTGTCTGTCCTGGCCCCATGGTGGTGGAATGAGCTCCCCGTGGAGGTCAGAACAGCAGAAAGTCTGTGCTTTCAAGCGCAGATTGAAGACTCACCTCTTCAAGCTGCACCTCTCTCCACCCCTCCCTACCCCCCTGTGACTATTGTTATTAAAATTGTGTAGTCTCCCCCCCCCCCCCCCCCCCCAAAAAATATATATTTTAAAAAAAAATCCCCAATCATACTGTCTGCGCCTAGTACTTAGATTTGTGTTTGCCTTTTTAGGATTGTTTTAACGCACTTGTTACTAGTTCGGAAATGTACGTCGCTCCGGATAAGAGCGTCTGCTAAATGTCTATAATGTAATGTAATGAATACGCCTGTTGCTATCTCCAAAGCAAGCTTGTTTATTCGTTTTATCCATTACTCTTTTACTCTAGTATATTCAAGTATTTTACAAAGAATAATTATTACATTAGCTAAATAATGGATTCTGACATTGATAACTGAAAAATCCAGCTATCAGTTCTAAGGAATTGAATCAATTACGTATGTATCTATTAAATATGTGAGACCATACATTACTATGGCCTTGTTTACATGGCTATTGTTGAAAAATCCAAATGTGTGAGTAACTGGGTTTAAGAGACCATCCCTCCCTCCCAATGCCAGTAATCTCATAATGTAACAGGCTTCACCTATCTTTCTGAAGACACAAAGAATACACACCCAATATTAAAAAGGTCTAAGCATTCACTCACACAATCTCCCAATTTCCCATTTTCTTTTATCAAAAATACAAGAACAAATGTGTGTGGCAGCACCATGGAGTAGATGCTTGTGCAAATTTTTAATTCTTTATAAATGTTAATTGAAATGCCAGCATGCCACTTTTGTATTGTCCCTTAAATATCTTTTGTGAATTTAAATGTTAAATGTTTATTTTATTATTAGTACATGTATTCACACCATACCCGTCAGCCTCTGTGTTAAAATATATTAAACTGAACTTTATATGAATACTGATGGTGTGATGATATATAATGATACTTTTTTGTCATTTTCTTGTGGTAATCTATTCTTTAATTCACTACACAATGATAATCCTCATTAGAGTTGAAACTGAAAAAGAAACACAACAAAATCACACTTTACCCCTAAAAATAACTGGAAAATATCTAGTTTTACTAGAGATGTTATGATTAGATATCCTCACAGCATGTTTATGAGCTATGTATATTCAAATCAAAAACTCAACTAATGTTGCAGCATATATCCACTGCAGTTTATACAGGTTGCATCTGGTGTACACTGTGTCCTATATGTGGACTGTATAGATTACACTCCTTCCTATAGCTCTACAAGTGGTCCCCAACCCTATTCCTGGAGATCTACCTTAGGGTTGAAATGAAAACTTACAGGACAGTAGATCTTGAGGAATGGGGTTGGGAACCACTGCTCTACAACACCCCCTCCATTTTCCTCCCCATTTGAAATGCCCAGTCATATACAGCCCCACTCATGCTGCAATCTCCGCAGCCATTTTTAGACAAGTGTGCATTCTCCTCTGAAGAAGCTAAGTTTACTTAGACATGAGTCAGAGGAAAACACTTTAGTTTTAGTGATATACCAGCGCAAACAAACTAGCTTTCCTTGGGTGCTTGTCAAAAAAAATCCAGATAAACATGTTTTTCCACACTTAGTGAGAACAACTCCCAAGAATGGACTGCAACATTGTATCTCCAAATCTGGTCACTTTTTTGTTGCAATGCAAAGCAACAATAAAGGTTTAAGTAACAAGAGAATATTTGAAGATGCAATGTTGTGGTCCATTCTTGAGAGTTGCTGTCCTCACTAAGTGTGAAAAACATGTTATCAGGGGAAGAACACGATTCATGTGCAGCTTTACCAAGCAGACTGCGGCACCCAACAGACTAGCGTGGGCCAATAGAGAGCGATGAGACATCGATCCCGCTTGACTGAACCCTCCCTGACTCTGGGCGACGCCTACTGCCAATTATATGCTGCTTCGGGATTCGAGCCCCCACTGTTGGACTGCGTGACTATTAATGTGAATGCCCTTCCCCTTTTCCATCTCCCGCTCTGTGTCTCTTCCCCAATGTTATCATTTAGCTGCCTTTATACTCGATTGATGGTTGTGTTTATGCTTGAACAGGGGAGGGCAATCTTATCTGAAAAGGGCCAGTGTGGGTGCAGGTTTTTGATTTAGCCCAGCACTAAGACACCTGACTTAACTAATTAACTAATCATGGTCTTCAATCAAGACGTTGATAAGTAGAATCAGGTGTGTTAGTGCAGGGCTAAAACAAATTTTATAAACTATGTAACTAGTAATGGTTAATATAATCATGTATAAGTGTGCACTAAGCATAGCACAGTACATCATAGAGCAGAAACCATGTGGAGAACACAAAGTCAAAAGTTTCTGCTGGAACTATGAAGTGAAGTGAATCTGATCCCATCCATACATGTCCTTTAAATCATTTATTAATCAAACCATCTGCGCTGTCTGTTACAGACAAAATGAGAAGTAAAGCCTTTTACATCATATATACAGGAATGTACTTGTAGACTCATTCATAGAGGTTGTAGATGATTAACAATGCCTGTAGTTCCTTTTCCATGCAACTAAATGGAAAAAAAAGAAATGTCTTCTATGTACATGATGCATTGTTTAATGTGCTTGTGAGATCACTGTTGAGCAGCGTTCCACAGTTCACATATGGTCTTTCTCCTGATCAAACTGCTCAATTCTCCATTTCCTGACGAAATTACCTATTTATCAAACAGTACACTGATGTACTAACATCTTCAGAGAAAGGGGTTCAGTTTTTAGTCTTTCCCACCCATAATGTTCTCGCCGCTTTCTTCCTCATCCTCTTCATCAGTTTCGTCCTCACTCTCGCTGTAGTGGTAGTTGACACGGTTTGTGTTGACAAAAAGGTCGCTGTCATCCTCTGAATCAGTCATCCCTTCATGCTTTTCATTTTCTTCCGCTTCCTTCTCTTCCTGCTGCTGGCCCGGTCTTCTCTCCCCCAGGGTGGACTCCTCAGAGAAACCCTCTGGCCTGAGACAGTCAAAAAGATTAGATCCACCGAGCAGGGCATTTTTATACCAACAAATTAACTAACACCGATATTATAAGTAAATAATTTTTTTTTAAAAACGTATTAAAAACTGTTCTTCATATAATTGTGCAGACTCTTTGATTCGTGGTCAGAATGTTACCTTACAGTATAGCATTAAACTAAGTTTTCCAATAGGACTTTCTCCACCGGCTTCAAAAATACAGGGAAATATTCAGCAACAGCGACGGTCTCCTTCCAGGAAATTAGGATACCATTAAACACAATGTTCTCTTAACATGTAAGCAGCATTGTGGCAGTACAATAATGGTTTCAAAAACTTTGTACTTTTATTTGGATTTCACCATCCATCATAATACACTGCTCAAATAAATTAAGAGAACACTTAATCATCACAATCAACACCAAGTCAATTAAACCAAACCGGTCATGCTGGATGATGCTGGATGATGTTGCAGGTGGCATAACATTCGCCACGGCGTCTCCAGACTCTTTCACGTCTGTCACATGTGCTCAGTGTGAACCTGCTCTCATCTGTGAAGAAAACAGGGCGCCAATGGCGAACCTGCCAATTCTGGTGTTCTCTGGCAAATGCCAATCGAGCTGCACGGTGCTGGGCTGTGAGCACAGGTCCCACTACAGGACGTTGGGCCCTCATGCCACCCTCATGGAGTCCGTTTCTGACAGTTTGGTCAGAAACATGCACACGAGTAGCCCGCTGGAGGTAATTTTATAGGGCTCTGGCAGTGCTCCTCCTGTTCCTCCTCGCACAAAGGAGCAGATACCGGTCCTGCCGCTGGGTTGTTGCTCTTCTATGGCCCTGTCCAGCTCTCCCTCCTACGGCCTGTCTCCCGGCATCTCCTCCACGCTCTTGAGACTGTGCTGGGAGACACAGCAAACCTTCTTGCGACGGCACGTATGGATGTGCCATCCAGGAGCTGGACTACCTGTGCAACCCGAATGGGCTGCAGGTACTGCCTCATGCTACCAGTCGTGACAAGGGCACTAGCAAAATGCAAAACTAGAGAAAAATCAGTCAGGAAGGATAAGGAGAGAGAAATGGTCTGTGGCCACCACCTGCTAAACCTGGGGGTTGTCTTGCTGTTGCCTCTCCTGTCCACCTGTTGTCACTCTCATTTGCACCAAAGCAGGTGAAATTGATTCACAATCGTTTACGCTTCCTAACTGGACAGATCGATATCCCAGAGGTTTAATTGACTTGGTGTTATACTGTGTTGATTAATTTATTTGAGCAGCCTACTATTCTTGCAGCTGACCAAACAAGCTAAATTTAAATCCAATGTAGAGTAAGATTGACTAAGACACTGGATTTAAGAATTGAAGGTTTTAAAAAAAAATCTTTTTATTTTTTTTAATAAATGTGGGGCTGAATATGTCCAATTCCAACCCTAATTTGGATAATCTAATTGACCAGTTGTTGCCACATTCAGGCGCTCCACTACTGATTCGGGAGGGTGACGATTATAATACTCGCAGTTCTCCTCCGAAACACGTGGTGTCACCAGCCTATTTCTTTTCACACCGCAGCCCACAAGCAAGCTTGCATGAGTTGGAAGAGGAAATTTATTTTGCGGCTTTGGCATGGGCTGCGTCCCAATCCAGTTTTTGCTCCACCCTCGTAAACCTCACTTGGGGGAATCCCTTTTGAGACTGGGATGTACCCTCGGTCTCCATTTTAGGTGTGAGTCCAATCCGTAATAAAGCCAAGTGAAGTTTGTGACTTAGCCCCTCCACCAGAGCACTCTGCAAGCTCATATTACCCACAATTCACATCAAACTTCCAGTTCAGTGATAAACACGTTAATGTTTATCGCGGTATTATACATTAAAAGTGCATACAGAATGGAAAAGACGGTGTATAGGCTAATAAATACAGGTTAATCCAGTAGTAGTTTGCTATTTTGTATCATAGTTTAGCTCATTGTTTTATGCAGCAGCATAGCAGTGTAGCCTATTGTGGGATGTACCAGGTTCTCATCTTGCTTTTAAATGGATTATTAGGCTACTCGTTTCGCAATATTCTTCTGTATCTAATTTGCCAGATAGCCTAACAATCAAACAAATGAATTCCTCAATAACCAAGAGACAAATAGGTAAATAAACTTGTGCAGCATTTCCTATATCCACATTAAGTGCTGATGCAAAATGTGTTAATATGTCATTCAAAGATTCTGCAGTTTAGCCAAGTGATCAATCAGCACATATATGTTTTTTTCTAGCTTGAATGCGTTACCGTGTTTGTCGACGCTGGTTGCAGCCATTTAAGAGGTTTTCCTCTTGAAATGTAGGCTATCCAATGTTTAAATCTTTTTGACTAAATTAATTAGGCTACATTCTTTAACGTGACGAGGAGAAAACGCAAAGCTAACATGGCGCAACGTTGGGATTTTTTGCCAGTTAATTATTAATAATTATTGCCACCCTTATTAAACAATCTCACGTTAGTCATCTCTTTGTCATTGTCATTTATTAATAATTATATGCTACATAATTGTTGTTGATTATTTAGGGAATTCATTGTTTGATTGACATAAGCAACGGAAACAGGTTGGGAATGTTCGGTTTAAATGCTTTATGCTCTTTTCCCAGCGCACCGGCTGTCATCTAGCCTACATATTTAAATGCTACACAATTTTATGACACACAAATAAATATGCTAGCACACAAAACTTACTGTATTTATTGATATTTGTTATTCAGTAAATCAATTGCTTGACTGATAATCAATGGAAACAGGTTGAGAGTTTCATCCGTTTAAAGGTAGGGTACGGTGACCGGCGTTTTACATCCAAGATCCCACGATATGCCACTGTGGCCGTGCAGCAGCATGGTTAACTTTCGAGTATAGCTGGGGTGAAGTGCGTCTCAATTCAAATAACCCGCTCCGCCCTCGCTTCCTCCCACTCGCTCCGCCCTCGTTCCCTCCCACCCGCTCCACCCTCGCTCCCTCCCACCCGCTCCGCACTCGCTCCCTCCCACCCGCTCCGCCCTCGCTTCCTCCCACTCGCTCCGCCCTCGTTCCCTCCCACCCGCTCCACCCTCGCTCCCTCCCACCCGCTCCGCACTCGCTCCCTCCCACCCGCTCCGCCCTCGCTCCCTCCCGCTCGCTCCACCCTCGCTCCCTCCCGCCCGCTCCGCACTCGCTCCCTCCCACTCGCTCCGCCCTCACTCCCTCCCACTCGCTCCGCCCTCGCTCCCTCCCACCCGCTCCGCACTCGCTCCCTCCCACCCGCTCCGCACTCGCTCCCTCCCACCCGCTCCGCCCTCGCTCCCTCCCGCTCGCTACACCCTCGTTCCCTCCCACCCGCTCCGCACTCGCTCCCTCCCGCTCGCTCCACCCTCACTCCCTCCCGCTCGCTCCGCCCTCGCTCCCTCCCGCTCGCTCCAATCTCACTCCCTCCCACCCACTCCGTACTCGTTCCCTCCCACCCGCTCCACACTCGCTCCCTCCCACCCGCTCCGCACTCGCTCCCTCCCACCCGCTCCGCCCTCGCTCCCTCCCGCTCGCTCCACCCTCGCTCCCTCCCGCCCGCTCCGCACTCGCTCCCTCCCACTCGCTCCGCCCTCACTCCCTCCCACTCGCTCCGCCCTCGCTCCCTCCCACCCGCTCCGCACTCGCTCCCTCCCACCCGCTCCGCCCTCGCTCCCTCCCGCTCGCTACACCCTCGTTCCCTCCCACCCGCTCCGCACTCGCTCCCTCCCACTCGCTCCACCCTCACTCCCTCCCGCTCGCTCCGCCCTCGCTCCCTCCCGCTCGCTCCAATCTCACTCCCTCCCACCCACTCCGTACTCGCTCCCTCCCACCCGCTCCACCCTCGCTCCCTCCCACCCGCTCCGCACTCGCTCCCTCCCACTCGCTAAACGCAAGTGTATACTCCTGTTTTATTGGTATGTGCGTCACATGTGAAGTTTGCAAGTGAAGTTTACGAGGGCGGAGCAAAAAAACTGGATTGGGACACAGCCATGCAGTCTACGGGCACCGGATCCACCACCGGGGGTCACCCCAATTGACTGAACTGAAAAATGTTTTGGCATTTAAAGTAATATACATGTTCCCCCCCCCTAAATTGCATCAATAAGGACAGTGTCAGCATTGGAAATGAGAGTGGTTTTACCAGAATCCCGTTTTCTGCAGATGTCGAATGTGGTCCTTGTAGAGTATGAAGCTGATCTCTCCCTTCACCTTTTCTCCTTCTTCAATTGGATCCACAATGACAAAATCACCTGAGGGAGAGGGGGATAGTATCAGTGTTTCCTGAGAAAGACTAGCTGATTGACTGGTATTGTTGAGATATCAAGATAATCTACAGAACATTCTCCTGCCTTGGCATCCTGAGACTTACACAGAGGTTTAGACTCTTCATGAGATATTCTCATTCTCGATTTTGTGCCAACTTCTGCTCTTAATTACTTAATCAGCTCAATCACATCTTGATCTGACATTTGTATAAACTCCAGCTACAGCCGCATACTGCAAGTGTGTATAAACTCCAGCTACAGCCGCATACTGCAAGTGTGTATAAACTCCAGCTACAGCTGCATACTGCAAGTGTGTATAAACTCCAGCTACAGCCGCATACTGCAAGTGTGTATAAACTCCAGCTACAGCCGCATACTGCAAGTGTGTATAAACTCCAGCTACAGCCGCATACTGCAAGTGTGTATAAACTCCAGCTACAGCTGCATACTGCAAGTGTGTATAAACTCCAGCTACAGCCGCATACTGCAAGTGTGTATAAACTACAGCTACAGCCGCATACTGCAAGTGTGTATAAACTCCAGCTACAGCCGCATACTGCAAGTGTGTATAAACTCCAGCTACAGCCGCATACTGCAAGTGTGTATAAACTCCAGCTACAGCTGCATACTGCAAGTGTGTATAAACTCCAGCTACAGCCGCATACCGCAAGTGTGTCCAACAGATTTTAATGCACCCCTGTGTCAGAGAGAATTAAAAACAAGAAAAAATTATAATTACAAATATGCTATAAAATCTTAGTAGAACGACTAAATTTAAATGGACGGCATGACAATTAAGGTGCTAGTCCTGGATTAATTTTCTATAAGAGGTGATCCAACACAGGAATTGCGGAATTTACCACCCCAACCCTGAAGACCCCAGTTACCTCTTTTGATCCAGATGTTCTTCCGGAATTTGGTGGGCATGCTGACCAGAAAGCGCTCACCATGTGCAGTTACTGCTTCATGAAGGTTATTCCCGGGACTGCCCAAGACCTGAGGGAAAGCACAAATCAACGAAGGTTCCGTACATGCATTCTATATGGTAAATATTGATGACCGTCTTTCCTTACTTTTTAAAATAAATAGCTAAAGGCACAGGATTGGAAGGCAGACTCACCCGAACAACCTGCTGACTTTCAGTGGGGGTGACAAAATCACCCAACACCTCCTTTACCACATGCTTACGTTTGGTGGCCTGTGACATAACTGAAAAGGGCTTGTGTAGTCTTTCACGTCGGAGGCTGTAAAACTGGTATAAATTCTTCTATTTGAATGTTCCCCAGCTGCGGAAAAAGAGGAATTATAATGTAATTGAATCACACAAACACTCCCATCAACACACAAAATATTATGAAATGGTCATTAAATGCCGCAGGAATAAAGTGCATAATACGATGCATACAGCTACTACATTTTATATTTAAGTGTAATCTTAATATAAATATCCACTTTAATATAAAACAAGCACATTCGGAGACTGATGATTGCCATAAAAGTTAAGTTACTGTAACCCTCAAAGAACTGAAGTCAGGGGGGTTGATTATGACACAGATTAGCAATATGATGCCAAGTTGTCAACAGTAACGTTATGCATCTTCCCAGAAAAATTTCTAGCTTCCTTATAAAAATTAATGAGTTAGCTAACGTTGTAAGAAATATTTCAGTTCACCTAACGTTATGTCAAAAATAACAAATGTAAAAACATTTGAAAACACAAACGCGTAGACGTTTCTTGTTTTATAGCCATCTGTGCTTGGAAATATATCCCTCTAGTTAGCCAACTGGTAAACAACTCACTAGGTAGCGTTAACTAAGCTAGAAACACATGTTATGCATGTTAAAGTTAGCTAACTTAGCAACCTACCTTGAAAGGCGAAAAGACAGTGGAAGAACGTACAGCTCCAATTAATTCCCTGATCGCAGTGAGCGGGCAATGTTTTGTTATGGAATCTCACAGAAATCCTGAACAATTATAATACTCGGATGTGTTTATAACAAGAGAAATAGTAGATAAAAAACGACTACAAATAACGCATGCAAGCGGCACAGTCAACACCACCGAGTTTAAGTTCCTGTACAACGCTGATATCCTTCCGGGCGCAAAAATATTTTGTATAGAATATATTGTAAACTAACTTTGTAAACTGACTTCGTATTTAGCTATAAGTTCAAAATAACCTATACCTTTTCTTGATTGATATATTTGATTATTATTACGATCCCTTTGTGTATTGGCATGACGTATATCTTAAGACACGTCTAAGCTGTAATCAACACTTGTTCCCAATCAACACAACCATAAATTCACTGTTTCGGTCGGTTCAATTTTGCCGAACAGAACGGAAACGGAAATATATTGGTGGCGGGAACCGGAAGTGACGTTGGACTTTTTTGAGCGAAATTGCGGACAAGTCTGCGCGGACGCTTATTAACGCTTTTATATAACAGGTAAATAACCACCGAATAAAGGCACACTGTATTGTTAAGTGCACATTGCAGCTCTAGAAAATAATATTCCATTCGGAAATTATAGTTTTCAAGCCATAGCTACCTTGCAAAATGATATTCTCCCGCTAGCTAACTAATTTTAGCGAGCGTTCGCTTGCTTCTCCTGCTGGTAACGTTAGTGTGATCAGTATGAAATTGAATACCAATGTGTTTAAATGTACGTTAACTGTCGAATTATCTTTCACTGAATGAACTTATTGGGTACCTTTCTGTAGCGAGTTAATGGCTTTATTTAGTTGTTTACGTGATACTGATAGTTTACATGCTGGCGTTGGCCAGCAAGCGTGGCTAGTTGGTGTTATATTTTAATTGACACAAATAACGATGGCTAATGGTGGGAACATTTAGCCAAGTAGTTAATTGGTAAACACTATCTATCGTACTATCAAGTTCGCTCGCTTTCACTCAAAATGTTTTATTTCAGAAGCCATTTCCCATTTGGCAAGCTATCATTGCTTCGTACCACTATACATAACCAAAGTAATCCACTGGCACTAAGTTACTGGCTAGTCGTTTGCTTGCTACAGATGATTCCACACCAAGAACTCCACATTTCTCGAGTTCTAAAGTTGACTGATGCAAAACGTAAATGTTGCTTACCATGTGAAATGCACTTTTATGACTCGATTTGTTTAAAAGCGTCTGGTAAATGACTAAAATTAAATTTTTCGTTGTAATAGATTATTCAGTAAGGTTCCTGTGGTTTCGTAGGTTGGGGTGGGGAAGGATATTATGCGTGTCAAGTACCCATAAGTTCGTCTTGTTTGTGGGATGAATTCTTCTGTGTTAGTCATTGGGCCTCGTTCACAAAACTTCTCTTAACTTTTCTGTACACCATACGTATTTGTACTGTGACACAATTCCTGTTCTCTACACCATCACATTGGATTTAAAATGGAAGTAATGAAAATTAAGTTAAAGTGCAGTCTGTCAGCTTTAATTTAAGGGTATTCACATCCATATCCAGTGGTCCATGTAGGGATTACAGCCCTTTTTACATACAGCCCCCCCATTTTAGAGGACCAAAATTTGACAAATTGACAATCTTAGTCATCATATTTAGTATATGGTTGCAAATCCTGTGCATTCGATGGCTGCCAGAAGTCTAGACATCACCAGATGCTGGGGATCTTCCCTGGTGATGCTTTGGTCATGCCATCATCAGTTCCTGTTTGTTTCAGTGTATTTTTGCCTTCAATTGGGTTCAGGTTGGGTGATTGACTTCGGTCAAGAAAATGTAAATTTTTGGCCCTGAAACTCCTTTAGCAGTGTGTTTGGGGTCATTGTCCTGCTGCAATGTGAAGTGACGTCCAATGAGTTTTGAGGCATTTGGTTGGTCTTGCGCACATAAGATGGTTCTGTACATTTTCAGACTTAATCCTACTGCTTGGCAGTCAGGTCATCAGTAAAGACAGTGAGCCAGTTCCAGTGGCATCCATACATGCCCAAGCTATAACACCCCCACCACCATGTTTCAAATATGATAGTGGTTGTTTTGGATAATGAGCTGTTGTTTTTTTTTGTTTTGTTTGTTTTTTGCTTTGGTACAGGTTGTTACTCATCTCATCGGTCCATAATAGTTTGTTCCACAACTATATATATATATTAATTTTTAATTTTTAAAAATATACTTTTAAGCAAACTCTAACCTGGCCGTTCTGTTCTTGAGACTTACCAGTGGTTTCCATTTTGCAGTGAAGCCTCTGAAGTAGGTTATGCTGGTGTTGTCGTCTTTATATTTTAGTCTTTGACTCATCTATGCCTACATCCTTGAGAGTGTTCTTGATCTGTTCGACAGTTGAAAAGGGGTTTTTACTCATGATTGAAAGTGTTTTTCGGTCATCCGCAACAGTGGTCTACCAGGTTGTTTGCTATTGCTGAGCTCACCAGTGCGTTCATTCAGTGCCGCGGGCGACATTAGTCAACAAAAATACAAACGGTCTAAAGTGTCGAGGGCGACGAAAGTTGACCACAGCCCTCCAGTGTCCAAAATTAACACCCGCCAGGCGCCAAATGTGGGTAAATTTTCCTATTGGCGGCTAAATTTAGCAGTGTCACCAGCCACTGGCGGTTGTATTAAAAACAAAAATTAGAAGACAACATTGTGAGGTTAGCGCTTTTTCTTTTGTGTCAATGTAGTCGTGGAGGCGGAGTTTGTGTATTGGACTGCTTGATGACATTGGACATCTCGGAACAGCGGGGGCTATTTTTAATCATAACGTTTGGCTGTATTTCACTTTAATTAACTTAAGTTTGATTAATGCAATGATTCTATTGAATGTCTTAACTTGATATGTTTGTTTGTGTGGGTCTGCCCCACTCTCTTTTTTTGTTGTTGGTGAACTGAATCAGGTGTGCCATTTAGTGCCATCTATCCTCATTAACAAAAAAATCTGTTCAATAGGTAAAATAATTAGTTTTATTTGAAGTTTGCACATTGACAGAATCGATCTACAAATTTAGAATGTCGGCAGCCATATTGGCTTGGCACTGCCCCCAATGTTTTGATCGATTTATTCTGATTTTTCCACCCCATGATGGCCTGCTTTACTGGCATTGACACTTCTTTGGGCCTCATGTTGGGAGACAGCAGCAACTAACTCCAAATACAAATTCCACACCTAGAATCAACCTTAGACCTTTTTTGCATGAAATAATGATGCAAGAACACCCAGCTGGCCAAGAAACAGCTGAGCAGACAATTGTCCAATTACTTTTGGTTCACTAAAATGGGGGGCACTATATATATAAAATGAGCGGCAATTCCGACATGGTTCACTCGATATGGATGTAAATACCCACCAATTAAAGCTGACTGTCTGCATTTTAGCCTCATATACATCATGGTTTTATTTCAAATCCAATGAGCTGGAGTACAGAGCCAAAACACCAAAATTGTGTCACTGTCCAAATGCATACAAGCTGAACTGTATTTGCTTTGAATAAATTGCACTGATTCGGTGCTCTGAATCAGGGAATTTGAAGAATACAAAGAATAACAGTACACGGTTTATGCCAAGTGCACATGCTGAAAAGTGATGGCATGTTTTTTTTTCAAAAATTTAAAGTGCATAGTTTATCTGTTCCTGTTCATCTATACGTACCGTTGTGATATCTAAACAGACCTGTTGTGTATAAATAGCGCAATTTGTAATGGCGTGACCACCGTAAACCTGATTACCAATGAAATACTAAAGCAATACATTTCTGAAATATTATAAAATATAACCAAGAATGTCATGCTCACCCAGTTTTATAACTACTTCCTACAGCCAGCAGCCATGTCTTCGACATCTCAAAAACACAAGGATTTTGTGGCCGAGCCCATGGGGGAGAAGCCAGTGATGGCATTGGCTGGAATAGGAGAGGTTCTTGGAAAGAGACTCGAAGAGAAGGGCTTTGACAAGGTGTGTATTGCATTTATTTTCAGTTCAAAAGAAGCAGGCTCATAGTCATAGTGCCGACCTATTTTTGGCTTGTCTGGCATGTGCATGTTTGTTCCTAGACCAGTTGGTGTGCGTTGTGGGGAAAAGTTGAAAAGGCGCTTATGTCTGCACATCTGTACTTCCCTATTCAGAGTCTCGCTGATCTGCTTTCTCTCCTCTTCCCATAGGCATATGTAGTATTGGGTCAGTTCCTGGTGTTGAAGAAGGACGAGGAGTTGTTTCGGGACTGGTTGAAAGACACGTGTGGTGCGAATGTCAAGCAGCAAGGTGACTGCTACGGTTGCTTGCGCGAATGGTGTGACTCCTTCCTGTAGTGCCACTCGCCCTCTCAGCAGCGCCACATTTCCCTCCTGGTCCATATGTTCAGTCTTTACCTCCATCTCGAAAAAACTTATTTTCATCCACCACCTCACTACCTTTACAGAGTGCTTCTCACTCACAGTACCTCATGGCACAGTATGTCTGTTGGACTTTGGTGTTCTGGGGGTATGACGGGGCTTGGTTTGGATTTTTATGCGTGTAAACCTTACGTCGTTTGTATAGAGCTCAACTTGAATAAGGCACATTATGTTCAGAAGTACACGCACTTGTCATTCCCCACTCAATTTGGTGTTTTTACCTTTCCGACTGTTATTAAAATGGAAAGGGCTTTTAAAGTTTTGAACGGAACACAGCTTTTAAACTGCAATGAGATCCTTTTCTCTTTTTTTGGGTGTACTTGTTCTGATGTTATGGTACATCCTTTGTTTTGCATCCACTCTGCTTTTAAATATGTTTTTGTGCTTTAATGCAAATGTCAGACTGCAGTGAAATGATGTGGACAGTTGCAACACTTGTGATATTAGCCTAATATTTTAGCAGTGTATTGAATATTAGATCAAGTTGGTTTCATTTCACTAGTTGAACCTTCCAGCTGTTTAAATAATTACTGGAAACGAATGACTTAGGGTTTTCAGTGGTCTCCGAGCTCTCCCAGATAATGAAGTTTTTCAGGATATGTTGCTGCTTTCATACAATTGAAGTAAAAAATAAATAAAAGTTTTTAGAATTGGTGGATAATGACCTGACACTGGTTTTTGTCTTGACTGTGAATTGGAGGAAAAATGCTGTTATTTTTTTTATTATTTAAAATTGTGCTCTGTAGTTTTGTTGATCTGCCATTTTTAAAAAATAATAAAATCAAGTGTAAACCTTTGATTTTTGTTCATTTTCCATTATGCTCATCAGTCCTGTCTAAAAAGAAAATTGTCACATTAGCTTATGGTGAGGTAGACTCTGCAGGTGTAAAAAAAAAAATATATATATATACAGGTGCAGCTCAAAAAATTAGAATTCATTACATTAAAAAATTCATTACACATAGAGTGAAATATTTAAAGCCTTTATTTCTTGTAATTTTGATGATTATGGCTTACAGCTAATGAAACCCAAAATTCAGTGTCAGAAAATTAGAATATTTTGCTTTAACATATTTTTAAAGTATCATATTTAATGTTTGGTCGCATATCCTTTGCATGCTGTTACTTCCTGAAGTCTGTGACCAATCAACATCAAAAGACTATCTTATTTTTAGGTACTGTTACAAGCGATACTATAACCTCTGCATTTGAACTGATCTCTATGAGAATTGGGGGGTAAGACTAGATTCAGCTGTAAATTACGCTGGTACAGTATGGAACACATGACTGGCGAAATGGCTGTACGTCATCAAGGGTCTCGATATCTGTGTGGTACGGCAACTCCACAGCTCAGCAGAGGAAACGGCTGGCCAGAATTATCCGCTCCGCCTCAAAAATCATCAGCTGTACACTCCCCCCCATCTCTGACATCTACAAGACCCGCATTCAGCGAAAAGGTCTAAAAATACTACAGGACTCGACGCACCCTGCCAACCCCCTCTTCATAACACTCCCCTTAGGTAAAAGACTCAGGATCATCAAAACCAAGACATCTCGCTTCTCCAACAGCACCTACTGCAAAACTATACAAATACTCAATGGTTCCCCAATTCTGCATCAGCACTTTATGAAAAGCACCTGACACTTTATAGCACTTGACATTTTAATACACTTGTCACTTTAAAGTACCTGCCATTTATTTTTTAATTTATGCTGAATTCTTTCTTGGACTGTAATCCTTTGATGTGTGTAATGCTTGTGGGGTGGGGGCTATGTGTTATGTGTTTTGACTATTATGCTGTGTTATTGTTTTTTGTATTGTTTTAGTCATGAGTGCACTGAAACAAATTCCTAACAACTTGTTGTATGGCAATAAATTATTGAATCTTGAATCAAACGAGCCCCAAACCATCACTCTGCGGCCAGAAATGGAGTAGATGTGGATGGATCCCTTTAAGGGTTGTTTCTCCTGACTTTTTTCCCCATAGAGTTCTATAGGAAAATGAGTCAGGAGAAATAACCCTTGCAGTGATCCATCCACATTTACTCCATATCTGGCAACAGAGTGATGGTTTGGGGCTCGTTCGATAGCTCAGACCCTTGATGACGTACAGCCATTTAGCCAGCCATGTGTTCCATACTGTACCAGTGTAATTTACAGCTGAATCTAGTCTTACCCCCCAATTCTCATAGAGATCAGTTCAAATGCAGAGAGGTTATAGTATCGCTTGTAACAGTACCTAAAAATAAGATATCGAGTCTTTTGATGTTGATTGGTCACAGACTTCAGGAAGTAACAGCATGCAAAGGATATGCAACCAAATATTAAATAGGATACAGAAAAATATTCACATCTTCTGAGACACTGAATTTTGGGTTTCATTAGCTGTAAGCCATAATCATCAAAATTACAAGAAATAAAGGCTTGAAATATTTCACTCTGTGTAATTAATCTATATAATATATGAGTTTCACTTTCTGAAATGAGTGACAAAAAATATTGAACTTTTTCACGATATTCAAATTTTTTGAGCTGCACCTGTATATATAATATGCCCAGAGAGCCATACTGCCATTCAACACAGTAGCATTTATTACACAAGACAACACTGCTTAATGGGGACAATAGGATTTTATTCAGGTCAACAAAAAAAACACTGCAACGTGCTTTCTACAGACATTTGTTTGATATGAACCATTGGTATGACACAATTTCATATTTTAATTTTTTAAAATCACATATTCCTTTTGCACATCTAAAGGCCTATGAAAGCCCATTGTTATACATTACACAGGAGCGTACAATAGGACAATTTGACATCTCAGAAAAGGACTGCCTACCCATGTTAAGACATTAACAGAATCACTACAGAATAAAAGGATATTAAAACGGCTAATGTATAATGCAAACGATGAAAAGCTCATTGTTTTACAACTAACACTAGTAAATCCCCCTTTTTCCCTGAACATGCTAAACCTAAAATTACATCTAGTCAAAGCATTTTAAAATCACTTAAAATCTTATAGATCAGCCTCTGTAGTCCCTTTTTAGCATATTTGTTTAAAACTCCAGTTTCTTGTTCATCTTTCCAGTGTTTAATTGTGCGTTTGTGATAACATCCCCCCACAGGTGTGAGGTCCTAAATTCCAGATTTTTCTCTGGAGGGAGGCAGTACGTAGCAGCTTTGGGGGTTGGTAGAAATTCTAGTAGCCAGATGCTATATATGTATGTATGTGTCAGCCAGTGGTCTTCACAAACCGCTGGTGAGCAGGAAGCCCTGCTTCACTGGATGGCCGTTGTTTAATTCACCACAGCAGAGGAACCCATCTTGTTTATCCCGCACAACCGGGACCCCTTGTAGAGGTAGTAATAGCCCTGCAACATACAAGCACAAAGCAATGAGACTTAAGACTAGAAACATTTGCTGTGTAACAGTAAACAATGATACAATGTTGAGTTATTTTAGGTCTTTAATAAAATGTTTAGGATTTGTTAGCTGCCCAGTTTTCATCAGTTAAATCAAACGTATCGAGATTTAGCCATCCCAGGTGAGATTTATAGCCCTCATTCTCGGTGCCGACTGACCATCAGTCCCAAAGGGCTGTAAATAATTAGCCATAACTTTGCCCTGGGGAAGGGGGTTTTATTTGGTAGGGTATTTTGTGCCACCGACTGGAAAAACAGGGCAAAAGTAGATGGGACTCATGGCTATGTGCCAAATTTGAGCTTATACCGAATTTGATAATGATTTATACCTCTGTTGCACCCCTAGAGGCAATTTGTGAGGCATCGTACTATTCACACTATTCGCTCTAGAATACACTTTCAGCTTGAAAAGTGCTGGGCCAGAACCAAATCTGACCTGACTTTCCTCAAAATCGCCCCAACATTTCCTTGGAAAACATGTTTTGTGCCAGATGATTGTGGCTCAACAGAAAAATCCTGTGGAAGGTTTTGCACTGGCTGGTGAAATTCAGTCATATGCATGGTGTCATGGGTACAATACTTAAATGATTAGATGATGTTGTCTCTTACCTCCTCTCCATAGTCCTCGCCCCAGCTGTTCTTAATGGCCCAGAATGGGGTCCCATTACCTGCACAGTATGATATGCATGTTAGCACTGGTAAGAGCACATTAGCTTATTTCGGTTTAGTTTTCATGTACCCTTAAACATGTATTGCCAGCATATGCCTGTAAACGTGTTGAAAAGAAGCTTGTGTTGCCATGTTTCTCCCCCTGCCCCCCATTTTGGAGCAGCTGAGCTGACACAAGAACAAAATTGTCTCTGTCATAGCGAAAATGATCCAGACATGTATGTAATCATATGTGCATTTTCGTTTCCAACAACGACACTTGTAAAGCTGTTGCTGAACCTTATTTGAGTGGATTTAGGCGACTATTTACACAAAGTTAGCCGGGGGGACATTATATGCTAATTGTTAGCATTGCTCCAATTCAGGATTTATTACAATCTAGTTACAACAGTGAGACCAGGACAGCATCACTACAGCCCTACATACCATTTTGGAGATAAGTAAAACAATAATCTAATTCTTCAAAATGGGTGAACTATCCCTGTAAATCTAAACGGAGGCTGAAACAACGTAATCGTATACAGTAATTTGAGCGAAAATATCGTCCATGTGCACTTTGTAATCAAATGTGCATTTTTGTTTCCAACAACAACACTTGTAAGGCTGTTGTTAAACCTTATTTCAGTGGATTTAGGCGGTTATTTAAATGAAAGTTAGCCAGGGGGCAATTAAATCCAATGGCAACATGCTAATTGTTAGCATTGTTCCAATTCAGGTTTAGCCAATTTTAGCTACAACGTTGAGACCAGGATAGCACCACTACAGCCTTACATACTATTTCGGGGGTAAGTAAAACAATATAAAATTTTTCCCTTTAATATACCTCCAGAGATAATACAATTGAAGTGTAGCCCCTTTTCTATCCGCCTTCTTTAATTCCATATGTGCGATTCTAAAATAATAATTTCGGTCACTGTATTGCATATTTTGCCAATATGATCACGGGCCTTACATTCAATATTTCTGGTCATTTGCTTGTTACCTCGGTTTTGGAGACAACAATAGAATGACTGCAGTGAGCGGTGCCAATCATACTTGAATCAGGGCATGAGGATAAAATATCATTTTTTGTGACAAAAACATACTACTTCATGTAGATTTAGCATATATAAAGTCTGTTTCTGGCTACGGTATTACATGTAGGTAAATGTGACTCGAGAGTGTGTAGGTATGCTCACGTTGTCCATATCCCACAAGCAGCACTGCATGGTCGATCATCCAGGGATTACAGAAGATCTTCAGAGGGTGAGACACCCCTTTTCTGTAGAACTGAGGGATCATAATCAGGGGAAGAGGTTCAGATACAGGAACAATGAATGAGAAGGAGGTGATAATAAGAAAAGTTGTGTTAACTGAATTAAAATAGGCATTATTTCTCAAATATATAGTGTCCTAGCCATACCCTGAATATTGAATGCGTAGACAGCATAATATTTCACATTGTAAATATTATCACAGAAAAAGTAGCTATTACCTGCATAGCAAATGCATTGAGAGCCACAGAAACTGGTCCATTCTCTGCAAGCCATGCAGCAATTTCTAGTAACAAGAAAAAAAAGATAAAACAGACATAAACGGGAGCCCATCTCTCCAGAATAAATTGAAGTCATTAATCAGTCCACTCTGAATAGAATACACTAATCTGCTCTGTTTGTCTTCCTCCACCCCCTCACCATCTTCATCTTTGGACAACTCCACAGAGCTGTTGATATAGGCTGCCACTTTCCCAGTGGAGAAATCACAGCTCTGCTTGTGTCCCGTGTAGGTGTAGTCCGTCTCTGTCTCCAGACCACCTATGACGGACAACAGACAAACCACAGGGAGGTCAGAGAGTATGGGGGGGAGGACCGTGTTACAATTCCAGCAATTCCTGACATTTTGATACAGTAGTAGTCTTTAGGTGCCAAGCAATTCCCTCTCCTTGCTTTCGATCTCAAGCCCCCTCCTCCCTTTCTCCCTGCACCTCCTCTGGCTTCTCCTCTCACCAAGCTTCTCAATGGCCTCGTAGGCGTTGGACGGCAGCCCGCCCCCACACGCCTGATCCAGCCGATCACAGTCCACCAGCTCTGTAATCGGGGAGAAAAGATTCAATGAGCCTTCTTGTTTGAGAGAAAGAGAGAGAGAGAGGGAGAGAGAGAGAGAGAGCGGCCTTTATCTACCCACCTTGCTCAGAAAGGGAGAGAAGATCTCCGTTCTTCAGAAACCACTGACCCTCAATGTTCCCTATAACTGAGAAGGCCCAGCACGAACCACACATGCCCTGCGACACAACACAATGCACAGGAAGAATATAACACTAAACATAGATGTAGCTAGAAAATGATAGGATACAAAATACTGATTATACTGTGTCAAAAACACAAAAGTACAAAATTCCAAGAGCACAGTGAAGATAAATAGACAGAACAATATAAATGGGTCAAATTTGGCTCTTAGCAGGAGCAATTACATTTTAAAAATACAGAAAGAGAAATAAACTATAGCTTCCTTCTTCGAATGAATATTCAGCTCAATGTGCTACACAGCATGGATATAACATTTCAAATACATTAATTTAATTAGATAATTAAGTACAATTAAAGAATAAATGCATAATAAAATTAATATACCAATATAATATAAATATAACACGCAAATAGATTAATTTCACATTTTTTAAAAACATCTTTAGGGTCACCTTTTAAAAAGTAAAAACAGCAGAGAAATATTATGACACAAAGGCAATAATAAGTAATGACCATAACCGGAAATACGTCACCTGGTTCTTGACTGAGCTGACAGCTCCATGCTCCCTCCAGTCCCAGCTGGGGGGGGCAGGGCTGCGAGGGGGGAGCGCAGGCTTCAGAGGGCGGTGGAGGTTCTGCTGGCTCAGGAGAGGGTTCAGATACAGCGAACGGAACTCCTCCACTACACGAAGAAATGACATCAGTAAAAATCACACACTGAAATATCAATGGGCTTGGAGGAATTCAATGTCCATTTCCACTTCAATGTCCAAGTCTGAGGTATAGCTTATCCTTAAGCATGCATGCCAATTATAAATGGTGTGTACGGACAGATTATTAAGGGGAAATGTATGTACAAAAAGGGCTTTTACCTGGATACTTCTAGTGGACTACCCAAAATGTTTATTTATATTGCAATAAACGTGCAAACCTCCAATGAGTGCTCCAGTGCTTTATTTCAGGTAGTCCACTAGAAGTGCCCAGGTAGAAGCCCTTTTTGTACATATATTGTCCGTCATTTGTTGAGCACCAAATCTCTCCTGTGAAACTTGGCTGAAGCGCGTTGGACTTATCTTTTGAGATTATTAAGGGGTTCTGCAAACAAACTGAATGAAAATCATTAATCATTTTTTAAATTTATTAATTTTTTTTATACAAGGGAAGATGAAGTTCTTAATCAGATGGAAACCATTAATAATCTAGGAAAACATTTATAATAAAGGAAACATTTGCGTACCACCTGTGCTCATTTCTAAACAGGAAATCTATAATTTCTGCTTGGAAACTATTAAACATGCAGAGTGAGCAACGTGTGCACAAACCTGTGAGGTCACTGAACTTGGTGACCCCGTACTCTGCTGACCCCTGGTCCAGAGACTGCAGGATTTGGGCCGTCCTCAGGTTCTCCTGGAAAATCCGCAGCCGTTTGTCCGCCTCTGTCGGACAGAGTGAGGGAGTCTCTCAAAACAAGCACCACAGGCTCATGGCATTTATATGGCATTTAACTCATGCTCTTATCAAGAGTGACTTGTAGTAAGTGCATCCAATAAGGCTAGAAGGACAGCACTAGACCAAGAAAATCAATTAAGTCAAGGGCACATCCTAGTCTGTTACGGAAACAAGTGAGTCATGTTCAAGGTTATACATAAGAGTCAAGCTGGTGGTAATTTTTAGCATACAGCGTTTTTTTCTCACGTGATTTTCAATAGCTCTGTGCAGAATAAAAAATTAATCGGTCAGTATTATTCACAAGAAATTACACCTTTTATATCAGTGCTTGGATATTTCTCAGAAACTGTAGATGCTTTTGTGCTTGTATGCACTTATTGTATAAGAATAAATGTAAACATGCCTGCTGTGTGTGAATGTGTGTGCAAATTAAGTTGCACGGAAGCATTTCTCACCTTCCTGGTTGCTGTAGCTGCGGTTATATTTGGTTACAAACTCTTTAAATCCAGACAGCAGGTCCAATGACTCCTGTGTCAGGACAGCATGGACATAAACATTAGTGAACTGACATTTCACAGGAAGAAAAAAATCAAATAAAACAAACACACAAACTCACTACTGCTCTATTACCTTGTCAGGTGTGCTGGGTGAAAGCGGAAGGAGTTCAGTTCTGTTAGTCTCCTTAGAGGAAGCTGAGAAGTTACAGGAATAGCAAACACAGGATTACTCATGGTAATTCATAAATTCCACTTGCATAGTTATGTAGACTGAGATGGAGAGAATGTGACAAAGAAGCAGCTGTACTTGTGGTTCCTACCTCATCTGAGAACTCGGAAGAACTGGAATTTATACAATTTGTGATCTGTGAGCAACAATCCATCCCTAAGACGCCACCATTGTTTTGCTAAGCATTATGTTATCACTAACATGATATGGCTAGCACTGACCTGCAGGCTGGCACTTCTGTTTGAGGATGGTGGACTTGCTCTGCCAAGGGATGTCCCAAATTTCAAACACACAGACCTCTGTCTGGAAGGGTTAGGGCAATGCGGGAATGACGAAGACAGAAAAGTCATTGTGATTTAGTAGAGGATACTATGTGCATTACTAGGGGTAATTTGCATACATCCTGATATTCAGTAAGCCTTTAATGGTTTTGGCAACACATTAAACAAATACACACTTTAAAAACACTATATTGTGTATCACAAGAAAAGAGTCATTTACCAAGGTTCAACATTAGGGGTCAGTGTTTCCTTTTCAGATACAAAATGGAAGGGTAGGGAGCACAGTAATGGAATTTAAAGTGTGTAACTGCAAACATTGTAACACTAACAGAACACCCTTGCCGTTGTTTAGTAAGCAGTATTCTAAGCGCAGCCTAGAATGCACTGTGGCAGTCAAATGTACTTAGTAATCAAAACCTACGCCTTTCAGTGCGACCCCCTACACTGGCAATATTTGTTGAGCTGAGCGTCACTCTGGTAACCGCGGCGAGATCAGCATTCACTATGCAGTCTGTTCTGGTGACTATTCTGCCCAGTGTTTGTGATGAATGAACTGGACTCGTGACATTGAACAAAGAAACATTCCGCAAAGAGTGCAAATACAAAACATCACGCACTTTCTCATTATGTCATGTGTGGAATTGCAATAATATTGTACATGTATAATGTGGGTAAAAATAACTGACTGCAAAGAACACAAAAAATAACTAAAATATAAATAAAATATACAATAAAATACTGTATCGATTTGTAAAAACTCTAAGCTTAACCTTCCTATTATGTTAGCATTTTACTGCCATTTGTGTTACGGTGTTGTTATTGGTCAATATCTAAAAATAATAATAATAAAAGTTCCAAATATCCTTTTGTTTTACAAATATTTCCTAATTCTCTATGATGTTTTAAAGGCGTTTGCTGAAGAAAATCACCAATTTGAAATTATACAAAAATTTAGACTCATTTAGACCGAGTTTTAAATAGGAAGTTTAAAAACAATTAAATTAGTTAAATAACCTTCATGCCCCCCTTGCTATGCTCTTGTGCCATAGTATGAGCACCACAAAATGTAAGCAGCGTAAAGTCTGCTTGCATCAGGATATCTGCTACGTAAAGCGTAATAATATTGTATATAATAGTAAATAGTGTACATATCGTGTTTGCAATGCGCTAGCTGTTATGAGTGCGAATAATCTTTTATCTATTGTTATTCTTCACTTGGAACACTTTTATCCACATTTAATTACAGTAATGTAGGCAGTTACATGAATCACATAAACTCAGAAGAAACCAGAGCGTGAACAGCACAGGAAAAGTACAGTACAAATCCACCAGAATTAAAGTACATACGCATTACCCCCCCAGTACAAACCCACCAGAATTAAAGTACATACGCATCCCCCCCCCAAAAAATAAATAAATAAATAAATAAAAGAAAAACAGTGCCAAAATAACCATATAGTAAACAATTATCCCAAACAGCAATTTAATACATTACATCATAATACATCATACCGATGTGTATATAGAGACTGGTAATAATGTATAAAGAAAAATGTTGTTGGATTATAGTGTTTAAAAGATGCCAGACACTGATAAATGTGATGTTGTTAACTTGCTATACTCATGAGCACAGACAGTGGTGCTTTGAAGGGCCCACACTACACATTTCAGGATTAACTTAAGGACGGAGATTCCGGGTGCCTGACACAGGACATGTCCAAATTCTGGCAGCCAAAAACATCTGAACATGTTTTTAGACTACATACAGTGCTGTGAAAAAGTTTTTGCCCCCTTCCTGATTTCCTCTATTCTTGCATATTTCTCACACTGGATGTTTTCAGATCTTTAGACAAAATATAATATTGATTTTAGGGAACCTGAGTAAACAAATGACACATTTGTTTTTTACTTATTTAATTTATTTAATGAACAATAAATCCCAACACCCATTTCCCTTGTGTGAAAAAGTAATTGCCCCCTTACAATAACTGCAGCCAATGTATAATAAAGTAATCATTTGTAATATTTGGTCACATATCCTTTGCATGCCATGACTTCCTGATGTCTTTGACCCAACAATATCAAAAGACTCTTGAAATCTTATTTTCTGGTATTTCTACAAGCAATACTATAACCTCTCTGCATTTGAATGGATCTCTATGGGAATTGGGGGTGGGAATAGATTTAGCTATAAATTACGCTGGAACAGTATGGAACACATAGTTGGTAAAATGGCTGTAAGTCATCAAGGGTCTGAGGTATCAAACGAGCCTCAAACCATCACTCTGCTGCCAGATATGCAGTAGATATGGATGGATTGGATCACTTTAAGGGTTTCTTCTCCTGACTTATTTTTCCATAGAGTTCAATAGGAAAATCTGTCAGGAGAAACAACATGTGTCATTTGTTTACTCAGGTTCCCTAAAATCAATATTATATTTTGTCTAAAGATCTGAAAACATCCAGTGTGAGAAATATGCAAGAATAGAGGAAATCAGGAAGGGGGCAAAAACTTTTTCACGGCACTGTAAGAGATGCTGAGAAATCCTGCTGTTCTGACATTTACAATATGCATGAAGCTGCGCCTCGTAGTTATCCTTGTTATCTGGGCTATGTTGGTCTCAGAGGGCCATTGCAGTCGGGTGGGGGCTATACTTTAAAACACTAACACACCCACATACTGTACAATTGCAAAACAGACCCTGACTGTAGCCACACATTTCCAGTATGGGCTTTTTGTGTGTGGAAAACATGTCATGGGGCCGAGAGATTATTTGTCACAAGGCTGAGGTCATGTGACCAGGAGATGATCAGAGGTGATGCAATCTCACACAGATCCAGCTAAACAGTACTGAGCTGGGAGGGAAACACTCATTATATTTGGCAAATAGTTAATGTCAGTTAGACGCTAGATACCAACAGTGAACTACAGGGACTGACAACTGGGCAGTAATTTGATGTGGTGAGATGATCCGTTTAAATCCACGACCCATTGATAGACACGGCTGACACGCTAATTTACAGACAGGCAGATACACAGACATTAACTCTTGCGCAGACAAATCATATGTGTGTTTTAGAACATGTATTACGCACAAAGACATAATAGCCAGTCTAAAACCAACACAAAATTACTTTTCACACTGTCACACACCTAGCCGACGCTTCCAGTCAACAGTACTAGCCCACTAACAAGCAGGTGTGCATCCAGAAGCAACCTTTTTTCTTTGCCTTACCTTCAACTTGTTGGGGTCCGCATGGAACTCACAGACTGCAGGGTCAGCCAACACAGCAGACTTTTTACAAAGAGTGCTGCCCAGTTCCACTACAATACTGTACTTGATCCCGTTCACCACCTACAAATCACACACACACGCGCGCGCACAAACACACAAACACACACACTTGTCTCAGAGTTCATAGCAGCACTCATCCTAAAATCTACAGCCATATATTTTTAGCAAGTTCAGACACAATAGGCAATCATATTTTTTTCCTTATTGTTGTTCAAGTTAATTTTTATACTGTTCAAAACAATTTGTCATATCCAACCGATCTATGGTCTCATCTGGTGGTGGCAGTGGTGCTATAATGCGTTGAGAGTGGCAATATACTTAAGACAAAACAACACACACAAAAACATGATCAACCCCACGAACAGGCCTTTTTGAGATAGTGTCCAGCATAGCAGACCATTGTGTAACAATTATCTCGAAACTAGGCCAATGGTGGGTTTCCGTTGTGCGCAAGATCGCCGATGTCTGCAAATGCACAATCGCATCTTGCTCTGTGGTACTTTCTTGTTTAGATTTCATATATCATACCACGTGTGGATAGAAAAGAGATACGGCATATAAAATGCATAATTTAAAATTAAGCTGACAATGACGCACTGAACACATATTGCATAAATTAGCCATCTGACTGAATAAAATAGATCGTTTCAACAGGCTAACGTTACACTAGCATACGCTTGGTAAGTTAACTGCCATGGACACTCCAACTGGTATCTAGATAGCTGTGTTATTACATTTAAAAAATAGTTACCTGTTTACTAGCTGATACGATTTTGCTAACTCTGCGCAGATATATGCCGTTTGAACCTGTGTTGTAACGTCCCTCTGCAAACCTGACGACTTTTTGTAAATTCGGGTCGGAGACAGACAAATGGACCGGCGATCCTGGTGCCCCAAACAAACGACGATCCTGACCATCATTCTGGCTTTGCACCAAACCCAAAACTGTCACAATTACAAAGAACAAAATGTTCTTCCAGTGGCGAGAATTGATCTCCATGTTGATGTCTCTGAACAGAGCAAGAGTACTGATGTTCCCCAGCAATGCGTTTTTCAGAGGCAGTGTTGACGTTCCTGCAGCCTATATAGCGACATGAAGTTGGCGTTGTGCCATTAAGCAACATGGCGTCGTAAAGGGTTGCCAGATAATTACATTTTGCGTCAGTTTTGCACGGGGTGAGGCCATAGACTGTATACAAATAGGGTGAGGCACGTGAAGACTTTAGTGGACAGTTTTTCATCATTTCATCGCTTTGCGTTGAATCTTGTAGCATCTCTTTAGGATCTGTCTTACAAAACATTTATGAATTATCTCTCCTGTCGATGAAGAAAATACTCTAAGCCAAAGCTGAGAAATATTATTTGTATTAAAATGCGACCCTCATATATACATAGACTAAACATCTTAATAAATAATAATGATTCTTACATTAGCCGACCCAAAACATTTTAATCACTTGTAATAAGTAGCCTATGAAAAATATTACTGACTATGTCTAAAGAAATCTGCCCACTTGCTTGATATCTGCATCTCAACAACAATGTAGAAATAATTATTTCTGCTAAGCGTCAAAATCCTATAACTCGAAAACGCCAGTATCTGTTATTGGCTAATTCAGATACTAAAAGAAAAAGTAGCCTAAATACTGTAGTATAAACACCTGAAGTTATTATTAATCCTAAGTAATGCAATTAGGCCTTTAAATGAGTGTAGTTGTTTTTTCCCCCCAAAAAAAGCTGGTTATTAAGTTATTATAATAGCCTAACTAAATATATCTGTAAAACAAAAGAGGCGCATCTGAGTTTTTGCAGTGAGACAGTGATTGTTAGGCCTAGTATGCTACTCAAGACCCAGTGTAGAGTATGTTTTTCCTATTCCAGATATGAATCTTAATTCTGGTTGTAAAATAGGCTTCAGTTGTTAGCAATGTTTAATATAATAGTGCTTTGGTACAGGGCTTGGGAACTTGTTACAGACCCTATAGGCTATAGCCTACAGAAGAGTTATAAAATAACACAAATTAAAGTGTAGGCTATAAACGACAATATTAACTTAAATCCCCTCATACGGGGGATTTTACTTGGACTGGTAACACTGCGGGAGAATCGGGAGAGATGTATATTTTGTCACGCTCACGTGCTGCTAAAGTCGGGAGGCAGAGAACCAACACGACCCAAGGCTTATTTCTTATGTGTCTTGTGATCATGTGGTCGCCAGTTCATGAAAGAACTAGATACCACAGAGAACAACTGGAGTAGTTGCTGCCTAACGAACGGGAGCAAACATGCCTCCATGATTTGTAGGGGAACGTTGCAACCTGTCTACTCTAGACTGCTGAGCTCAAGACAAACCGTCGCAGAATTTCAGAATTTTGCATCGGGTGAAAATGTCATATAAATTTACAATGTATTCTGGAAATGCAAATAAAGAGGCTTTGGTAACCGATTGCACAATGGTAATGAGTGAAACACATAAAATGTAATTGATTGATTTTGTAGAGCATAAAATCTTGTGTAATTGTGACATCACCATATTTCAGTCTGTAGGCAATACAGGTTTGTTTGTTTGTTTCAGAGGGACCATTCAGAAACAATTGCATATTATAAGAAGAGAAGTTGGATGAAAGAGTACAGCTAAGGACTTGGTTGAAAGATAAAAATGGTCAGATACTATAACAAGAGAAACGGATATATGGATCTAGGTCAATGTCAGGAGTTATCCTCCTCACCGTCCTCAGTCACCAGATCTGAACCCAATCAAGCATTTATGGGACGATCTGAAGGACGAGCTGAAGTGCCTTTCTTGTGGAAGAGTGGTGTCAATTGCAGACACCGGTAGACTCTACAGTGACTCAACATTGGTCCTTTCATTTTTTGTCACTACTTGAGGATACATTGAGAAAAAAAAAATACAAATGTCTTTCTGTATATGGCAAGTCATTTCTGAAACACACTAAAATAATATGAAATAGTCTCCCTTCATTTGAAATTACCACAGTTCAGTTGCTGAGAAAAACATCCCTAATGCTACATTACAAATGATAGCAAACACATCGTGGTTACTGGATTGTTTATTACCATATATTTTTTCATAACAAATGTTTCGCCAAACACTGTCCCCGCATCTACCCCTGGCCTTTCATACACTCACACCTACTGCATATATTCAGTGTTTCCCATTTCAGTTTGGCATAAAGATGTCAATGGAGATTGTCACAGCAAGACTTCAGAAAGAGGTGTGTTTTCTTCATGGAATATTTGAATTTGGATGATTATGCCAATCATGATTGTTTGTGTATTTTTCCTAATTATTCCTTGCGTTTGTTTGCTGTCAATAGTAGTTTTGTCTTGCTGTGCATTCGTTCATAGTCCTTCTTTTAGCCTTTTGGTCTTACAAGCCTAATGAAAATAAAGGTATGTGCTTCTGCATCAGCTCTGATGTATTTAAATACACAGAGAAATGTTTGATTTTTGCAATTGAAAACTGTTGACAAAAGAACATTTAAAAAATAATATTTGGCAAAATTATGTTGAACCTGCGTGTACATAGTATCAAAGTTGCAAATAATTACACAAATGTGTTTGTGTGCCCATCAGCCCCCGAATCCCCTCCCACTTTTTATCTTTTTAAATGTTATGTATCTGTTTGTTTATCCGTATGTACGAGTTACCCAGTGTTCATGTCTGCTTTTGGCCTCTGCGTCAGTGTGGCGGGGTGTCTGTAGACGTGTGTATTTATCTGGCGTTAAAATGTATGTCTCTCAGAGCAGGGCACAGAAGAACTTCTTCTCCCTGTAGGGGTTTTCAGACGTCGGCACGGGCGTGATGAGAGGGTCCTCACACGCGTGTGCGTCACAGTATGCCATCAAGTCTGCAGCTGCCTTGGACACCTTGGAGCAGGAGAATGTGTTTTTACACAACAGAAGCAGTAAAAACATCTAATAAAACAGTCGTGAAACAAATTGAGTGACAGTTTCACTGGTACATATAGAATAAAGCTGATGTACCTAAACCGATATGTTAACCAAGTGCAGTTGAGGTTTGGGCATTGCATTCATTGACTTCAGGGTATTGGGCTCCAGGAAGATCCCTACTAATATGTCTCTCGTGAAGAAATACAATACATCGCTGTAACTGGACAATACATGTTGATTTGTAAGCTGTTAGTCGGCATAGAACATTGTATTTTCTTTGCCATTACTTGCCATTAAGTGTTGCAGCATAAGCAAAAATGTTGGTATGAAAATTTTTTATTTCTCAATAATGCAATGGCTGCATTTAATAATAAGTGGCTGCAATAATAGCACCTTTTTGTAGCTGAATGACTACAAGGCATATTGTGGGTAAATAATTCCAAAAAAATAGATGACAAACACAAAGAAGCCAGTTGTATTTAAAGGTAATAACATGATATGAGTGAGTCAGTAAACACAATCATTTACAAGCAGTCATATGTATAATTAGTTATCCGGCATGCTAATGTAAAGCGGAAAACAGTGATTATTGTTAAGTCGAGCTATAGCTACAGAAAAGATAGTACCTACTATTAAGATAGCACCCACTTTGCACACATTATGCCTAGCTTACAAGCTACCTTGGAGCATGAGTAGGTGTGTGCATTTTACTTAGGTTAAACCTCCAAATTAGTGCCAGAATAAAAACAAGTAACAAAAATGAGATGTAAAATGAAGTCAAATGTACCAGAACCAGAGTTGTGTTGTGACTGAAATTCACCAAAGCCCAACACTTATGCTGAGTGTGCTCATCTCTCACCTTGATCCGGCACATACTGGCTTCAATCTTGAGTTGTTCCACTAGCTTCCTTGCCTGACCCACGCTCATGGTGCTATTCACAGGAGTGTCTCCTTTCATCCTATCACAGAGAGACACAGGCACAGACATGCATTTTACATGTGAAGTGTACTTACGAACGAGGCTTTCAGCTTGTAGCTACTGTAATTGCTGGTACAATAGCCATGATTGCATACAGTTTCATGACGCGGGGATAAATATTTTTGTTTGCATTGCATTTGGTTGCACAGCCAGGAAGTAAAAAGCCACTAATAACATCCTTTGTTTCCTCTTCATCTTTAGCCTTTCATTGGGCTAGTGTTTTTCTCCGAATATACAGCATTGTTCCTTCATCTTCTGGTGGCCTGCCTCTGTCAGCTGTACCTGTGTTCCATTAAAATTAAGCAGTCTGCTGAATCAGCACTTCTACATAAACCGCGCTGTAATTGTTTCTTATTGGTCTGTGGTTTTTCCCTTTAGACCATTGCAGTTAGTTGTTAAATTGTTTTTGTAAAGATGAGTAGTACTACCGGCTGTGCATGCACTGTATAGTAAATTTCCAGTTTGCGGTACACCTATTTGGAAAAAAAATTTAAGTCTACTGTTTTGTTTGTTTATTTATTTATTTTTTTAATTTCAGTGGCATTATCCATTGTGATAAATCACATAAAGTGTGGGCATCGTTTGGAAATTTTATTTGGCAGAGTAACCTCCTGTTCTGGGAGGTATTTTGTTGCGCCACTTATAAAGGTGACACTTTAATGGCTGAGGCTAATACTTCTTCTGAATGGCACTGGATCTAGGGATGATATTTATGCACGAAGAAGGGGAAATTGATATAATTATTGACAATGTTTCCAAAATAAGGATTTCAATGCTAACCTTGTCCTATTTTTATTTGAAGGTATCTTCAAGACGTGCATTGAGCATTCAAATGTACTGCAGTGGTACAACATATTTCAATGTAACAGAAAAATATTTGTTTCAATGGAAATTTTGAGTCAAGGAAAGTAGACATTTTGTGTGGTGTTCCACAGGGCTGTATATATGATCTGTATAGTCAAAACATCACGGAACTCAATTTTATTATCGCAGAAAATTTTCTGTCTATATGCAAAGCTGAAAGAATTATTAATGCTTTTATTTTATTTATTTTTTCACATGCCCCGAGTTTTGTAATAAAACAACTTTTTTTTAAATGCAGTAGGTGCTGACAAGAACAAATAAGAAAGAAAACATTACTCCTGTCTTTGTATCCACCCCCAGTTAAGTTTATAGTTATTATTGGTTTCAACAGAAAAACATGAGTGTGCAGCTGAATTCTTAAATGATTGTGCAATATCAGCCTAGTTGTGAACTCAGGTCAACTACTGCTGCAAATGTCACAGGCAACTTACTTTTTTAAATGAGGGGACAGGCTACTTTTAGCTTTCCAAAAATGTGGAATAGTCTGCCTCGGGACATCCGCCTCAATTGCAGCATTTAAATCACATTATATGTGATTCAGAATTGAATAAAAAAGGTTTTACTCATCTCTTTTTGCTGGTTATTATATTACAAAATAGATGGTGGCTGTTTATTCCTGAAAATATTTTAAGAATAATTAAGAGAATTGAATTGTGAGAATTTTTTATTCAACCAGCATATAAATGTGCATCAACATATAGTGTTCCACCATCATATGTTTCCCCAGGGAGAAATGGTATCACTTTCACTTCCTACTAAAAGCCCAGTGCCCTAGAAAACCCCACTTCAGAAAGATATAAAACTAGCATTTATATAATTTGGCCGGTTTATAGGTTTATATTCTGTTATCTGTTATATTGACAGTGTAACAGAGACTTCATATTTTATGTTTACAAGCAAGAAATTGCATCAATTAATGGTGTGCATAAAAAAAAAAATATTGAATCCAAATCTATCAGTCCTAAATACAGTGATACAAATAGGTGTAGGATTATGGAGACATTTTTCATTGTAATAGCCTTTTTATCCACAAAATGTCAGTCACACAAGTGGTAATTGTTTTAGTTAAACTTCATAAGAAAAGGGGTATCTGTTTCAATATTTTAAAGATGAAGTTTGCACAATTCTCACACAGCTAATATACCGCAAAGCATACAGTGCAAAATGACCATCTTGAATCTACACTCACCCACCATGCATGTAAATCACAAAGGAGCCAAATAGGAAATAGCAGTGAAAGTAACATATTCAAAAATAAAGAGTTTGGGGTTTAATGATGAATGGGAATGCAAATGGAGGGATGTAGTGGGTTAAAAAATGGAGAGGTGGTCAGAAAAAAGCAGCTGGAGAAGACGAGCCAACAGAGGTGTGACGGCTTATCCATCTCAGTCTGTGGGCCTGCTTCTGTCTGACACTTTCTCTCCTTCGCCCCCCTTACCCTTGTTGTCTTCCTCTCCTGGTACAATCTCTCCCTCTGTCCTGTTTTCTTATCTCTCCCTCGATCTCGTGCTCTCTCACTGTAAGAGGTATCAGTACAGCCGGACCCCACCCTCATAGACAGTGTTGATGCTACACCATTCAGCACACTCCAGCTCACTGCAGTTCTACAGTGTAATGCAGGGTCTTGGCTCAAACGTGAATCTCCCCTCTGTGGTTAGTGGAATCTGCCAATGAAAAAGATACAGGGCTGCATTGGATTCAATTTCGTATGTGGGTTGGACTGGGACATACCATCTGTCGGACCTATACAGAGAGGAGGGGGGGTGCAGGGTGGCAGTGAGTACCACTCCTTACAGAAAGGGGTCTCTTCTATAGATAAGTGTATGTTGGTTGCAAATCATGTATTATTTAACTGTTCAATAGGGGGAAGTGGAGTTTGAATGGAAAAGGAAGGGAAGAGAGATTGGGATTGATAGTCAATAAGAACAAATAGAGGAAATTTATATGGGTTGAGATAGGAGACCTGACGAATGATTATGTGTTAAGATTGTATCTGTGTTCTGTGATATATTTATGTTTGCAACAGTAAGTATGTACATCTGTAAGTTATTTGTTATCTGTTAATATCTGTATATGTGTCAGATGCTCCGATAAATTACCCCTCCCCTTCTTCTGCTGTTACCATGGGAACAATGCTGTCTCTCCCGCCCCTTTGTCTTTCACAGCACCGACCATTTCCCCTGTCCTTTTTCTCTCAACTCACCCTCCCCCCTTTTTAATCACACATACATACATTTTGCCTTTCAGTTAGCAACCTCACTTTCATCTAGGAGTTACTACCTAAATATAAAAACAGGAATTTAGGCATTTGTTTTTGTATCACATCTTGACAGATGGCGTGTAGTATATTATTTAGATTACCTATTAAAATGTATTTTTTGATCAAAGAATCAAGATCTTGATCTTTCTGGCTTTTCCATTAACATGGGACTGTATACCGTTATGAAACATAAAAGCAAACTGAAAATCAATCAATCAATCACAATGGCCTCTTTGAGTGCAAGGGTTGTATAGCTATGTCAGCTCTTTGGTAGGCTATATGAAAATGTCACACTAGCTATACAAACACAGTAATCAAATTAACCCCATTCTATTACGTCTGTAAATGGTACAAAATGCTTTATGTAGGTCTGTCGGGGGCGTCAACTAATATGGCATTTAGAAGTCATTGTGTAATATGCCTTATTCAATATTAAACTGTGCCGTGCAAAAATGCATTACGTTCGTGTTTTCGTAACCGGAAAATAATATTTTGCATCTCGGAGGACACCGTATTTGTAGTCCAAAGAAAACGTGTTTTTGGTAGCCTACACAAGTTTGATCTTTGTCGCAACTTAAATTAATTTGCAATGACAGTAACGTTATAACTGATTCTATTTCACAACAGTGGGTAATTGTAAAGGTGAGTGAGCAACTCAACTAACTTAGCTTACTATATAATAGATATTTGGTAGAATTATACACGTCCCAACTGTTAGCTAGCGATAGCTAATTAAGATACTTACAGATATTATTTAACTGATTGACCCTTATCTCTGTGATGTTAGGCTACGAATTTGGACAATGTTAGCTTGCTGGCTAGCTATACGAATTAATCATAGGCACGCTAGCTGGCTAAATCCGTGATATGCTAAGTTAACTGTGTTCGAGTTGAATGAGGGAAAGAGCGCTTGCTAACGTTGCTGTAATAGTTGTTTCATGACCAGGAAGCAAGCTAGAAGAACATCGTTAGAACACATTAGTGTGAAGTATGTTAAACTTGTCAGCCATCTGACTGCTTTGCCTTCGACTAAGGCACCAGGCATTGTAACCGAGTGCGAACAATTAGTAGTTAGTTAGCTAGCTACGTGAAAGATTGGCTAACGTTGGCTAGTAACGTTAGCCTATTAACTTTCTCTGGTCTATGTAACACGTACGCAGTTTCTAGTTCTAATAACATTCTGTAACTTACAAATGCACTTTTTTTTGCATGTAACATCGACCTGTATACACTCAACACAGACTATTAACTGAATTCAATACAGTGTCTTTAGAAAACGGAGTCCCACTTTTTCCTTACTGCGAGCAGGATTGAGAGATTTTTTAAAAAACAAAGTGGAAAGACATCCCCTTTATGAGAACTCCTGTTGTGCCCTGTGTTTATTGTGACCATTTAGCAAACTCATCTAATGACGACGGTCTCTCTAAAACGAAAATTGGGATTAGTCCCATTACTGTTTTCTTGTGACTATGTCCACTCTCTTACAATTTTATTTTCTTGGCTATCAGATCATCCAATTGCACCACTGTTCTCCGAGTCATCAGATTATGTTCTAAAGTAGCTTCAGACTAAAAATGAACTTTGATAACGAAACAAATTTTATTTGGAATGCAATTTATGGGTAATTTTGTTAACTTAATTTGCTGTTTTTTTCTTGCTCTTTTACAGAAGTCTTCAATTTAGTTTTTTTTATTCCAGAAGAACCACAATAAGGGAGTTGCTCCTGGGATTTTGTGTGGCATGAAGATAAAGTGAAGGGGGTGTAGATTTAGCCTTATTCAATTAAAAGCAGGAAGGGACTGAATGCATTTTTTGTGGACTTGACGGACCAGCCAGTGAGGGGATTGGCGAGGTGATGGTACTCATTCAAGGGGAATGTTCACTTCAGAAGTTTAGTAGTTTGGACTAAGGCCACCATAACAGTAAATGGAGACACCAATCTTTGGTTGACAGGCTTGAATGAAGCGGAAGGTAGACAAATAAACTCACGGCATGTTGTGAGGGTTTTGGAGAGACAGAAACACAAAAGAACAGAGTGCTAGTAACCCAGAGAATGTGAGCGTTTCGGGAAAAACTGTGTTTTCACCTCCATGCAAGAGAACCCAGTGACAAGGAGAAAAAGAGTGAGATTAGAGCGCGGTCACGAAACGGAGTGAGAGGCGTTTGCGTAGGCCGATGTCAACGACGAGGAGCACCGCCCGACCATCCAAAACGGACCCCAGCAGGCAGCCCCAGCGTGTCGGTGGCCCCACGCAACAGGACGCGGGAGCCACGATGGGCCCGGCTCTGCTCTGGCTGCAGGATGCGATGGCGATGGTTGTGCTGCGAGCTCGTCGAACCCTGCTCCAGGCTGCCATCCTCCTGTGTGTCCTTGTGCTGCTGCTCTGGGTGGCAATCTTCCTGTACGGAAGCTTCTACTACTCCTACATGCCTACTGCCAGATTTGCCAGCCCGGTGCACTACTACTACAGGTACTTTGCATTTTATTGCACCTCTTACACTGGTCTAGTATACCAGTGTCTCCGAACTAGTATCTCCACTTAACGGCATAAAAAAATAACATGTAGGAAAACGTCATACCACTGAATCAGTGTGATTTGTGCATGACTATGAATTTATTATTCAGAAAAGAATTAGTGATGATCATGATGTTATGATGTTCACAAATCTTTTCAATGAGGAGGATTTGCTGTATGAGCAGGTCTTGCTTTGCATTTCTGAATCATGCATTAATTGCACTTACAATATGGTTTTTACATGATTTGTGTTGCATATAAGTGGCCACAGAGCTATCTGTGAAATAATTGCCAGTCTCCAGTCACACTGATGAAAAGAGGGCTGGCTTGTGTTGTTGGAAAGAAGTCATTTTCAAATAATTATGGTATTTAAATATTTTATAAAAATAATTCTAACTAATGTTCACAATGTGAAACGCATTAAATGCATTTATCATCCATTTGGAAGTATAACATGCTGACTTCAAATAGTGCCAGTCTTAACACACCCAAGTGTAAATATCTTCTTGTTTACATGATAAATATATATTTTTTTAAGGTCATTACTTGCTTTTTTGGTGGTGGAAGTACCCTGAAATCTTTTCTGTACGTTTCAGGACAGACTGCGACCCCTCCAGCTCTAACCTGTGTTCCTTTCCCATGGCGAACATCTCCCTGCTGAGGAACGGCCGAGACCAGGTGACCACTCATTGTGCTGTGTTTTGCTGGGTGCGTCACTGGTATGTTGGTCTGGGGGTCACTGTTATGTTGGTTTTGGAGTCACTGGTGTGTTGGTCTGGGGGTCACTTATGTTGACCACTTCCTTCGGTTAGCTCTTGTGTTCTTACTTTATTGCTGAGATGTTGAAGCTGTAGTCTATGTCCTGAGTCATCTATTTTCCTCTTAAGAGTTGATCTGGCAAAACAATCACACAAATGGAAATGAGTGCAATTTCTATCTAACTGATGGAAATTCTCAAGAGAATGCAACGTCAGTGTTTGTTCTTGTGTAAATTTGAACAAAGTATTGATGATCTTGCCATTTCAGTGTAAATAGATGAATGTGTGTATTGCAATCAGGCGTTTTTGGTGGGAAGGGTGATGATGCGTATCTTTTTTTAAATCAGGAATTTGCTGATAAGATGCTTAGAAAGCTTGTATTGTGCATCTGATTTTTTTCCACTCCTAGACCAGGCCAAAATGGCCTGCTACATAAATTTGTGTTGCGCAAGAGATGCTTTGTAAAGCAAACGAGGACTATATAAATGAACCTAGAATATGTGTTTACACATATTTGTTTATGCTACTATTTGTTAGTTCCTACTGCCACTACAGGGAGTGGCTTCCTAGTATTCTAAAACCACAGAAGCATCTGCCATAAACGACATTTAAATCACACAAAGATTTCTTTCTCTTCTTTTAGCACATTGTTGACTTACACATTCAGAGACCAATGCAGGTGTATTTGTGTATCTGCATTTCACCCGTTCCTCTCTCCAAGGTGATGGTCTATGGGCAGCCCTATCGGATCTCTCTGGAGCTGGACATGCCGGAGTCTCCAGTCAATCAGGACCTAGGAATGTTCATGGTCAGAATGTCCTGTTACACCAAGGAGGGTCAGATAGTCTCCACCATCTCTCGCTCCGTGAGTTACGGTTCTTCACTTCGCCCTTTCCTCTTTCACCTGCATGCATCTGCTGTTTGTTTGTGAACGGGCGAACGTATGTTGCACTACAGCATTTTTTTTCTCCTCGGATGGTAATACCAGCAGTGACGGTGAGTTCTGAGAAAATGGCATCTCTTCAATGACAGTGAAAAATGTGTCATGACCGGTTCTCCGATGTTAAGGGTGACTAACATTTGCCTATTCCAGGGGTAGGCAACCCTGGTCCTGGAGAGCCGCAGGGTCTACTGGTTTTTGTTTTCACCCTAAATACAGCAACTACTTAGACTAAAGAAACCAGGTGAGGTGCGTTAACTGTGTAATCAACTGCTTTAATTAATCAATTAAGTGGTGAGTAACAACAAAAACCAGCAGACCCTGCAGCTCTCCAGGACCAGGGTTGCCTACCCCTGGCCTATTCAAACACCAAGAGCAGAAGCAGGCAGAAGGTCTCTCAGACTGCTCTTTCACCTTTCGCCTCTCTCTCCTCTCATGACCTGCGTCGCTCTACCACTCCCTTATATTATCAACCACTCATCACCTCGGTCACTCTCTCTCCTTTTCTCCCAGTTGAGCCAGATCATCTCCTCTGGCCCTCGCACTGTGAGTGCGCCATGTTCTCACACATGCCACCCATATCACCCCTCTCCCTCACTCTGTGTCCTTACATCTTAATCCTGCTTTCCGGGCTGTCGATTTGGTGCCTCTTAATAGGCCCGTATTCTGAAACCCATCACCTTCCCTCCCCCTCCCCCGCCCCCTTGTGCATGTAGGTGTCTGCGTTCCTGAATCAGTGTCCCCTCTCAGCTCCATATTGCTATGGTTTTGCGGTTCTTTTTATGGGTCCTCCCATGCTGAGTCCTCCCGTATCCCACCAGGCAATGCTGCATTACCGCTCCAGACTGCTGCAGACGCTGGGCACTGTGTTGTTCTCGCCACTCCTGCTGGCAGGAGTGTCGCAACAAAAGCAACTGGTGGAGGTGGAGCTCTTCTCCGCCTACAGGGAGAACTCTGTAAGTACAGTTTGGCGTCACGTTCAGATCATGGAATATCGTGGGCTCCCTCGGCTTGGCTACTCTCCTGCAGTTCTAATAGCCTCAGATTGGTGTGATACTGTGGGTCCTTTTAGTACCAGCCAACCATGGGCGCAGTAATTGAGGTCCAGTCTCGGCGAATACAGATCTACTCTGCTGAGCTCCGGATCCATGCTCACTTCACTGGCATTAGGTAACTTACATGTACCAGCAGCCTTTCTTATGACATTTCCTCTGGAATCTGACCACACCACACTCTCAAAAAGGATGTGTTGATATCCAACACACTTTTTGTGTTACGACATTCGTGCTGCTTTCAACACATTTTGTGTCAAAGTTTCTATTTTTATGTTGCTTTCAACACATTTTGTGTCAAAAAAGGGAGTCTTTTTAACACAGACTGTGCTGAAAAGAAGCACAAAACCTGTTGTTGTTAAAACCTTATCTAGACATGGAGGTGTGTTAAAAAAATGACACGTTATGTGTTGTTTTTAAAATATCTGTTTTTGAGAGTGCAGTGAATGGCTTGAGCGATTTTAGGTATTTTTTGGAAGGTTGTTTGTCATTTTGAATTATACTTCTGTGTGAGGAACATGCACTTAAGTTACTTTAATTCTGTTTTCAACTGTACTCTGCATATGTATTGAGTAAGGGGGTGGTCAGAGTGAAGAGCTACTTATAATCTTTCACAGTTTTGTCTGCTGAACCTCTGAAGGACCACAGCATAGATAATCTGTTAACTATTTACTACCCAATTACAAATGGCAAACGTGGTCTTTGCCATTTCTTACACGTAATTAATCTCTGATAATGTTACTTGGCTAAATGTAATTAATCTAGCTAGCCCGCTAGTTGCTACACGGTAACATTGGCTAGTAGCCGAATTACTGAACACAAAATGAAATCAACTAAAATGCAAACATATTCAGTAGTGAGTTGGCCATTTTGACAGTTGCAGTAGTTGTGTGCAATAATCATGTATGATAACGCTGACATTTGCAATTAAACTGACATTTATTTCAAAAGTGGCATACATTTTAGATGGATACAGAATGGGTAGTGATGAATGTGTGTGTGATTCTCATACGTTTCTGTGTGGCTGCCCCTAACCCTCTATTAGGCAAGTTTTACTGTATTGCCATCTGAGCTAAATTATAATCTCTCTCTCTCTCTCTGTGCAGGTACCTCCTTTTCAACTACCCCCTGTTGTCAGCAGTAATGGGCATCGCCAGCAACTTTGCTTTCCTCAGTGTGCTGGTGCTGTTCAGTTACCTGCAGTTTGTCTGGGGTGGGATTTGGCCACCCGAGCAGGTCAGAGTCCGGGTGAGTGCGAGCCGAACACAGGGGGAGTCTTCTTTATTATCCAGTGCTTAAACATTTCTACTTCTTTATTCTCCTCTACTGTACCCAATGCTGATCAGAATCAGGGCTGTTCTTCTCCTGTCCTTTCTATTTATGTCCTTAATTTCTCTATTAACTGTATTAACATACCTTTTGCTGCATTGTAAATTCCCACCCTTCCAAAACACACAAAAATATACTCTTTTCATTGTTATCAGCATTATAATTTGTATTGGTGTGTTGACTGCCTGTGTATGCGTGTGTGCGTGCGTGCTTGTGTGTTTTTAAGGTCATGGTGGGGGATGGAACTCGCCTCCAGCAGAGGAGAGAAGAGGCTCGGAGACGTGTCAGCCAGAATAAAGGTGCTGTGCACCACATAAAACACTCCAGAAACGCTCTACGTAGGCTGCTGAGTGGCTCAAGACACTGTTCAAGCGTGTTGAGGGTCCTCATATACGCGCAAACACAAGCAATGATTAGTGCAATACAAATAACATTGGTTATGTTATTGGCTTGGCGTGTGCTAAAAGGTTTTGCACATGCTAAATGTCTTAATAAATCAGGCCCGTAATGTCTTGTATTTTAATTGAAAACACTGATAATGAAACCCTTGTAATGGACTGTTAATGCGGTGCCTGCTTTTCAGACAGGAACTCGGAGACCGGAACTGACAGCACTACAAACACCGTGCGAGAATCGAATTCTGAAGTGTTTACTCCACAGAGGAAAGGTTAGTAAAGGACATGAGAAAACTCATCGCCTCTGATTGACAGAGACTGCCATGTGGTGTTGTACATCCTTGACTTGTGTACCAGGTTTGAGTTACAGTGGTGTGCGTTTGTAATGCGTTCGTGTTCGTGTCTGTGTTGTGCAGCAGAGCTGGAGACTGATTTCCCAGAAACTGTGGGGTGGCCTGGTGTACAGGATGATACCACAGGTAAATATTAAGGTCATAACCATGGTCAGACAATAGCAGTGTTAAAGCAGCACTCGCTGTGCACATATAGGAACAAAATTTCAGTTCACACATAGAATGCCGTTCAGTTTAATAAACAACTGTGATGACAGCGAGACAAACACAATTCCTGTTTTAGGCCAAAATGGCAGAATGAGGATGTTTGTTTTAATATCTACTGTACTATGGCATGGGTGCTGATGCAGGGTAGAATAGGTACTTTCCTCGTTCTCCTTCTCACTCTCTCTTGCTCTTTATCTTTTCTTGTCTCCCAGTATTTGAGTCATCCACTGAGGAGCCCCCTGTTCTCCTAAAAGGCCCGGATGTTTTGGAGACCGCTGTGAGCGAGGAGGAGCCCGGCCCTGAAGATGTGGCAGATGGAGAAGACAAAGAGGGGACACTAGAGGAATCCAGCGAACCGCAGATCTCTGAATCTGACCTGCGCCAACGCCATAGGCCCTGCATGAGTTCCTGAACATTTGCCAATCTACCCACACACACACGCAGACACGCACACACGCACAAACAAGCATGCCTTTTCAATTGTCCTGCTCTTGCCAAAAGAAGATCCACACTGTAGGAATCTTGCTTTATGAAGGCAAGTCATTTTATGAATGGCGCACACACAACATATACCACACACCCATACACGTTTCGCATCTACAAGCATGCACACCCCCACCACTGGTGTAACTTGATCAAGTGGTGTTGTTTTCTTGCCACAGAAGTACAAGAAAGATGATGTGCTTGTAGTTTCTGTATGTGCACAGCCCGCGCACAATCAATAAGCTTTAAAACAATCAGGTATCTTGCTTTGAGTGTGTTTCAGTATTGCACACTACAAAAAAAGTTTAAACTGGTCCTGGAGCTTAATGTTTGAATATAGTGAATAACAAAAAAAAGTACCCTCAAATGTGTTTGATTAAGACAATGCACATATGACAGGGAAGGGACCTATTCTTTAAGAGGCTTCATGACTATGTTTTAGTCTAACGTTAAGCTGCAGTATGTATGTTACATTCCCACTTAAAATCTTTATTTGTTTATCAATGACGTTCACATTGATTGTTTTTTACATGTGGTCAGGTGGAATATACTGCAGGCTTTCATTTTATTGGTATGAACAATGTGTTTTTTTTGTTTAGTTTTTTTAAGTTGAATGAGACTACATTAATAACGATATGGATATGCTGTCCAACCATTTGGGGTTTTGGTAAAAAAAATAAGTTGTTTGAATTTGAATATACATATTTTGGTTGTATGGTATGTAATAGGGAGCTCTAAGGCTCACTATAAATCCTTTAACTAGCTTCATTTAAAAAAAAACCAAGCCCTGAAAAGACAGTGGGAAAAGTATGTTGGAGTCCAAGTGCCAAAAGGTTCTGATAGTAGATGCGAGGGTCTGTTGTGGGTAGAGGTGGGTGTGGCATGGTTGGGTGTTATGGACTGGTCCAGTGAGTAGGCTACTATAATATATTGGAAATAGGTAGCACTTAAGGGTTTCCTTGTGGAAGAACATCCACCATTTGCAGTAAACATTGAAATGTTATCGTCTGACAAAAGGCCAACACTGTCCTATTATAGGAATTACTTTTCTCATAAATATATTTGTTCTTGCAATGTATTAAATAATGCTTAAATGTGCAGTATATTAGTACGTGAGTATGCTTGACTAATGGAGACTTGGAGCATTGAAACATATGGAAACATTCCCTATTTTGTTTTCATTCATGTTTCAATAAGGGCCATCTTATGTTGTAAAGTATAATAAATAAGAATGTTAATGTTTTTTTTCTGTGTTAATTTCAGTTAAATATTCTACATTCGTTTGAACAGTAGTTTACCAACAGCATACATTCTAATGATCCTTTCTTTCAGCCGTTCATGTTTTGGTGTCATTCACGACGTGCAGTAATGTTTTAAGTAGCAACTAGCCTACTTTACGTCCTCAAAAGTAAAAGCCTTGAGACGACTAAACAGTATAAAGAGAAAAAAAAACAATTGTTGATAATTATTAAGTCACACGAGATGGAAAAAAAATCCCCAGCAAACTATCTCTTGGCACTACAAAATAATTCGATCGTTCCAGTTGAGTTTAGTTGGGAAACCAGCAAAAAGATTTACCAATTCGTAAATTTAATTTAACGTTCTGATAGCTCCGTTCCCTATGTATTTCTCTGAAATGTGGTAGCGCATTAAAAATTAAATGTTATATTTTGTGGTGTTAAATCGCCAATACAATATTGTCATTGAATGTAACAAATGCCAAAGAAATCATAACATATTAAACTCACATAATCCAGTGGCGGCTGCTGAGCTGAAAATTGAGGAGGCCGAAAACTTCCCTTTAAACTGATTATTGGTCTCAATCATTTTCCAATCATTTTCTTTGTTTAGCAAGTGTGCCAAACTTTCTTCACAGAATGTTCGGGAGATTAAACGAAAAAGTTCACTTTACGAGAAAACCACAACCTGCAATAAAAATAAAACAAAAACTGAGCTTTAATATCCATAAATATTCTTGGAATTTGAGTGCGTAGAACAAAGAGCAGATGTACCCACAATTATAATGTTGATTAAAATGTGCACAATTTTGCGACGCAAATGAAAAGAATTTCGTTACTTGCCTAATTGAGGAGAACTGGCTACATTTGATGGCATTGAGTAATTTGTGAATTGAACGCTGTAGCCTATTGTTAATCAAGGAAATAATTGGAAAATGATTGAGACCATTAATCCGTTTAAAGGGAAGTTCTCTGCCTCCTCAATTTTCAGCTTAGCAGCCGTCATAATCAATGATTCCGTAACCATTTTATTTCGCTGTCATATTTTGACACGGAGTTTGTACGCCCCATATTGCGTGTAGTTACAATAGACAGCCATTAGGGGGCGTTTTCAACATCTGTTTTTATTCTCGGGCTGTGCTTGTTCCAAAACCTGCTACCCATGAGAGTATGCTTTGGAGACCTAACTTGTGGCTTATTTTAACCGCATGCAAAATACATTTACGTCGAGGGACGCGGTAGTGAGAAAAATAAGTTGCTTACAGGAGACGACAATTGAGTGGACTGACAGATCACGGGAGGAAGACCGAAGAGAGAATATTAGGCTATTTAGGCTAGATTTTTCTTTCGGCGATGTCTCGGAACTCGCAGGGTAAGTGTCTGTTTGTTGTTTTACTTGGACATGCTTTTACAACTCTTTTTGCGCCTCATTAATAACAACAGCGTTTCGAAATATTTGTCTTTCTTATGTTGTAATTGCTAAATGTGAAGTCTAAAAAATGAATCTTTTGCCAGCAGTTTATATTCTATATAGGCTACATCTTTTAATTTGTTTCGGCTCTGGCATCATTGGTGTTTCTATGTACATTTCCTCAACATATTTAAATATATCTACAAAATAAATAAATAAACAATAGAAGTTTATTTGCAGCTGAAATTAAAGGCCAAATCAGGAATACAGTGTTTGTTTATCTGAGGATGAAAATATGAGCACAAATACAGACTTAATGACAGAATTGTTCAGTATTGTGGAATGTCCTTAGCATTTAAAAAAGTCACTGACAGTGGATACACTCATCTGCAGTAATTTTACCATACAATGTAATTTACAGTTTATTTGCTCATATTGCTTATATTAATCTTCATCTTCTGTTCAGGACGTTGATGCCGTTACCGTCAAACACATGGACACTGTTCAAACAATGAACAACTAACGGAGAGGGTGAAAATCAGATAAGGCTGCCGGTACCATAACTGTCATTTGAATTTGTAGGAAATGGAACATGTAGCATCAGGATCGGGTTTGAAAGAGGGGACAGGGGAGGAAATGAGGCAAAGACAAAGGACGGAAAAGAATGCAGAAGACATAGGGGAGCAAAAGGTCTGCGCAGATGGTACTGTGCTTACTTCTGAGAGTTGTGAGGCTAACTGGCGGTGCCCCGCTTCTGACGGAATGGGGAAAGTGCACAAGGTCAAGCCAAAACTGCGCTCTGCCAGGGCTATGTGCTTCTCCAGTCAGGAATCCACGCAGAGTCTAACAGAACCAGAAACTAAAGACGAGCTGGCCACACCTTGGGAGGCTGCAGAGTCAGAGCCGGGGTCATGTGAGCGTCTGGATCCAGATCAAAACCAGGCGGCACATGGTAGAGGAGACAAGACAGAGGAGAAAAAGAGGAATAGAAAGGGGGACAGGGAGGAAGAAGATGGGGGGTTTGGGGAAGATGAAGGGGCAGGAGGGCCCAGGAGGAGAATACCACATATGAGTGATAAGGTAAGGAGGTCGAGGCTAGGGGGGAGTATGGAAATGGATGGCGGAGAGCGGGAGAGGCGCAAACGGTGGACCAGGATGGGCAGAGAACAGCAGGGGGCGGAATTGAAAGAGGAGAGTGAAACTGAGGCAGACACAGAGCAGGATGAGCCCAGGGGGGCTGAAGTGGAGCGCGGGCCAGAGCGTTTTTCAGAGGGCGGGATGGAGAGGGGTTCCATCGGTCACGCCTTCCTCTCCCATATGATTATGCACTCCTCCGTCTCTTCATCCTGTTCCTCCGTCAACTACTCCTCTGCTGAGAGTGACGAGGTCTTCAGCGAAAAAGAGGAGACCACGACTAGGAGGCAGAAGATGAAGAAGGTGAGCAAAAGTGAAGTGGTCGCTTGTGTTAGTCACTGGTGAAGTGATCACTTGTGCTAACGCTGGTGAAGTGGTCACTTGTGTTGGTCACTGGTGATAAAGTGGTCGCTTGTGCTGGTCACTGGTGAAGTGGTCACTTGTTCTGGTCACTGGCGAAGTGGTCACTTGTTCTGGTCACTGGTGAAGTGGTCACTTGTAGTGGTCATTTGTGAAGTGGTCACTTGTGCTGGTCACTGGTGAAGTGGTCACTTGTACTGGTCATTGGTGAAGTGGTCACTTGTGCTGGTCATTGGTGAAGTGGTCACTTGTACTGGTCATTGGTGAAGTGGTCACTTGTACTGGTCATTGGTGAAGTGGTCACTTGTTCTGGTCATTGGTGAAGTAGTCACTTGTGCTGGTCACTGGTGAAGTGGTCACTTGTACTGGTCATTGGTGAAGTGGTCACTTGTACTGGTCATTGGTGAAGTGGTCACTTGTGCTGGTCACTGGTGAAGTAGTCACTTGTTCTGGTCATTGGTGAAGTAGTCACTTGTTCTGGTCACTGGTGAAGTGGTCACTTGTGCTGGTCACTGGTAAAGTAGTCACTTGTGCTGGTCACTGGTGAAGTGGTCACTTGTTCTGGTCACTGGTGAAGTGGTCACTTGTACTGGTCATTGGTGAAGTGGTCACTTGTGCTGGTCATTGGTGAAGTAGTCACTTGTTCTGGTCACTGGTGAAGTGGTCACTTGTGCTGGTCACTGGTAAAGTAGTCACTTGTGCTGGTCACTGGTGAAGTGGTCACTTGTTCTGGTAACTGGTGAAGTGGTCACTTGTGCTGGTCATTGGTGAAGTAGTCACTTGTGCTGGTCACTGGTGAAGTGGTCATTTGTGCTGGTCATTGGTGGAGTGGTCACTTGTGCTAGTCACTGGTGAAGTGGTCACTTGTGCTGGTCATTGGTGAAGTGGTCACTTGTGCTGGTCACTGGTGAAGTGGTCACTTGTGCTGGTCACTGTCGCTGGTGAGTTGTGACTGTTATCTGTTTGTTAGTTTTGCACAAACCAAGTCAGGAGGAACTTCAGGAGGAGTATTTCCATCATTAACTGCCAGAACCTCCCTGGTGGAAATGAGGATGTGATGCCTGTGGAGTAGGCTTTCAGTCAGTTCAGAACATTGCATGAACAAGGAATCGGAGGACAGAAAGCAACTCTGTCTGTGTTTAGGCCAATGTGTATTTGTCAGCATTTAGGATTCCGTATTAGTTCCAGGTTTTTCTGAAAGGAAGTGTCGTTTTCTTGTTTGTCTGTATCTCTGTTTTCTTTCATCCCTCTTTTGATTTGCATGGGTTTGAATGAGATCCTTGACGGAAGCAGAATTGCACGGGGCTATTTGAATGTGCCACTAGTCGGATTTGCATAGTACCTTTGAGAGGTGACGAGAGGGGAGATGTAAACAGACCTTGTGTCCCCCCCTTCCACCCTCGTCAACCCGTCTTTGTTTCCTCGCTCTCACAACTCTAATAATATTACAATAAGCTGAGGTTTCCACAACTAATGCCAGCAGCCATGTTCAAGAGCAAGAAGAAATAAATACAGTTAAGAGGGAGCGCATTTGCCACTATTCAGTCTTGCAGTCTAAAAATCACAATTTCCCACATGATGCTTTGTCTTTAAATGGAAGAATGATGTAATCTCTCCCCTCTCTCCCCCTCTCCCTCTCCCTCTCTCTTTCTCTCTCTCTCCCCCCCTCTCCCTCTCTCTCTCTCTCTCTCTCTCTATCAATCTCTTCCCCAGAGTAATTCTTGGAAAACATCTATGGCCATGATGCAATGGACAGTGCGTAGACAGAGTTCCTGGGTACAGCTGGCAGGACACCAAGGCACGTGTATATAGACATGTATATGTGCATACGTGTATATGTGTGTCTATATCGCTCATCTGCACGCTTTAGAGCTATAATCACGGCTGATGTTAAGGTCTTCCCTTCCTCTGAAGTCCGTAACTTTGGGTTGATAATGGATAGTCAACTATCTCTGGAGTCCCAGATCAACAAAATTACGAAGGTCTCATTTTTTAATCTCTGAAACATAGTAAAAATTCGACCCTTGCTTTCCAAACCAGCAGCCGAATGCCTCATTCACGCCTTCATCTCATCTCGTTTGAATTATTGCAATGCCCTCCTTGTGGGGTCATCTGCTAAAAGTATCAACCGGCTGCAGTATGTTCAAAATTGTGCTTCCCGGATTCTTACCCACACCTCCTCCCGTGAGCACATTACCCCGGTGTTATTCAACCAACACTGGCTCCCCGTCCACTCACGTATTGATTTTAAAGGTCTAGTTCATACCTATCAAGCCATTCACACCATTGGCCCATCGTATTTATCTGACCTCATTAGATTGTCCTGTCCCACGCACATCCTATGCTCCTCCAACTCCATCTCTCTCCATTAGCCCCATTGCAGACTTGTAGCTGTGCTACAAGAGCCAGGGCATGTAGCTGTGCTTCTCCACGATTATGGAACACACTCCCAGCCCCTATCAGAGAAACACAGTCTCTCAAGACCTTTAAAGCCCTCCTGAAAACGCATCTTTTAAACTGGCATATAAGGATTTTATCAGTGGCGGGCCGTGCATTGCACACCTAGGCCTTCAGTGATGTCCTACACAGTCCTACCTGAATTATTCCACCTCTTAATACCATCATTATGACGCCATGGCTCTAGAAACTATACATTTAGACAGAAACGCAGTATAACCGGGCGTTGCATCACCTTAACATAGTCAAGTACAACAGAGTTATATTAATATTTCCGAAGCATTTATAATCAATAAATCTGCATTTACAATTAAGAGTGTTAAACTACCAGCTTTAAGATCGCTTGGATACTGTCAAAACTTTAAAATAAAAGGCGCTTTTAAGGGATTAGTCTACAAAGTTTTATTAAGTCCACCAAAAGTATGTGAGCTTTAACAAGTTTGTTCACTAAACAGCGCATTGTCGCACCCAAAGCAGTTTCATTTAAGAAACGTGACGATAAAGACACATAAACTATTCACTGAAAATAAAAGAAAACAAACAAATAATTTGCATTTGTTCATGAGGATATATTTGCGACAGTGGTGAAAGTGTATTCCTAGCCTTGAATGTCCACTTTGACTCGCTAGCGTCGGCTCGCTAGCGTCAGGGTTGGCCGTTCTCTTCTGACGATGTCTAGCATTTCTTGAAAAGTTCGTCTTGAAAATGGCGTTGTAATTATATCTGCGACCAAATCGATCTCTTCTCCTCCTTCAGCCATTGTGGGTTGAAAAAAAACAGCTGGTAGAAATCTACACAAATGAGCTCGTTCAAGTTCAGTTTGCTAGCTCTGCATAGCTCTGCCTCTCAATAGTGCGTATCCAATCAAAAGACGTGTACGTGCTGACGTTATCGTACGCCTGCTAGCTGGCCCCGGTGTCGCCAACTCGAAATCTGATTGGTTAACACCACAGGTTTGTTTCCGTTCACTTTAAGCTACAGGCGCCCGCAATGTTTATTCTGAAGGCCTAAGGGCAGATTTCTTGGACACTGGCAACACATTATGGCTGAAATATGATTGGATAAAAGCTCTAACATAAAGGCCAGCCCTCCAAATCTCGATCTGAGGCTGGAAGCAGCGCAACCAAGAGGAAAGCTATCAAATGAAGAGAATAGACTATGGGGAATAATTTAATACATATTTGTGGAAAAAATATATCAAAATTAAATGTATATTCTGATGATGTTTAGGCCAGCAGAGAAGGCCTTGCTGGCCCTGACGGCCCGCCACTGGATTTTATTGTAGCTAATATTTGATTTCAGGACCATGTTAGTCTCAAGATTATCAGTATCAGCTACAGAAATAGCATTGGTAGGCCCATGTGCTTTCAGTGTCATTGTTATAGAACATATTAATTTAGCTAAATCTCTGCAAATGATATGTGAATAATTATTTGACTGCTTATAAAACTTGCACATTTACATATATCAGGGACAAAACGGACTTATACTTGCCTCCAAAAACAATTGTATTACAAGCTCGTATAAAATTTTAATTGGATGGTCCTTTCTGTCTTCAGGTAATTTCCAACCCAGCGAGGGAGGGCAGGTGCTGAAGCGGTACAACGCTGTGGAGAATTCCTGTTTGAAGGACCTAATGAAGGACTCCTTGCGGCAGTTTGTCCCGTGCTACCATGGTTTGACCACCAGAGGGAGTGAGAGCTACATCCGATTAGAAGATTTGCTGAGTGGTCTGACCTGCCCTGTCATAATGGATTGCAAAATGGGTGTCAGGTATACAGATAAATATAGAGTGGTGTTTCTCAATCCCGGTCCTGGCAGTTCACTGTGTGTGTGTGTGTGTGTGTGTGTGTGTGTGTGTGTGTGTGCTGGTTTTCCTAAGCTCAGTTAATAATCAGGGTATTTATGCTGTAAATGTCCATTTTTCACATGGGCTCCTGTGTATGCTGATTTATTTATTGTTAGAGCCAGTTTGGTCAGTTGCCATTTGCTTTGTCTTTGAACCTTTCCTTTTCCACATTGGTTTTAATTTAAGTGACCAGGTGTCCACACTTTTAACATGTAGGACCCACCTGTCAATCTATAATTTGATCAACTAAATAGTTAACTCCTTTCTAATTAATTAATTTGCCATGCAGCATGTAAAAAAATTCAAGCATTAGGTTGTGCAGACTGATTTTAATTTCTGAAAGGTAAATGCATCTAATTAACGGTTAACTACTTGATGCAGTTCAGCGGTTGCAGTTGTGTCTGGAAGTGGTTTCTGAGGTTTTATTTTTACGGGGACCAGACATCTGCAACTTCAGTCCTTTCAGAACTTGCCATAGACCCCACCATGCACTGTAGTGATTGAGTTTCTGCTGGTGTGCATCTATCTCTGCACACGCAATGTTTCTCGCTCCCTGTAAGTGTATATCTCTGCTATGGCCGTGCTCTTTCTCAGAACCTATCTGGAAGAAGAGTTAGTTAAGGCACGCTCCAATCCTTGCCTGCGGCCCGATATGTACCAGAAGATGGTGAAAGTAGACCCGGCGGCCCCTTCTAAAGAGGAGCACGCGCAGGGCGGCGTCACAAAGTCGCGCTACATGCAGTGGAGGGACAGCATGAGCTCCACTTCAACACTGGGCTTCAGGATTGAAGGGATTACAGTGAGAGATTCTGGCACACTTACTTGGCATGCAGTTATACTTGCAGTAACGAGCTAACATCATGATATATGATGTACTTTTGCATACACTCCACGCACACACACACATACATGCAAATATATATACAGTGCTGCGCGAAAGTTTGTGAACCCTTTCGAATTTTCTGTATATCTGCATGAATTCGATCTAAAATGTGATCACATCTTCATCCTAAAACTTGATAAAGTGAACCCAGCTCAACAAAAAACATAATTTTTTAATAATTTATTTATTGAGCAAAATTATTCAACATTAAATGCTTTGTTGGCAAAAGTATGTGAACCCTTAGATCATACGTATTTTTAAAGTATCATATTTAATATTTGGTCGCATATCCTTTGCATGCTGTTACTTCCTGAATTCTGTGACCCATCAATATCAAAAGTAATAACTTATTACTCTCGATAACTTATTTTTAAGTACTGTTACAAGCGATACTATAACCTCTCTGCATTTGAATGGATCTCTATGGGAATTGGGGTTTCTTTTTATTTTATTTTGATGTTAATAGTCAGAGTCAACTATAGGTCCCTTTGAATAACAGTACAGCCATTTGAAAATGGACTTGTGAAGTTAGCCTTGTGAAATTAGCCTTGTGCCATTTTGAACAGGTTGAATTAAAAAATGGCACAAACATGTTTACTGCAAAAAAAAGAAATCCTACAATCAGAGAAAAGATAATTGAACATTACAGGAGTATGTCATTAGGAGTACATCATAATTTTAAAAACACATGTAAAACTACACTATTGTGTAAGCTGCAGTACTGTCCATATTTTGGTAATTTGTACTTTGAGTCAGTTTCTCACCATTATTATATTTTTATTCCTGTTCTATTAATCTCTACAGGAGTTTAATTAAACAGATATGTATCAACAGCGTGCCCACAAAAGTGATGCCCTGATCAGCTCTATTACTTGGCACAAATATGCTGATTAATGGTCCCATTGCCTGTCAGGTGGAGGATGGAAGAATCCTGCGGGACTTCAAGAAGACTCGAACCTCGGCCCAGGTCACCGACGCCCTCCTTTCCTTCACCAAGAAGCAATCGCACATCCTGGTTAGTTGAAGCCACATGCCTGTACTTCCAAACCTTGCGGTTGCCATGCATCAACAATCTTTGCACTTTTTTGGATTCTTATTAAGAAAATGAACTGGCCTAATTCTCATTTGATTCTTATTTTACATGCATTATTTTATAGCTTTCCATTTTCACTCGTAAGACACTTCTCCAAAAAATTCTGGATTCGGCATTCTTATTGGGTTCATGTCTCATTTAGTGTGCTTGATCTGGTTCAGGGCACTGTCAGATAGTTAGGACCAAATTCTATAATTATAACTATTTTTTATTTTGTAGAGTCTTCTTTATAATGCTTACAGAGCTCTACATGTGATTGCTTTTAATGCCTTCCCTGACATACGGAGGATGTGCTGGGTGGGTGTGTTTGAGGGTGGTGTTGTCAAGAGTAAAATCTCTGCGTAACTTTTTGGAAGATTTTTTTCTTGTCGGTTAACTGCTAGGGTGATAGCTTCCACACTAATCGCACAGCAGTGCTGGTTTTGGCTCTCGTCGTTATTTTTGGGAGATAACAAACCCTCTTTTTTTTTTACCCTGGCCGAACATCACACTTGAAATAGTCTATTTTTGTGTTCCCAAATATCACTACACCCTTGTTCTCAGTGTGCATACTTTAAAATAGTTCATATTTTTCTACCCCCTACATCACTTTTAAGAAGTCTGTAATATTATAGATATTATAGGCTAAATGTAATTTTTTTAAAATGCAAGTCAATAAAGCATGCGAATAATGTTAAATGGGTGCATTTGAGGTCCAATTATTTTATTTTATTTTATTATTGTGCCGCACTTGGCATCTTTTATTGAGTGACTATACAAGCCCTTCATTGCAGGCGTCAGGAAAGCCACCTCATTTATATTCACTTTCTCACTCATTGTCTCTTTTTCCTTTTATGCCGTTTTATTACCATTTCTTCCTCGTTCTCTGCCTCTGTGATCAATGCAACTTTGCTGCAACTTTCCTGCTCCCCCAGGAAGCATACCTATCCAGACTCCAGGCTCTCAGCGAAGCTGTGAAAGAGTCTGAGTTTTTCCAAACCCACGAGGTAAGTCTGCTTTCCTTTGCCACCAAGTCAGCCAGCCTCACTCATGCACAGCCTCTCCCCAGTGCCAAGGCACTCCTCTATTGATCACTGTCCTCCCATCCCTTTCTCCTCTACTTCCCCTCCTCTGTCTCAACCTTTATCAAACAGATAATTGGCAGCTCTCTTCTCTTCGTCCACGACCGCACCAACAAGGCAAATATATGGATGATTGATTTTGGAAAAACAACCCCTACCCCTTCAGGTTTACATTTGAAACACAACATTCCCTGGGTGGAAGGCAGCCGGGAAGATGGGTACATAATTGGGCTGTCTACTCTCACCTTGTTGGTGAAAGAAGCTCTCAGAAAAGCTCTTGGACAATATCATGATGAGTGCAATGCCCCTGCTCGTGTTGATCATCAGACAGGGACACATAGTAGATCACAGCCGAGTGAAATCATTCACAACCCCATTTAAAACCTACTGCTGGAACAGTTCACTCCAAGCTCTGTTGGATTCAGAGTATCGCTGTGAACCTTATGAAAATGGACCCCAGCTGAAACTGGACCGAACTGAAGAACAACACTGGTGGATACTCTGTCCACTTGGAGTGATACAGGGTTAGCGGTAGCACCACGTCGAACCTCTCTGTAGGCCTGCTGGGTAGAGCTAACCATGACTCTGCCTGGCAGAGCAAACATGTTGATCTCAGAATAACCACAAAAAAATATTTGACTAGACCACCTGAAGTTTATGCATACACTGCTCTGGCAAGCAGATGTCCAGAAAAAGATTTTTGTTTCCAGGGCAACAGAACCTGAGTCATGGTCAAAGACAATAACAATGTAAGGAAGTGTACTGGAAGAGGGGTTTTATGGTGTGAAACTGGATTGTTTAAAAAAGCATTTTATGATTTCAAGTGCCAGACATTTGTAAAAGGCAGTATTATGATACTATACATTCAAGCCAGAAAGTCTGCCCACCCCTTTCACCTTCTCCACATTTTATTACATTACAGACATATTCTACAATAGATTGAGTTCATTTTTTGTTTCAAAATTCTACACAAAATAGCCCATACTGACCAAGTGAAAACATGTTTTTAGAAATTTTTGCAAATGTATTTAAAATCGAAAACTGAAATTTTTAATTTACATAAGTATTCATACCCTTTGCTTTAACATATTTTTAAAGTATCATATTTAATATATGGTCACATATCCTTTGCATGCTGTTACTTCCTGAAGTCTGTGACCCATCAACATCAAAAGACTCTCGATATCTTATTTCCAGGTACTGTTACAAGCGATACTATAAGCTCTCTGCATTTGAACGGATCTCTATGGGAATTGGGGGGTGAGACTAGATTCAGCTGTAAATTACACTGGTACAGTATGGAACACATGGCTGGCAAAATGGCTATAAGTCATCAAGGGTCTGAACTATTGAACAAGCCCCAAACCATCACTCTGTTGCCAGATATGGAGTAGATGTGGATGGATCACTGCAAGGGTTATTTCTCCTGACTCATTTTCCTATAGAACTCTATGGGGAAAAAAGTCAGGAGAAACAACCCTTAAAGGGATCCATCCACATCTACTCCATATCTGGCCGCAGAGTGATGGTTTTGGGCTCGTTTGATACCTTAGACCCTTGATGACGTACAGCCATTTCGCCAGTCATGTGTTCCATACTGTACCAGTGTAATTTACAGCTGAATCTTGTCTCACCCTCCAATTCTCATAGAGATCCATTCAAATGCAGAGAGCTCATAAAGGTTGTGGCTTTGATTCCCAGCTGAGGCACAGCCCGTGTTCCCCTGCACAAAGCACCTCATTTTAATTTCTTCAGTAAAATATCCAGCTGTATGAATGGATTGTATATAAAAAATGTTTTTTTTTGTCTGAAGCATACCACTTGTTTCTTCATTTATATTAAAGTTTAATTGTTAAAAAATATTATTTTTCATAATCATAATGACTTTACTCAGTATACACAGGTTAACAAGCTTGATTTGTATTGAATGGCTCTTTGATGAAGATGAAAAGATTCTTATGTGTGTGTTTAACAGAGTACCCTTATGGCTTTAATTAACATTAAGAACCATTTGCATAACTTAAAAAAAATATTATTAACTTTATTTATAATGCACCCTTCAAAAAGTAGAACAATCAATCAAAAACACTTCTTGTCCAGAGTGACTTTAAGTACAGCAAACAATAAGCTTAGATGAACACCAGCACACATACAAAAACTAACATAATTGAAAAAAGCCATAATTGAAAAAAGCCAAAAAATTGGAAATGCTTGTTCCCTTGGCAGGGTTCAAGATTCACACAATGTTTCCCTCCATGGTCTGTGTTTGAGATTCCTGAGTAAGACTAATAGCAGAGGGAGGGGAAGCAGAGAGAGGAGTGTTGAAGAATGGAAGCTTTAAAACTTCTGCCTGACACTCCTGTTCACTTTAACAATAAAACAACCTATAAGCATAGCAGCTGATTCAGTTTGCTAAAAACATTTGCTTCTCTAGTTAGACAAACACACTACCTGTAGCCTATAATTTGTGATTCATGGGGAACATTACCACACTGTGCAAGACAAGCCAGAACAAAGAGGACATCCTTTCTTGAATCTGCTCAGAGCCTGGAGGACAAAATAAAATTTTTAGAAAATGTGACGCAAGACGTGTTTTACATTACAGATTTACATTACTATAGCTAACTTGTTCAGCAGACAGATGCTACCTAGAAAGCTAGCTTTCTTACCAAGCTTTTACATTTTCTAGTTGATATTTTGTCATGATACTGTAGCAGTCCTGCTCTTGCATGTCAGGCAGGGTGAAAGTGCTAGGAAGGACTCAGCTATGGAGTGGAAGCCCAGGGTAAATCTGGTCAGTAGCTCTTTGCTTCCTTGAACATCCTGTTTACCACATTGGTGTCAGAGTGGCCTATGTCCACTTTGGCTGCAAGTGAGGCAGCAAGGGAGCATAGGCTGCTGAAGGCACAGGGGAAGAAGTGTAGCAATGGCACAGCCAGGTAGAATGGCATCACTAGGAGGAGCTTTGTAGCAATATCTGGACATCTGTAGAAAAAATCTAGATTTTTGGATGTAGTCATTGTGTCAAAAGCAATGTGGTTAACTGCAAATAACCCTGGTGTGTCTCACCAAATGGAAATACATTACATATAGCAAAAATGGCCATGCAGTAAATCACGGTCTCTACAGATTAAAAAAGGTTAGTTACAGGTTAAACAAATAAGGAATGTGCTATCTGATTCATGCTGATTTTATTATTATTATCTTTTTACATGCAAGCTAACTATTGATAATAAAATGTGTCCTTTGTATATTTTTATGTTATTGCTTTAAATATTATAATATCCCAAAGTTATAAACTTGATAGAAAATATCTGCAGGGCTCAGATTAGCATAAACCTGGGTTCAGTGGTTGTAATCAGAAAGGATAGTTGGTCACGTGCACATCCAATAACCGTTAGTTAGGTTTTTCTGGCCCCAGTACTTAATTGCTATTAAGCAGTCATTTGTAGCGCCAATCTAATTATTTTTGAGGAAGAATCAACAATTATTGGTGACCACGATGAAACCCTTCCGAAAGTGGTACCATAACTTTGCTGTGGTTACACATATGCACCATGACCAAGGTAAAGAAAAATCAACTGTTGCTAGTTGACCCGTCAAAGTTCAGTGTCAATTTATTTTGGTTACGTTAGCGTGCCAGCGAACTAGAAAACATCTTTAAATATGTTTAGCTAGTTAGCAATGGTTCAATTTAACTGCAGGATAAAATATGTTTGCAGGCTAGCTCTGAACACTTTCGCAACACAATCAGATTTGGCAAAGTAGGCAGCAACCTTATTCGTTCGCGAGCTAACTAACGTGAAATGGTTGCTGTGCTTTCATTATCTTGGAAGTAAATTAAGTAGCTCGTGTTTTGCAAGGTTTTGGGGCAAGTTAAAAGCATCAGCACTAACGTTAAATAAACAACCACTAGCTAACTCAGTAGCAGAAATTAAAGATGGTATTGCATAAGCTACTGGTTAGCCATTCGAGGCATTCAACTAAACTATTTTGGTAGGTTACCAAGCTAACTTAATTGTCTCCATGTTAGATATTGACAGAGTGGGCTAGCTAATGGACAGGCTTTATCTAATAATTTTGGTGGAATTGGCCAATTTGAGTACAAAAATCTCGTTGCAAGGGGTGGTGCTTTTGATAACTTTGCCTGTTAACCAGCATTCGTTTGCAGTGACGTTGCTGTTGGCAAAAGGTGAATGCCGCTGAAACTACTTGTAATCAAGCTGCTAATGGCTGATTAATGGTAAAACAAGAATTCCGTGTATTGTATCGAATGCCTATTTAAACAAATGTTTAAATTTTGAGTATATACGTGAATTGCACTTGGAACGTTGCTTGATTTTCGAATAAATTGACCACGTTGCCAGCGTTATAAGTTGTTTTTCTGATCGAGTGTGGAGTACACTGGTCTATTATTGGTCCAGACATCGCACACGTAAATGTGAACCAATCGGAGGAGAATGTTCCAAACGTTGGGCGAGAACGAAGAACTGCACCGGAAGTTAGAGTGCGGAAGCATGGCGATTGTAGTTTTCGTCCAATCGAATGGCGAGATACGGTTGTTGTTGCACAAGCGCAGTACGTACTACAGTAGTAACGCAGAGGCCGAAGAATAGTTAGCACTCGCTACTTAGAAAATAAACAAGGTTGTTATAATCGAATCTTATCAGATCAGTTAGCACTTACTCTGTGTACTTGTTATTTAATAGCGACGCCCCATCTGCAGGCGTCCGATTTCTGCTTTTAAACTGGTGGTGGATTTGTACATAATATGGCGACGGCAGACGATGCCCGCTACTACAACGGTGAGTGGCCCTGGGTTTTTCCTCACTCCTTATTACAGCAGTAAAATGGAGTTTTCCCCCATCCCCCAGATCATGATGGCGTCGTCTTCCAGAGAGAGGTCAGGAGTGATGACTGGCCAATTAGAGGTAAAACGAGTAAAGCTAAACGCAGGGGAACAATCTTAAACAGTCTATGCATAACCGTGGAGAAACCGTCCACTTGAGTATCAGCGGAATCCTCGTGTAGCTCAGTCCCCTTTATGCACCATATGGATTTATCAGAACGCGCATTTCGATGGGTAAACTGACAGTGCGCACGGGGGGTGTCCGATTAATTTTGATTAATGATTTTGAAGACACGATGGGATCTGTAGCTGTGCTGAAAATGTAAGATTTCGCCAAAATACACCCCAACTGTGAACCCATGCGACTTTCTTTTGTTGTATCAGACTTTGAGTCTTATCATCATGGCACTGATTATAGCGTGTCTCCATGTGCTCATGTGTGTCTCCATGTGCTCAATATCTGTGATATTATGCTAATGGTTCATATATCAGTATTTGTCTTATTTTTAGCTCCTTTTCTTGCCATCAGATCAATTTTCTTCAATCAATTTAGAGGTTCCGTTCAGAAAGTTTTGAGGGATAAGTAATGGAGGTAGTACAGGAAGCAATATATGAAAGCACTTAGTTGTTTAGTTCACGTTTTAATATATGCCAGTCTTTGCAGTTACAACTTGGATTAATTGCTATGTGTTGTTTTGTTACCTGTAAAAGAACATGACATGCTTTATTCACCATTTTTGTCTGTGTTATGCCTATTGGTGGGTTGGCTCAAGTTTGATTTGGGGGATATTTCGACAATGTAAAATTTCTGATGTGTGCTAATGTAGCACTCGTGAGGTAAGCAGTGCTTATTTGTGATTTCAGTGTCCCCCCTCGTCTGTTTGATGATGGATTTGGGGATAAAGGTGTCTCTTTCTGTCCCTCAGAGCACGATGATAGGGTTGTGGGTCCCCAGTTCCGCAACCGCAAAGGGCGGGGACCCTTCAGGGGCCGTATGTACAGTGAACAGCCGATGAGGCAGCGGCATCGTGGGGGTCCGGCAGGCGGGGCTCCAGGTCCCAGGGCCAGGTTTGATGATGATGATGGAGACGTGGCGATGAATGATGGGAACTCACAAGATGGAAGTTTACAGCGCAGATTGTAAGTGGAAGCGTGTGTTAGCTGCTGATTTAACTGTGCAATTAATCTCATTTTAATCGTGATATCTATTTTGGCTTTCCACGATTACTAAACAAGAATGATCGAGAATGACGATTTTGAAGGCACAGTCTATTTACAAATGAAAACTCTCGCTTTACTGGACGTTCTCTGGTGTTCTATATCAAATAAAGCACTCCTGTTTTACCTCCCTCACAGTTGAAGATTAGGGTTAGAAAATGTGAAAATATAAGCATTATTCTGTTCATTCAAAATATTAAAGTGCAATAAAAGTATTATGTTCCGAAAACCAATGAATATCATGTTAAATAATTGTGATCTCAATATTGACTAAAATAATCGTGGTTATAATTTTTGCCATAATCGTGCAGCCCTAGCTTAGAATATAATTTATCTTGTGCTGCTTTTTGATGCTAACTCCATTTGGAAAATTGAATTCTAATGCCATTCCAACACTTTGTTCCATGGCGTTCCTTAGCAACCCATATGGACGGCAAAATCGCAGGGGTGATGGGCGGTTTGACCGGGAAAGAAGAGGTGGAGGCCACAGAGGAGGTGGAGGAGGAGGAGGAGGAGGAGGCCGCAAAACCTGGTTCAGAATGACTGTAAGTAAACAGGACTCCGCACACTTACTTTACTTCAGCAGAAAAAGAGAATATTCTCTATGCTGTGCATTAGCCTGTGGTTCAGTGGTTTCTTTGAGGGTCATTCCTTGACCATAGAAACAATCAGAACTTTGGTCAATTAACTACGAAGTTTGGAAAAAATGAAATGATTGATCATGCAATAAGAAAACCCAACACCTGTTTTCACTCATGGCAATTTTTTTCTCAGGATTATGATGCAAACCAAGCTATTCTTTCCACCAATGTGTAGGATATGAATAGTCAAAGAAAGTGTGTCTAATTTTGATTTTGACAGTTTCACTGGAATTTATGTTATGAGTTCAGTGTGACGCTGATAAAGTGTGTTGGTCGAAACATGTTGGCGTTTTGTATTCATGTAGCCAGTTTATATTAAAGGCTTTTTAAATTTAGTTTTCCTTCCGTTTACTTTTTTGAGTGCCTGGATCTACTCTGTTTTAAGTTTGCCTCGATTCCCTGAGGTCTAAGAGCACCATCTACTTTCTGATACCGTTGTTCCTTTTTGAACGTTTGGTTGTTCTTTCTAGTGTTTGACGCTGATATAATTGATGTAACCATTTAATTCTTTTTTCTGCTCATGTGAAAGAGAGATTAGTTTGTATGTGAATGATTCAGTCGCCCATGACAATATACATTCTTACTTTCGAAAATATTAATTGTGTTCCATTGCTTGTGTTGATGCCAAAAAATACGGTATAAATATTTAATACAAGTTTGAACATTGTACATCAACTTTTATTGCTGTACAGCTGTTTAGATATCGAATATACTAAACCAAACATGTGGACAGTTTTTTATACATTCATCCTCACCAATTTAATTTGTGCATTCATTCATTTATTTTTTTAGCAAGTATTTAGGCCTGTTGAGTACTGATTGAATTCAGTATTCACTCCTCCAAAGGTTCCATTTTGAAGTCTTATTTGGCTGCACTTGGTGATGGAGGAGACTAAAGGCAATTAGACTTCTTCCCACACAAGAATTTCTGTTGTTGACGTAGAGCTCGGATGATAAATGTGTTCAATTGCTATTGTCATACTCATGAGTGCTTGCAAGCCAGCAGGAATGGGGGAATATTGTACATTTTGCTTCACTTGTGGTGGTGTGATTATACATGTTAATGGGAAGTAGAATCATAGATTAACCTCAAGGGAGTATAAATGTGCAATGCATGTATATCTCACTTGTGAATAAGTGGTTTTTGGAGTGAACTTCTATCTCCCCTGCATTCATGTTGCTCACAACCCACTCTTCTTCCAACAGATTCCCCACGGGAAGAAATATGAGAAGAAATGGCTTCTCACTGCGCTGCAAAACCTTTGCTCCGTGCCTTTCACTCCCATACAGGTGAGTCTGTGCCAACCTGAGAAAGTGTTGCTGGCTGCCCAATGCACACCGTAACACAGTGCACTGCCATTTTACTGACTTGTCTGTTCCTGCCTTTAACGCAGTACCAAACGGAGGGAAACAGAGCGCAGTTTTTCATTGATGATGCTTCCACTGCCAACGCTCTGAGCAAAGTATCGCGCAAGATCACAGACACCGACGGCTACAAGGTACTGTTGGTTATTGAAAGTCTCTGCTTCAAAAATATGTGTCGATTGACATGCTGTGCAAATTGAGCAAATGAGATGGGACCGGAATAAATTGATGTGAATAGAGGTTATTATGAAATTGAATTTGAAGCATTTTGTGTTTGAGAGGGTGTATGTCCATGTGCAGTACAACACCTCATTGTCAAGTTTCCACATTACTAGAAGGCCCAACCAGTGACGTCATTTTAGCAAACTGTAGGGCAGGGGTCACCAACCTTTTTGCAACTGAGAGCTACTTCAAGGGTACTGAGTAGTACGGAGGGCTACTTGTTGGATTGTAATTGTTGACGAGGTGGGGGGGGGTGCTATCGACATATTTCGCGGACCTCGATTGAAATTGTTGACGGGAGGGGGGGGTGCTATCAAAAGATTTCGCGGACCTCGATTGAAATTGTTGACGGGGGGGTGCTATCAAAGGATTTCACTGACCTCGATTGAAATTGTTGACGGGGGGGGGTTATAAAATACTGTTTATTAAATTGTTCATTTAGCGTATTTACCGCGAGTGTTCGTTTGCGTGCCTAAGTTAACAGTAAATCGCCGATAACGAGCCACGTAGATACACGCGTTATATTGCTATTTTTAGAACATGCCTCGCGGGCGACTGAGAAGGAGCCAACGGGCGACCGGGTGCCCGCGGGCATAGGGTTGGTGACCCCTGCTGTAGGGTATGGCAAGTAAGCTGGAAGGGCTGGGGGAGGGGCCTTCCCTTTTAAATTGTGGATTTTGGTGACTTCTAAAGAAAGATTATTCAAAAAATGATAATTAGTTGTAAACTAATCGCGATTAGCATTTAGCTAACTATCTAACATGGTAAAACATCCTAAACAATGTATGATTAGCTAGGTTGACAAACATTCTTGAAATGAGCAAAAAATGTGAGTCATTAGTCTCTGCTCTATGCACTTGCTAGATAGCATATGTAGTCGTAGCTCATTTTTCCTCTTCCCTTCTTGCAGCAACAAAAACAATTCCCACGATGCATCTCCTTAAAGGCCCAGATTTTAATCCATGTCAAAATGGTCATGATTATGATTTTTAAAATGATGTTTTAAAAATACATCTAACACTTCTTGTTTCATTACATTACATTACATTATAGGCATTTAGCAGACGCTCTTATCCAGAGCGACTTACACAGCAGTTTCACTCGCTTCATTATTTTGACCTTGATAACGTTAACGTTACAATGTTTTGTCAGAGCTCTCAAAGTTTGACCTTTCTAATGTTAATTAATTATACACTTAAGTTTTTTTTTACAGGACTCGCCTGTAAAATCGATAATTGATCTCAGTGTAATTTCCCAGAAAGAATGAATGAATGAATTTAATAAACCTTTTCACATTTATTATTGTGGGTTTAATATTTTTATCCATCATTGACATCGCAAAAAAGTTTTCCTGTCTGCTAGCTAGCTAGCTGCTGGTGAACTAACAGTTAGCTAGCATTAGCAGCAGGGGTGGGCCAATGCATCGCGATGCATCGATCTGAATGTGTAAATACAACTGCATCGATCTGTAAGATTAGAATTGATAAGCATCGATTAATATCGCATTGTAAATGAATGTGCACATGTATTTATTCAAAAAAACAACAACATTTTATTATTTAAAAAATATATTTCTGAGACACGACTACTTTTAAAACAGTTTTGACTAGCTTTAATCCATGTTTCTGCTCCAACCCCCACGTAAGCGTGAGTTGAAAGCAGCGACAGGCTGGAATCGAGCGACAATGAGACGGACAGATCTGAGCGAAATGGCTAGCTGCTCGAGTGTGACAAAAGAGACAGAAATTGACAGAATTTGCGATGTTCCGAACAGAAAATCAGTGGTATGGAAGCATTTCGGGTTTAGAAAGAAGGAGGGTGTACTTGACAAAACCGCTGCAATATGCAAGATATGCCAAGTTGAAATCAGATACACAGGCAACACCACAAACATGATAAACCATTTGAGCCGACGACACACCATTGACGTGAAGGACAGCAAGCGGGTTAGCAAGCTAAACTCGGGAGTCAAGATTTTCCTGGAGAAATGGCCAAACAGTTCTTTTATTTGTTTTTATTAGTTTTTATACACATACCGTGTCCAGACAGTTAATTGTAAAGTGCTTTCTGATATTTTAATTTAAACCATTTTCTATTCAAAATCAAGTAGACGTTAGAGACAAAAAACAAATATAGTAAGACTATTTCCAATGTCGTACGTTCAATTAATTATTACTACGTTAACTGTCCGATTCCAAACCTCCCCCCCCTTCCCCTACATATCACACAGACAAAAACTAAAATAAAATAAAAAAAACAGTTCTAAACGGGCAAAAGAGGTGACATCTGCTATAGCCACGTTCATCTGCAAAGACCTTAGACCATACTGTGCGGTAGAAGAAGAGGGATTTAGTCACTTAATGAATGTCGTGGAACCTAGATACACCATACAGAAAACATTTTAGTGAATAAAGGAAAGGTATTAGGGTACCATGTCTGACACTGTTTGAAAAACAATAACTTCAATAGGGCAACTTTAGAAAATACACTGTTAGTCATGTTTATTGCTGCATTATTTGCTGCAGACAGCTGCAAAATGTATGGCATGCCTTAACAATAAACATAATTCTGTAAACTTGGCATAAGGTTCTAATTGCTGACTGTATCGGTATCAAATCACATTAGCATACCTATTAAAAAATTTTTTAAGTATCAAAATTAATCGAATCGAATCATGGTCAAATGTAAGATGTTATGATGCATCGAACCTTTGCCTAAAGAATCGTAATCGAATCGTTATGGGATTGAATCGTCCCACCCCTAATTAGCAGGATAGGTTAACGTGCGAAAAGCCATACTCTGCCATACCCAAATGACGCCACTTGGCTCAACATTGCATATTCTAAACAATGTATCATTGTCTTGAATGAGTGCCTGTGTTTTATAGTGTATGGCTTTCCAGCTGGAAATATTTCTCTTTGCTACACTTGAGTTAAAATGCATCCTCCTCCCTCGACCCGACTCCCTTTCAGGTGACTGTATTGATGAACCCCTGCATCCCTCCCGCCTCCGCTCTGACAGAACTGAAGCCAGAGGACCTAGAACATCTAAAGGTGAGGGGTGATGGGGTGTTGGAGTTAAGTGGCACAGGCAGAAATAAGCTGCGTGCAACACGGAGTCAATAAACAAGTAAGACTAGCTTCGAGGCTGCTGAGTGGCTCATCCTGTTAGGTCAGTGAGCTATTGCGTAAATAGGCCCGCCCATATGTTTGTGTGCACACACAGTGCCGTGAAAAAGTATTTGCCCCCCCCCCCCCCAGAAAATGCAATCAAATTAAAGGGTTAATTACGGTTAGCTCTTTCAGTGCTTTGGTTAATGACCAGGTCTGATTTGGGCCAGCCCTGCCAAATATAAATCTGACTAACTTTGGCCCTTACCATCAGAGTGAAGTTGACAGCACACAGATTGTACAGACACATCATGCCACAAACAAAATAAATTCCTGAAGACCTCTGGAAAAAAGTTTCTGATGCCTATCTGTCTGGAAAGGGTTACAAAGCCATTTCTAAGGCTCTGGGGCTCAAACTACATATTGTCCAAATGGAGAACTTTTGGGACAGAGGTGAATCTTCCCAGGAGTGGCCGTCCTGCCAAAACCTCCAAGAGCAAGGCGTAAAATCCTTCAGGAAGTCACAAAGAACCCTAAAACATTTTTTTCCACACAGGGGCATTGGATGTTGCATGCCTTTCTTGGGTTGAAGATCTGATAACATTTAGTGTAACAAATATGCAAAAATGCAGAAAATCAGACTTAAAATCAAATACTTTTTTACGGCACTGTATACAGGATTGGGCATTCCAAATTAGGCAGAAACAATAGTAAGACTTATGGGTGCTATTACCAAGAGAGCTTTTTACAGCGGAAGATCATAGTCATGCTAATGGTTTTAACATACCAGTGATTTTTAGCTCTTATTTCACTTTATGAGTATTATTTTGACCCCTGAGGGCTGTATAATGTGTGTGGTCTAACAAGCCGTGATGCTACAGGCCAAGAAATAAAGTGTTAGAGCACAATTAGCAGCATTGGCGACATACTAAGATCCCCTTTTAATGGTTTCTGGGAGTATTCAACAGGGATGTATTTTGTTCAGTGAAAGTGAAATTGGCCATTTCCCCAATATTGTATTGTGTGTGTTTTGTATTCCTGGTATAAGGGGAAGGATCACTGAGAGGGGTTGCAGAGAATATTGCCAAGTGAATGGGGAGAAGGGATGATATTTTAGAGAGTAAGAGTGAACTTTACGCTAAAGAATGATGGATGTAAGCAGCCTTTTGAGATGAAGAGAGCCTGGAAAACAGGGATAATGAGAGGGGCATGGAGAAAATAAAGTGATTGATTCTGGAGGTAAAGGTTATTTTCAGGCCATGGTGACTGTTAGTGTTTCATATGTAATTCTTCTTAGGTAACGTGTACATGGGATGGTGTCATATTTGAAATTATTCTGAACTTCTTTCTCTCATTCAGCAATGTATGTCCAAGCGATTTGATGGTTCGCAGCAAGCGCTTGACTTGAACAGCATTCGGACAGACCCAGGTAATACACCCACCAATTTTTTAAACGTACGCGTGTTAAAATATTGATGCGTTTGTTCTCAATTCCAAAAGTGCTTGTAGACTTTGGGAAATAATTGACTTGAAGCAGTGCACTATAACATTGGTTAATTTAATCTCTAATTCAAATGCACATGACATCATGACTTTAGCCCGCTGCCTGTGTCTGTCTGTCCTCTCCCAGACCTGGTTTCCCAGAACATCGACGTGGTTCTGAACAGGAAGAGCTGTATGCAGGCTGTCATCAAAATCATTGAGGAGAATATCCCTGGGGTAACCTCATCTGGAAATATTATCATTTAATCCAAAGCAAGCAGGAACCATGTTTGGTATCAGAAGAAATTTTTTGAATGTTCTGAAAGGTGAAATATTAGAAGTGTAAATTTCACCAAGAAAAGAATATTATGTTCAATAATTTGGTCACTCGCTTAAGGAGTGCATCTCAAAATAGGTAGTTTACCTCACTTATTCATACTATTTTCTTCATAAATCTGGTGAGGGTGAGAATGTTATTGCTGTAGAACTGTGCTTACTCTGCTGGTTCTATGTGACATGTATTCAAAAGTTTTGCCTTACGGTGTCTGAAACAGATGCACACATAGAGACCTTGATGTTCTGTAGTCCCTTAAATCAGTTGTCCCTCTATCAGAGACGCGGATGCTGTAGTCCTATCCAGTATCTGCGTTAATAGTAAAATGAGTGTGCTGATACTGTGCTGTCTGTTACTGAAATGGACTCTTGCATGTGCAACAGGAGACGTGTTGACATGACGGGAAGAAAGGGGGAGGGATTAGCTTGTTTACAGCTATTATAGGTCTTGAGTCATCAGCCTTTTATGTGATGTGGAGAATATGCTAGGATGTCTTTTTCCTCTTGCAAAGTAAAATCAGCTATTTTCCCTCTTCTTCATTCGCTCACACTTCTGTTCTGTATACCCCCTCCCCCCACGGCCCAACTTTCAGCTGACTTGTCTAAACATGAGCAACAACAGGCTTTATAAGCTGGAGGATCTGGCAGAGCTGGTCAATACGGTGCCAAACCTCAAGACACTCAATCTCTCCAACAACGAGGTAAGGAGATGACGCCACTGGTGATCCTAGGTCCGATTGGTTAATTAAATTTGCCTGTCTCTGGAAGCAAGCCCTTTCTCTCTGGTTCACAACAGCTGAAGAATGAGCGAGAGCTGGACAAAGTGAAGGTCTTTAAGCTAGTGGAGCTGTGGCTGGACAGGAACCCGCTCTGTGATCATTTCAAGGACCAGGCCACCTACATCAGGTTTGTTCATCGCTGATATTGCAGGGGGGAGGAAGAGAAGTGAAGGGGTGGTTGGAGTATGCATGGGGGGGGGCTGGTGTTGGGGGGCTAAGGGGTGTGCAGTTTCACTTTACAGCTCTTCGTCGAAAGCCCACCTCTTGGAAGCCTCCGTTATAGGCCAACATGCATCTTGGATACCCGCCAGAGGGAAAGGGAGTTCAGGCAGTACAGCTTATCATGTCACAGCGCCTGTAGGGATGGTTTGTGGTCTGTTGACTCCAAAGCCAGTGGTCACCCACAAAAAGTCCTTGATTATTGCATTGTGTGTGTGTGTGTGTATCCATACCAAATATGCATAGCTCCATCAAATCTTTGGGACAGGCTTTGCCAATGATTGCAGAAGGGTAAGAATCACCAAGTGAAACAAAAGGAGTCAACCCAAGGTTGGAGATCAGGTAGCAGGGAGGGATGGTGTGTAACTTTGAATATAATTGCATACCCTGGAGAGAAAAAAAATCAAACGTTAGCGTGGAAGTGTTAGTCTCAGGTTACACTCATGGTGTTAATCCCACACCAGCAGTGTGAGTGATTCCTACTCTCAAAGCCCTTTCTTGTTGTCTTTAAGGATTTCCCGGTTGACTATTACTGGAAGATTCTAGGCTAACTTGACCTTTTAATGGCCAGGCCACAGTTTTTAAGACCTTGACCTTTAAGGGCCTTGACTTTTAAGTGCTTTTAAAGTGGTGTACACTATAAGAAAGGGTTACTGTAAAATTCAGATGAAAAGATATTTAAAACAAGAGAAGTCTAAGCAAGACTATTTTGAGGGCAAAGTTTGTGCAGAATTATTTTAGTCACCCAGTACATCTGTCTGATGTGTATCAACTCCTTGGGCACAAACATTGTCACCTGATACATGTATGTCTGTGTGTGTTTGTGTGTGTGTGAGAGGGGTGGGTGGGTTGAATAGGGGTGAAATGCAGCTTATAGTTTTGCCCATCCTCCCCATTGCTCTTTCTTGAGAGAATTTCCTTTGGAAGTCCTTGGGAAAATCAAATGTAGGCTAGCTTTCACAGTGGCAACATACCCCGTTCCATATGTGCCGTGAAATTACAGGATACATGGGAGAAACACAGTGTCTTAAAAAAAAAAAGGACCATGATATTCATAAGGTTGTGTTCCTGTTTTTATGTCCTGTTGAAGATGATGGAATAAGGGGAAATGCCATAGGATGTTATTGAGTAAACTTCCTTTCTGCCCTGTGAACAAGACCAGACAAAATTGACGTTAACAGACCAAATTAGGGAAATATGTCAAACAACATGGAGTATCCTCCATGTTACAATGGTACAAAAACCAAAATTGCGTTATTACACCCTTGTTAGTGGTATCATTTTTTTGTATGGAAACCATTTTGACTGCTTAAATGCATTGTTTTTTTGTTTTTTTCCCCCAGACTTTTTACCCCGCAAGTGTTTCGGTGTCTGTGTGTTGGTGTTTGGTTTGCATTTTGCATTTCTTTTTTCTACTTTGCTCTTAAAGTTTCTGTGCTTTTACAAATCTTCCTTCTTTCCATGATGCTGTGCAGTGCAGTGGTCCTCACTACCTCATGTAGATACCCCAGAGTCCTACATTTTATAGGACAAAATTCAAAGGATTGATGTGTCGTCATTTATCAGTGTCTAGCTCATTATGAAGCTGTGAACTTATAATGGGGCAATGATAGCCAGAGCTTGATAACCCCCCCCCCAGCTTCTGGAAAACCTTTTCAGCCATTTAAAAAGCTAGCATTAGGAAAGTGAACTTGATCAGATATCTTCTAAAGGAGAAAATTGGAAAGCTCAACCATCCCCATACCCTGTCATACCTTGTGTAAAAATGCTGATTGGTTTATGGCGTCTTCTCCCTCCCCCCGATGTCCTCTTAAATTTGGGGCTCTGGAATTGGCCAGTGAGGAAGGCTGGTTAGCCAATGACGGGTAAGACCCCAACTTCATTTTCTGGGGCAACCTAAGACAGGCACAGTCGCGCAGCTGGCCACAACGTGCAAGACAGACCATGAAGACATTTTGAAGATGACAATGACTGCCCTGGGGTGGAGGGGGAGAGGGGAGGCCATTATCAAGAAGCCACACCCACCCGCAAAGCACAGACTCGACACAACACCAATCAAACAGCACTGATATTGCATAAAACTCCGTCATGGAGATCCATTTCCTCTCTGAACTTCAGTAGGAGGCTGTTGAGAGTCTTGGGATGAAGAGGTATCGGATTAAAAAAAAAAAAAAAAAAAACTTGACGCCTGAAGGGACCTGCATATTCATAACGTATATTATGTAATACAATGGAATATGCTGAGAATCCATGCTTTCCACAGGTGTAGACAGGCGGTGAGCGCTTAAAGAAGGAACACAGTTCTTTGCTTGGTTGAAATTTAAAACTCTTAAAACTGGGACTTCCTATTTCGTCCATCTAAAATGGCGTATTTTAAGTCCGGCCTGAGCTGTAATTCAACAAAGATGGAAACTGGCAATAAAATATGCCGTTAAAATAAACTTATTTGTTCAGTTAATATTGTCCTCTGCACATTGCAGCTAACCCACCCCCTTAAGTAGATGTGTGGGTCCAAAATCAGCACATCAATGCAGATGTAATCATAGAGTGAAAGATCAAACTGGTTATTAGGAAGTGAAAAATTCTAATATGTTTAGGGTAGTGTTGAACATCATCAGGTGGTGGAGCCATAATTGATATTGCTGATGATGACTACTGGCATCCATTATGGAGATGATTCATGTGATCTGGTTTTGGGGTTAATGTTCTGTATAATGGTACTGAGGTCAACTTCACTGCACACACACACACACACACATACACACTCCACTCTTGTTTCTCCTGTTTTAGCCTTTCCCCTCATTTGACGTCTTGCGTTGATCCGACCAAGCGTTAACTTCTTTCTTTTCTAAAGATAAATGGTGAACTCTGCTGTAGGCCTGCAGGACCTCATCTTTAAAGTGCTGCGTATCTGTATCTTTGCCAGGACTTTCTGTTGTGTGTGTGCGTGTGTGTGTAGGCTTTACCCTTCGTCAAAATCTCACTTGCATGGCTGTCGTCGCTGGCCCTGATTGTAGTGCCACCTCAGCCCGTGTCCAAGAGGAATGGCGTTTTTTTATTTTTTAATGTGCAGTGTGGTGCCTAAGCGTGCGCATGAGCCGTTTGCGCGTTTAAATAAGCGCATAGTCGGTGTGTCACTGAGCGACGGACGGGGTTAGACATTGCCTCTCTGTGCAGTGCCTGCATGCGGTGGAGGGAAGACAGCCCCGGCTGTGACCGGTCCAACTGGACTGGCCCGTTTAGTGCTTCATCCTTTCTCCCCTGCTGTTGATCTCCTCTCGTTCTCCATTCCACAGTACCTCCTGTCCTCCATCTGGTGTCACGCTGACAAACACCAACATAGAGATCCGTTCACCCCTCGTGTTTATGATCAGTCAGTTGGCTTTCAGCTCCTCCACAGATACGGGTTTTTGTCTGGTCTTACGTCATTGAATTCTGAAAACGTCACGTGTAAACTTGTAAAAGTACATACACGAACACCCTATGTTGTGTTACACCTCCCAGGATGTGTACAATACGTCACTTATTACAGTCTCTGGGCCTCCCCCATACATTTCCCATCCCCATTTAAAGTGGTGACTACTGTTTGTGTGCCATTATGCATGTGTACGTGTGTGGGTTGTGTGTATGTGCGCACGCACGCATCTCCCCCCCTCTGTCAGAAGCTGCGTGTTGCACTGTCAGTGTGTTTCTGCGTGTTGGGTGGGCAGGTGAGTAACACGATTGGGTAAGTAAAATTTTGGGGTGGGGCTTTTGGGACGAGGTTGGGGCGGGGGGGTTGTGTGATGGTGAACCTTTAAGGGATGATTTCTGTTGACATACAGACAATGACACTTATTTAAATACGCGTTTTGGATTACATACCCCCTTGTAAAATGGAACCATTCCCACACCGTAATACATTATTTGTACAATATCGAGTTGGTGAAATGAAGCAAATGCATCATTTCTTGGAATGCAATCTAAAATATGCAGTTGATTGATGTCTTCAAGGTAAGTAATGTGAATCTAAGGAGGAAGCAAAGAAACCTTGTTGACATTTTAATTTAACACAAAGTCAGCCTTTTCAAGTAAGCCCAGTGTTACGACCAAATTTAATTTTTATGGCTGGTCATGAGCGTGCATGAGTCAGAATGTGTCGTGAGGGGCTCTGTCTGTTTGTGTCTCGGACTTGGTAAAAAGCCAGTAGTAACACTGTTCTTATGTCTTCTCTCCTTATTGGACAGCGCTGTCAGAGAACGGTTCCCACGGTTACTCAAGCTGGTGAGATAAGCCATCCTCCCCTAGTTCAGTTTGCTTTTACTTTTTACTTCCTGTAACTCTTCTTTTTTCCCCACACCCTCCTTATCCCCTCCTTTTTAATTAACTCTTTTTACCTCTCTCTTCTCCCATGATGCATCGGTCTCTCATACTGAGATAATCCAGTTTGGCCCTACATGTATTGACAGTGCTTTAAGTATCAGTATAGCAGGTTACTTTACAGTCCTATCGGTTTAATGAATCCGTCACAGCGTAGGAACTTAACATCATACATGCGTTAATCTGTGGCCCTTAGGTAGTAAGAATATGACTATTGATTTTCTAGCATTGCAAGCTGTAAATTAAATCATAGTAAGAATATATTTAGATTGACTTGAGTAAATGTATGCCTTTCCTAAATGTGTGTCTCTCCTGTCCTGGCTTTCCTTACAATGTGCCTTCTTATTTGTTTTGCTTAGCCAAGTAGCTGACATTGAACAAACACTTGGATACAGTTTGTTTCCCTTTGTCATTAGCTTGTTGGACACAAGCTTGTAGAACAGAACTAAATTTGCATCATGATCTTTAAAAAAGTATTTTCTACCAAATATAAGTATTTATCTGGTTAATAGGGATTGTTCAAGTTACCACACGAGAATGAGCTCAGAGACTTGCTTGCAGCCCTATACGGACGCGTTGGAGGTTAATTAGTGTTGTTTTAAACTCGTGTATTGGAGGGTTGAATGGGCTTGAATGAATACTGGAAACCCCGGCAGCTTTCCTGTGAGGAATGTGGTAGCCTCTGTTATATACAGGGAGGCTGGCTGGATTTCCCAGCTGATCCCGGGTCAGTGATCGGGACGGGAGAGCCTTGCCTGACATGCAGTGAGTCTTGAACAGACCGACCTGTATGGAGGGAGAAGGTGGTTTGAAATGTACATGCATTGGATGTCACCATTCCCCTTTTCCAGGGTGCTCTGCATGTTGGTACATGTTGCTGCTGGGGATTCTGTTTATTCCTCAGTTTGCACTTGTAAAAGTAGATAAGTCAATCAGTAAGTAAGTCCTGATGGGTATTTATCATCCCGGTTGCACATGCAGTTTTGATGGCAGATGCAGGCTGATGGCGGATGGCATTCTTGTTTTAACTGAAATTTGCATTGCAGTTCAAATGCTCCCGTCATTCCAAGTATGTTTAGTTTTGTTTCAGTGATGAATAATGGTGCTACAAAAGCCAAAATTGGATTTACCCCCTCAGTTTATATCACATTGTGTTTGCTATTTTTTGTTAAGGACTTTTTTTTCTCTCCTTTGAAATGTTTTCTCTCCCCTACCAGGATGGCAATGATCTCCCCCCGCCCATAGGATTTGATGTGGAAGCGCCCACAACTCTGCCGCCCTGCAAGGTGCCCTAATCACGTTCTGCCCCCTCTCAAACTGCCAGCCATTCCGCAGCTTTACCTGCTAATGTGTGTAACCGGCAATGCTTTGAGCGTCTAAAGTGTGTCATTCTCTCTGCCATTTCAGGGAAGTTACTTTGTTTCAGACGAAATCAAGAGCATCATATTACGGTTCCTACAACAGTAAGTTCCCTTGCTGTCTGTCTGTCTGCACAGGAGTTTGTGCGCACCACCGAAACATCTGTTGTTAATGAAAAGGCCGAAGATGAGGCTAAAATTGTTGCGCGTACTAGCCTTTTACTTTTGGTTTTTGTTCGTTTGAAGTCGGAGTAGTTTTGTGATTTACGTGTTAGTTTTTTTGGGATCCAGACTAGACCTTTACACGATGACCTGTAATATAACAACCTGAAGAATTTCAGTCTGTACAGTGTTTTTCTGACTTCCCTCCTGTCTTTCCATGTATATACTACATATGACTGAGTATTAATCTGAACGCCCACCCCCTCTCAGATACTACAGTGTGTATGACTCGAGCGACCGGCAGCCTCTTTTGGACGCCTACCATGATGGAGCTTCCTTCTCCCTCAGCATACCCTTCTCTGGGCAGAACCCCTCCAGGTACTGGCCATCTTTAACCACTGTTGATCAATCTATAATGCCATTTATATGTGGCCTCTGTTATACACTAACACTCTATACCCGGCATTATTTATCTCTCTCTGTCTTTATACGCTCTGTAACACTATTTTGCACCACGTTGGTGGTGGTTGAGGCGAGTTTCCTCATCATTGTAAAGCGCTTTGAGTGTGAGAAAGGCGGTGTATAAATGCCAGGCGTTATCACTGACCTTTGACCAGTCCTTACTCGTATGCTTCTCTCCGTCTGTGGCACGTGCTCTAATAGTCAAGTGTGTTCATCTTTCACCTGTTTTTCACAAGCTTTTCCTGTCTGGCACTCACTCTGTCTCAAAGTCACATCACGCATCTCCTCATCTCTGTTGTCACAGGTGCAGTCTAGGGGAGTATCACAAGGACAGCCGTAACATCAAGAAGCTTAAAGATCCAAGTGAGTTGCAACACCCTAGTGCTGTTGCTACAAAAAGTGTCAATTCAAAAAAACTGTTTTACTACATATAAAATGAAAGGTTCACTGCAGTACTCTTATTTTCTGCTCCGAATAGTATAACTAAATGTCCTGTGCTGCTTTGTCTTCATGTACCGGCCTGTCAATGTAATTCAGAGATTTAAGTTTGTTTTAAATCTGGGCTCCTGACTGAGGGGTCCTGAGTGGGTAAAGGCACTTGGCCTTTCAGACTGGACATTGTGGGCCCTATACCCCACTATTACTGAACAATGGCAATCTTGGGTAAACTCCATAATAAGCAAAAAAAATTCTTAGTGAAACAAGCAAGTCCATTTGCCAAGTTGATTCTTTACTTGTCATATTCTTTACTGAGTCAGTGCTAAATTAGGGAGACATCAGTTGGCATAGCCAACTGAACAAGCCAACACTTATGTAGGGTTTTATGATTTTTAACTTTGGGCTTGTGTAACGAGTGTCCTTCCTCTGTGTAGCCACGCGATTCCGCCTGTTGAAGCACACACGGTTGAACGTGGTAGCCTTCTTAAATGAACTGCCGAAGACCCAGCATGACATTGCTTCCTTCAACATTGATGTGAACACATACACTGTGAGTGTTCATCTGCGTTGCCCATGAATACAACTGTGTCTTGTGTAAAATATTTAGGTGAATGCATTTTCCAAAAATTTGTGTAGTTGTGTCGTGGCAAAGATTGTCTGTCTTGTCATCGTTACCATGGTTACCGTTGATCTTTCGTTTTTCCCCAGAACACGTTGCTCTCATTCACGGTCAGTGGAATGTTCAAAGAAGGTGAGGAATTTTAGTTTGTTACACTTGGAGAAAGCTTAAAGCCTAACTAAAAAAGTGAGCAGTTGAGTTAATCAGACTGAATTTCACTCGATTGAACTCTACTACACTGTTCTGAAACTGCAGTCAGTTGCCTAGGGCTGGCTGTGTATTAAACTGCTTCATTGAATGGACAGACACCACTGTTACTTTATGCTGATATGGATAACGCTGAGGTAGACGCAGTTGGTCGAATTAACAAATGCTGACTTGGCTTGGTTGCTTCTCCTTTCTTGCAGTGGATGGTAAATCCAGAGACTCGGTCAGAGCGTTTTCACGAGTCTTTGTGGCAGTGCCGGCTGGGAATGCTGGGTAAGTGTTTCAATTTTTTTGTCCTAATGCACAAGGAGACCCGAGACATGTTTCTGTGATGAGTTAGCCTAAGTTTATAAGTATAAAATTATGCAAGTAATTTTAAGTCATTCTAAGATTATTCAGTCAAAATATTTTCGATATTAGGCTTATTGTCTCAATGCGGCAATTCAAACACGTCAATGCGCCGGAGGAGAGTTGGAGGGGGGTAATTGTGATGAAAAAAAGTTAAGTAATCGCACCTAATAATTAGGCTATATTACTGTAACAGCGCAGTAGCCTAATTATTTTGCAGTAATCACAGTAAGTTTGATGAAATCGTTGAAGTCGAATCTGAAGGCATAAGTAATGGCAACTCATATTGAATGCACTACGCACGGGCTGTTGAACGTCATTCAAAGGACATAATGTTCGCTTTGCTGAAGGTAAATTCGAATCTGTAGTTTTATGACACATAGCCTAGCGACTCAAAATGTCTTAATCATTTACATGAGTGTTTAATTAAGCAATAACTTTTTTAGCCAATGGATGTCAGTTTTAGGGCGCATGCAGTTTATCTCACTCCAGTTTGCCAATGTGAATTCTTCACCAATCCTTTTTTTAATTACATTTTTTTATATAAGGGACACAATATGGGAAACAACTGTGACAGGGACTAATTAATTACATAATTGTACATAAAAATATAATACCAACTGTTCATTTTGATAGCCTACATGTTTAAAAAGTGCACTGCAGTGCACAGTGCACTGTTATTTAAACAAAACGATGGCTATCAATCATCGAGCCAACCCTTGTGCCCATCCTAAGAGACATGTCATTGTCCCCGCCCCATCCCTTAAGATACACATTGTTGCTGCCAGAAAAGCTCAGATCCTCATCAGATGTGCGCATCCTTCCCTTTCTGCGTTTTATAGCTTCGGCTCCTAATCGGGACGTTTATTGCAGTGTGGAAAACAAACCAACGCCGTATTCTGATGAAGGCAGTTTTTGTCTTTTTCCTGTTCCTTGCGTCTTGACTCGATACAGTTCACATGCAAGAAAGCCACACTAACTCAATCGTTTCCTCCCTCTTGCCAGTTTGTGCATAGTGAACGACGAACTGTTTGTGCGGAACGCCACGACAGAGGAGATCCGGCGAGCCTTTGCAGCCCCCGCCCCGACGCCCTCCAGCAGCCCCGTACCGACCCTGTCTGCGCCCCAGCAGGAAATGCTATCCGCCTTCTCGCTGAAATCCGGGATGAACCTCGAGTGGTCACAAAAGTGAGTGGAAAGAAAGGGGTTTATGCTGACCGTTGCACGGCAATTAAATATTACAATTTATACTACCGTGTTATAGCTTGGTAATTTTTAGTGGAAAGGGGGCCATTTTTATGGCCTGAAATATATAGAAAAAATACCATGCTTTTAAAAATCCATGTCTTGTTTCAGGTGTCTTCTGGACAATGAGTGGGATTTCAATAGAGCTGCTCAAATCTTCACACAGCTAAAGGTGAGTCTTTGGCCCTCCTGCTAGGCTATAACCTACAGCATCTCACACCTGACTTTCTGTCTTATGTGAAGGCAGTACACACATATTAAAACTCATGAGGCCCACATTATCAATAACTGGGTTTTGTATGGTTGGTTTAGGCCAGGGCATGCTAAGGATTGATCACACCTTTTGCTTTTCCAGTCTTCTACAGGCTTAAGGGGGCGGCCATGAGCACCAACATTTTAGGCTGTGATAAAAGAACCTAAAAACCAGTAGATATTTCACTGTCTATATAACTAAATGGCTTTTTAAGTAGTGACATAGCTAGCTAGATACTGTTAGCTGTAAACTAAACCATGTTCTAACCGCTGACAATCACTAGATGCCAAAACAGATTTTTGCTGCTTGCTCTCTATGCTAATAAAATTAAACTTAAGTTTTGAGTGTGGAAAGCTACCAAAATGTCACTTCTTTCCATGATGAGGAACTAGGTATTGAGCTCAGTTGCTAACACTGGGCTACACATGTACAGCAGCACAGTGTTGCGAGAAAAAAGAAAAACCTGAACAAGAATAAATAAAGTTATGAGTACTGGAGAAAGTGTAGGCGCAGACGGGTGCAGCTCCTGATGGTATGTGGTGATGCATGCCATTCTGGTACACAGACCAGAGACACTGGATAAGGGAATGCTACATTCTAAATTCTACATTCTTGCAAAAAGATTTCCCTTCTTTAAATACTGTACTCAAATACTGTTCAACTGGTAGCTAGCTAGTTTAATACTTATTACCCATTTTTTCTTATCTCTATTCTCTCTTAATTTCGGCCAACCACACCACCTACAACACATAGCATAGTTTTGCATATAGTCTGGGTCTGGTATGTCCTAATGAACAGTATGAAAAGAAAGCAAGACAGGCTGGGACAGCTGGATTTCAGTGAACCCAGCTTGACATAGACAACGTGAAAAGGATAATTGTGGCCTGGCAGTTGGAAACCAGTGGTGTCTTTTGAAGCTCTTGGTGTGCCTTGTCTGTAGATATACAGAGGAACACTGGAAGTCTACCTACAGACTGACTGTAGTGGCTTGGCACCCACCTCATGATGTCGTTCTCTCCCCTCCCTTATCTCTCTTTGCAGGCCGTAGGAAAGATCCCAGACGTTGCCTTCTTGAAGTGAAGACTGAAGTTCAGAATGTTGTAAATTAGTGACCATACATTTGCTGTGAATAAATAAAATCAAAACAATTTGTTTTTATATGGACCCCCCCCCTCTCCCTTATTTTTGTTTTTATCTTGGTTTTTGTCAAGATCATAGCCAAGCTGAAGATTCTCTACAAGAACAGAACTTTTTTTTGTCTTTACCTGCAATTTTCACATCATTAATGTGTCCATAATTAAAGTATTGCAATTTAGAATTTAAGACTTCTTGTCTTGTTGAATCTTGGCCTTTTGATTGTAGATTTAATTTTGTATTGTGTTGTTTATCGGACTAATAAATTGTGACAAGCTGTTGTAACTCAGCATCTATATTTCACATGGTGTCCACAATCTATTTTATTTGAAATTCAAAACCGTATTTGTATGTACTGTATACATAGTTTAACTTGTGTGTTTAGCATATGTTATTATATTTATAGTTATGTTACGTTTATATTAACAGCAAAAGGATAAAAATGGCTGGTAGGTTGTCATTGTGGTTAGAAAAGTTAAGAACTTCCCAGCTACAGGTTCAAAGTTCAGGTAGCTGTCGCAACTTCAGCAAGGTACCTATCCTGACCTGGACTTTGCTTCAATAGGATTTCTGTTGTATAAATATATAATGTGGAGATGTGGTGGTGTAAAAAGGTGCACAACAAAGGATCCATATACAGTATCCCTTCTGGAAAACAAAAACTACTTTTGACCTTCCTAAAATGGCTTCGTTTCCCCCTCCCTTTCTTGTGCGACAAGGCTAACGTCATGACGCAGCGCCGCGTCCTGTTCCCCGAGTTCGCGTATGAAAACAATAAACAACTCGAGAACGAGAGCGAAACGGTTGAAGACCTGTCGCTTGGTTTCGACAAAAAATATATTAAATAAGCGAACCCAGGCGGTCAAAGAATAGAAGACATCGTCCTTTTAACCGGATTTGGACTTGTTCTATCCTTGACACGAAACATTTCTGAATTTATGTCAAGCTGGGAGAGTTGACCGTTTTTACCCCTTCCGTAGCCCCCCTCTATCCCCTTCCCTTTGCTCGTTCTTCACTTGCACACGGTTTGTTATGCGGTTACCGGAGAATCGCTTCATTTTTCGTCTTCCTCCGCCACCTCTTCATTCCCTTACCCCCATCTCTCTGGCCCCATGTCCCGCTGGCTGTTTCCTTGGTCCGGCTCAATCAAGAAGCGGGCCTGTCGGTACCTTCTGCAACACTACCTCGGTCACTTCCTCCAGGAACGACTGAGTTTGGAACAACTGAGTTTAGACTTGTACAACGGCAGCGGGGTCATCCGAGACATTAAACTCGATGTTTGGGTAAGAAGTCAAGAAAATGTGTCTCAGAAGAATACATCATTTATTTTCGTACAGTATGTAACGTTACAGTAGAGTACGTATTTCGCAACTCTTTGGGTTGAATAACACCCACTGCTAACGTTTGCTACGTTAATTGTGTTCGTTGTAAACCCCTGGAATATGTATATGTTGACTAAGAAATTGCCATGTTTACAACACAACTCTTACTGGCATAGTTTGGGATTTTTAAAATGTCTAGACAGCATTTTCAGTTGTATTTGATGTCCCCTAATGCCCCTCTAATCTTTCTTAATATTTCTGTCTTCAAATTTATTCATACTCTTTCCCCCTCATGCTTGCTCTATTTCCATCTGCTTCCCCCATATATGTCCTTGCTTCTGCAGGCAGTGAATGAGCTTCTGGAGTCAGTTGGGGCTCCTCTAGAGATAGTGGATGGCTTTGTGAGCAGCATTGCTGTGACTATCCCCTGGGCTGCACTCGTCAATGACCACTGCACCCTCGTCGTCACCGGCCTACAGCTCACATGCAGGCCCAAGTACAGGACCAGTAAGTAATACAGTCCTAGCTTATCACCAATCACAGTTGATAGTCCAATAAGTGAAGGTCCATAGACCATTAACAAGTACACCAGTGAGTCACAGTTCTTATTTAGTTATGATTTATGTGCTTTATACATTCATAAAATTCCATTGCTAGACCAGAGGTGAATTATAGACCAACATCAGACTACAAAGTAGTGACATTCCTATATATATTCCGAGTCATGATGGGCCAGGGCAGGACATGGATTCTGATTACGTCTCAGTTACAATTAAAGAAATATTACCTCTTTAAATTCAGAGTCTTCAGTCAACTGCTACTGAAGTTAAGCTATGGTTGATCATAGGCGGCAGTGTAGTATAATGTTTAAGGAACTGGACTTGTAACTGAAAGGTTGCAGGTTCGATTCCCAGGTAGGACACTGCCGTTGTACCCTTGAGCAAGGTACTTAACCTGCATTGCTTCAGTATATATCCAGCTGTATGAATGGATAAATGTAATGAGAAGTATGTAAGTCGCTCTGGATAAGAGCGTCTGCTAAATGCCTATAATGTAATGTAATGATCACTGTGGTGTATTAACGTGGAGCATGTGCATCTGAAGGTGGGAGCTGGGACTCCCAGAGCCTCGCCTCATGTATGACCTCCAGCATGCAGTTGGCCCAAGAATGCCTGAAGGACCCTCCTGAGGCGTCTGAGGAGCCGCCTGCTCCTCTTGAGGGCTTGGAAATGTTTGCACAGACCATAGAGACTGGTGAGTAGCTGGTCACAAAAGGGCAAAGAGACAAGTGACCGATGTAAGAACCAAATGCTAAATTTTAGGTGGGTGCCATTTGTTTTTACATGTTATTAAAATGGCTTCCAGTACACCAGTGTATGATTGTCTATGGATATCAGCGATAGAGCAGTCTAGCCTAGTTTTGTTCATGCCACTCTTAATAGTTAAGCAATCACATAATTTTTATTTCACAACCTTGACACAAAGACTTATTGGTATTTTGTATAAATGGCTGTCCTCTATACCCCAGTCTGCAGATATATACCCAGCACCTTAATGTAGGTCTTTATTTTTTTTACTTTTGCAGTGCTGCGTCGAATCAAGGTTACCTTCCTGGACATCATTGTCCGAATTGAACACCAGCCCCTGGATTCCGATACCGGCATTGCCTTGGAGGTGCATATTAAACGGTAAGATGCTGTTTAATCTAAGAGAGACAAACAATTACGGAGAGACTCCTCGTGAATCCTTTGCTCATCCAAGATCTACATCATGAAGCGCCTTCTCTTTTGCATGTTCTGCTGCTTTCCACTATAAAAGAGGTGTGGGGAAGTTGTTGATTGAGTTTTCACAGTGGTTTGATGGTTTGGTTCAGGTACTGTTTCAGAGGCAAACAGGACTTGGTTTTAAAAGTTCTTGTAGAATGTATTTTGTTTGAAATTTATTTACATTTTTAGAGCTATCTGCTTTGTGTAATCTTGGTACATCCAACCAAAAAGTTTTTCTGGGTTTCAATTACATATTTTTACTAGCTTATTCAAGGGAACTGAAATAGACTGCCTGGCCAAAAAAAAAGTGATCTGAGGTTGCTTCAATTGTTATGCTCAGCAACGTTATGCAGCAATAAAATTAAGTAATCGGAGTACCTGAATGTACTGAAGGACCAGGTTATCCCTTCAATGGGCATATTCCAGGGCGACAATGCCAAGATTCATCAGGCTCAAATTGTGAAAGAGTGGTTCAGGGAGCATGAGGAATCATTTTCACACATGAATTGGCCACCAGAGTCCTGACCTTAACCCCATTGAAAGTTTTTGGGATGTGCTGGAGAAGACTTTACGGAGTGGTTCGACTCTCCCGTCGTCAATACAAGACCTCGGTCAAAAATGAATGCAACACTGGACGGAAATAAATGTTGTGACGTTGCATAAGGTTGTCGAAACAATGCCATGACGAATGCACGCCATAATCAAAGCTAGAGGTGGTCCAACGAAATATTAGAGTGTGCGACTTTTTTTTGGGCCAGGCAGTGTATGTTTCTATTACTTTGCTATGTTGGAGGGCTGGGCCCTATAGCTTAGACCAGGGGGCTTAAACTGTAAGGGTCTGAGACTGCTGCTGGTTTGTGATTTAATTTCAATCGGCAGGTTTCGGGCGGGCGGGGTGGGTTGGAGGTGTGTGTGTGTGGGGGGGGGGCTACTCTGGGTGTGGTAAATGAGTAATGCTTTCTATAGAAACATGGAGAGCGTTAATATTGGAGGCTGAAGTGGGGTAAAATCAGCCAGACAGAAAAGACGTGGCCATGCAGAGCTGACTCTCTGGCGACCCTGACTCTGGTGTGTTGTATTCCAGGCTGGATTACTGTGACGAGGCAGTCAGAGACTCCAGCCAGACAGTGCCTGTGGACATTCACCAGCCCCCAGCCTTCCTGCACAAGATACTACAGCTCACTGCTGTCGAGCTGCTATATGAGAGCACAGGAAGTCCTCAGGTAACTTCTCTACACACAGCCACAGGAGCCACACCCACACAACCGCCCTTAGGGAGGCTCCGCCCACAGAGACCTCCTGCGGACCTGTACACTGGGTGACCTTTCAGCTATTCTCTCTCTTGGAATACCAGAGGAGTTGATGTCCCGTACAGACAATATCCAGTGCCATATTTCTGGTGCTGCTAAATCAGTCACTCCATTGTGGAGCCTATTTAAAGTTTTCGCCACTCTCACTTAAGAGTATTTCTGTAAACACAGAGATGTAGACAGTATTGTATCTCCTCTATGGCTCCCTACTGTACTCAGGACCACTGTCACACAGCTTTAACCAGTCATCTGGTAGTCATCTCGCTCTGTGATCTAAACAAGCAGCGGTGTTAACATTTGGCTACAAATTTATGAAATCCAATTTATGCCATTTTTTTTATTGATGTTCATAATTAGATTTTTCTCTTAATTGACCAACATGAAATTTTAGCATTTGTTAGTTTTTTGAAAAAATCCGTTATTCCATTCTTTTGGTCGTCTTGATTTCCCAGCCTAAACTAGAGTATGGACCTATTATTGCATTCCCACAGGTTGGGTGCCTGATCTCTTTGCTCATTGGGTGATTTACACGGCTAGTGGTTGGTCAATTTATGTGATTGGCCACATTCTCACTAAAATTTGCAGCTCACCAATATGTTCTTCGGATGATCACCATTAGAAACTAATAGTCAGTCCAGATTGGGGGTGGAGCTCGCTGCTAGTTCTTGTCAGCGCTGTAGAGAGGTAAGTATTTCTGCAGGGAACAGGATACTGTGTTCGGTCCAGAGAAACACACATGGCCTCTCGTAGTGCTCTCCTCTTTGACCAATGGGCTTTTTTGTCCAGGATGGCCCCAGCAGCGAGAACGAGGGATCCCCCCCTGCGGACCCTCCTGAGGCTCCCGTGCCTCCACAACGTCCCCCGTTGATCGGGAGCTGCTCGGGCTTCATGGAGACCACTGTGAAGATCAAACAGAACGACGCGCTGCCCGGGCCCAAGGTACGCTGTGCTCATGGTCAGGATGACTGGTCCTGCCAGCTCCTCCACTGGACTCATTTATCTTATTCTTCTTTTCTGATTTACCTCAGATATTGTTCATTTTATTTTTTTCACTCGATGAAATTGCTAATTTTTAAGTGTGTCAAAGCTGGGGCAGATGTTTATCATATGTATACAGACGCTTACAGTACTCTGTCATGCTCTCTCTCTGTCTTCATTATTTATTTATTTCCCTCTCTCTCTTTTTCACAGTTGGAGCTTGATGGGAAGGTTGGCTGCATCCACCTGCTGCTCTCTCCAGGCCAGATCACTCACCTTATGGACCTACTATCAGCGCTCTGCATCGACACAGGTATAGCGCTAACCTCCGCTGTCCCCCGCAGCGCGTCCCACGCTCTGTCCTCCTGTACCGCTCCTGCGCACTTCCACACACCTGACCCTCGCTGCGCACTTCCACACACCTGACCCTCGCTGGGTACTCCCACACACCTGACCCTCGCTGCACACTTACACACACCTGACCCTCGTTGTGCACTTACACACACCTGACCCTCGCTACGCATTTACACACACCTGACCCTCGCTGCGCACTTCCACACACCTGACCCTCGCTGGGTACTCCCACACACCTGACCCTCGCTGCACACTTACACACACCTGACCCTCGTTGCGCACTTACACGCACCTGACCCTCGTTGCGCACTTACACACACCTGACCCTCGTTGCGCACTTACACACACCTGACCCTCGTTGCGCACTTACACACACCTGACCCTCGCTGCGCACTTACACACACCTGACCCTCGCTGCACACTTACACACACCTGACCGTCGCTGGGCACTTCTACACACCTGACCCTCGCCACACACTTCCACACACCTGAACCTCACTGTGTACTCGGCACTCATTGGAAATCTGTGTGTGATACATGCCTGGCTGCACGCTGTAATGATATGGCACGTTTCTCTTCCGCCCCCTCTATCCCATTTCCTCCCCGCCTTGCCCCCCAATTACACCCTCTCTCTTTTTTCGTGCCTTTATTGGGCCATTTATCCTCCTCTCCCTCCCTCTTCTGCCTCTTCTGTCCTTTCGCTGTCTCTTCTTCCTCTCTCTCCCCCCACGCCTGTTTTCCCTGCCTCTTACACAGAGCCGAGCGGTGGGGAAGGGGGCCACAGTCGGCCCTTGGGCTCGGACGATCTGCGGCTCATCGAGGAGGACCTGAGCAAACAGCTGGGCTCCGACCTCACAGACCGGGATGAAGGGAGAGAGGAAGAGGAGGAGCCGGATGATGATCTCTTCCTGACCGGCCTGGAGAACGGAGGTGAGTGCTGTCACAGGAGAGAGGGACAGAAGGACAGAAGGACAGAGGAGAGGATCTTGTCGGGAGAGAGGAAGAGGTGAACACAAATACGGGGTGTAGAACAGGAGAGGTGACGTCAGTGCGGCAGTGTGTCGCTCCCTGAGAAAGACAACATCCTAAGGAACTGCGTCAGTGTGTGGACATCTCCCAAATTCAATCCTCCACGCTTATTGACTTAATTTTGTTGTTGAAGTACGGCAATGCTTACTCTGTCCCTCTGCAAGCTATAATTCTCCCTGTGGCCCTCTCTCTCTCTTTTTTTCTCTCCCTCTCTCTCTCTCTCTCTCAGAGATGTTTTACTCCATGGGTGCAGGGATGAGCAGCAGTATGATGTCGGGACACTCTGGCAGTGAGCTGTCAGACAGTGACATGGAGTCATCTCTGCACAGCCTGCATAGCCTGGGCCCTGGGGTGAGTGTGTGTGTGTGTGTGTGTGTGTGTGTGTGTGTGTGTGTGTGTGTGTGTGTGTGAGTGAGTGTGTGTGTGTGTTATTGCACGTGTTTGTGTGTGCATGTCTGTCTCTGTGTGCGTGTGGGTATGTGCATATGTTTAGGTTTGTGTATGTATGTGGGTGTGTGTATGTTTGCTTTTGTGTGGGTTTACATAGGGGTGTGTATACATGCACAGTACAGATAATGATGACTTTGCATTTGTGTTTCTGTCTGCCATCTTGACTGTGTTTGTGTGGGTGTGCATGCTTTCTTTTGGGTGTGTGGTCTGTCTGTCTGTGCATATGAATCTGTTTGTATGTGGCAGACATCGTGTACTGTTCTGTTAGAACTGTGGGCTCATGGTGAACTGTTGAATGAGCTGTGTGTGTCCTGTCTCTCACACTCTCTGTGTAGTTAATGATGAACTGTCCCAGACGCTACCCTGTTCCAGGATCGCTTTCCAGTCTTCCTCAGAACACCAGGACTCCAGGTACCTGCTTTATGCACGCACCCATGCACACACGCGCACGTGCACACACACACACATACACACACACACATACACACTCGTGCATGCACGCACACACACACATGCACACACACTTGTGCACGCACATGCACGCACACACACACGCACATGTACACACCTACACACGTGCATACGCACATTAAACCCCAACCTAAACAAATCTCCCATTTGTGATGCTAAATGATGTTTATCAGCTCTGTTTTCCTAAGAAATTATCTTTCAACTGGTACCATGGAGTCTGTTAAAGATGAAGCTGCACAACACTCCAAAAAAGTATTTTTATAAAAAATTGTCTTTTCAAGGTCGCTCTTCACGGCGCGGCCAATCAGATCCCCTCAAGCCTGATGCTCTGCTCCGCCTCTCTCTGGGCGGGGTCACCCTCACACTGCTGGAACAGGAGCCTGGCGTCAGTCCCCCCGGAGCGCAGGGTCCCTCGGGGGCTCCCCCACTGGCCGAGGTGTCGCGCGTGTTTTTCCACGAGCTGGCCTATTTCAAGGACAGCATGTTCAGCGGGAGAGACTTCACAAACCTGAGAGAGAGCTTCACCAAAGCTTGCCCGCACTCCCATCTCAGGTACGCTGCACTGCAGCCACACCGAGGGCTGTTCTTCTGTTACACTCCTCCATAGGCACCTGAGCCTATGCCTGTACCCGTGCCTCAGCCGCTTAGCACCAATGTACCCCTCTCCCACTGTAGCTGGAACCAGGCTGGTTCAATTTATTCATGTTCCTGGTAGCTTTCTTGTGGTTGTTTGTTAGTCCGTCTTACAAAAATATTACAGTAATATTTTGCATTAGGTGCTTAAAAACACGTAGATGATTTTTGGATTTGTTTTTTCACTTTCAAAACAGAACCTCAGTAAAAAGTTCAAGCTATGCTGTTGTTTCTGCTTATCATCAAATCTTCCATTTTGGAGGAATTTTGGGTAATGCCACCCACAGTGATACATCACTTTTGAAATTATTGTGAGGTCATAAGCAGCATCTCTGGTCACAGATGAAGGGAAACGAATAGAGCCTCAGGCAGAATCCTGCCGGAATCCTGCTCAGGTCTGCCTGGTTACAGCACAAAGTGGAAACAGCTGCCCACTTTCCCCGCCCCAGACGAAGAGCACACACCCCCAGCCTAGGTATCAAAAGGCAGTGAACACACACCGCTGAGCATGCCTGCTATCTCACTCACAGAATGACAGGTGCTGCAGTCCAGCTGTCGTATGAGATGAGGAGTGGCGGGCGACGTGCACGGCAGGTGACCTCTGACCTCTCCTTCAGCCGCCTGGAGCTGCTTGAATGTTTGTGGGGGTCAGGATTACCCCAGTACACTGAGGTAGGAAACATTCAGAGCAGTACAGTGATCATCACAACACACTACATCTAAAACTGCACTGATCATACCACAACTCACTGCATCTAAAGCAGTGCACTGATCATACCACAACTCACTACATCTAAAGCAGTGCACTGATCATACCACAACTCACATCTGAGACAGTGCACTGATCATCAAAACACACTACATCTAAAATGGTGAACTGATCATCAAAACACACTACATCTAAAATACCACAACACAACTCAATATATCCAAAACAGTTCAGGAATCACATCACAACACACTACATCCAAAACAGTGGACTTATCTAACAATAGATAGTAATCCTAAATATCACAGTGAAATGCTGTGTTCAGGAGAGAAGCAGTGTTCAGTGCAGTAACAATGAACCTATATAATACCACATTAAATAATAAACTCTCTCTTTCTTATCTTTTATCTTTCTCTCCATCCAGTTGCTGCACTTTCAGAATGCTGGCTCTTTCACTATGGGAGCTACGGTCAGGCCCTGCGCCCAGCTGCATTACAGCCTGACTGAGAGACAGCATCGCAAGGTACGCAGTGTGTGTCAGATGTGGTGTGTGTCTGCCTTACTGTAGATAACTCTACCATGGCTGTGTGCTGTGTGTTCCAGAGGTGGTGTGTGTCTGCCTTACTGTAGGTAACTCTGAGCCCACCTGAGCTGTGTGCTGTGTGTGTCAGAGGTGGTGTGTGTTGAGCTGTGTGTGCTGTATGTTGAGCTGTGTGCTGAGTGTGTTTCTGAAAGCGCTTGTGTGCTTTTACAGAGCAGTGTTAAGCAGCGCGTGATGCACAGGGACAGCACTGTGCGGGTGGAGCTGGGGGAGTTGAGCACAGAGCTGGACCTGGACATACTGAACCGACTGGACCTCCTGATGCAAGCCCTGAATCATAGGCCGCCTCCCAATGAGGCCCACACCCACGTACAGGTTACTATACCTCACAGTTACACTCTAAACCACACATCCACTTACAGGTTACTATACCTCACAGTTACACTCTAAACCACACACCCACGTACAGGTTACTATACCTCACAGTTACACTCTAAACCACACACCCACGTACAGGTTACTATACCTCACAGTTACACTCTAAACCACACATCCACTTACAGGTTACTATACCTCACAGTTACACTCTAAACCACACACCCACTTACAGGTTACTATACCTCACAGTTACACTCTAAACCACACATCCACTTACAGGTTACTATACCTCACAGTTACACTCTAAACCACACACCCACTTACAGGTTACTATACCTCACAGTTACACTCTAAACCACACACCCACTTACAGGTTACTATACCTCACAGTTACACTCTAAACCACATGTCCACTTACAGGTTACTATACCTCACAGTTACACTCTAAACCACACACCCACTTACAGGTTACTATACCTCACAGTTACACTCTAAATCACACACCCACGTACAGGTTACTATACCTCACAGTTACACTCTAAACCACACACCCACTTACAGGTTACTATACCTCACAGTTACACTCTAAACCACACATCCACTTACAGGTTACTATACCTCACAGTTACACTCTAAACCACACACCCACTTACAGGTTACTATACCTCACAGTTACACTCTAAACCACACGTCCACTTACAGGTTACTATACCTCACAGTTACACTCTAAACCACACATCCACTTACAGGTTACTATACCTCACAGTTACACTCTAAACCACACATCCACTTACAGGTTACTATACCTCACAGTTACACTCTAAACCACACACCCACTCACAGGTTACTATACCTCACAGTTGCACTCTAAACCACACATCCACTTACAGGTTACTATACCTCACAGTTACACTCTAAACCACACATCCACGTACAGGTCACTATACCTCACAGTTACACTCTAAACCACACATCCACTTACAGGTTACTATACCTCACAGTTACACTCTAAACCACACATCCACTTACAGGTTACTATACCTCACAGTTACACTCTAAACCACACATCCACTTACAGGTCACTAACCTCACAGTTACACTCTAAACCACACATCCAGTCATAGGGCACAACCTCACAGTTTCACTCTGAACCAGATATCCACTCACAGGTCACTATACCAGAGTTACACTCTAAACTCCACATCCACTCACAGGTCACTGTACCTTGCAATTACACTCTAAACAACATGTCCACTCACAAGTCACTGTACCTCACAGTTACACTCGAAACCACACATCCACTCACAATTATACTCTTAACCCACATGTCTGCTGAAAAGTCACTAACCTCACAGTTTTACAGTAACCCCCCCATGTCTACACACAGGTCACTGTACCTAGAGATGCATTGTTATTTAGGGGATCTTACTGGATTTTTCTTGAATCACTTGGAGTAGTGTTTGAATGCTTTCTAATGAAACCTCATAAAGCAGTGTAAGCCTGCTCTTGATGACCCATGCTCTTATTTCACTCCTTCGTCTCTCCTGCAGACGCTGTACTGCGAGCACCGCTCCTCCCTCACAGTACTCTCCCCGCACGTGGTCCTGAAGCTACGCTTCCCCATCCCAGACCTCCGCCCCCCGCCCCAGTGCCGGCCCCCTGGCCAGCGGGCCGTCCGGAACGAGACGCTGAGCCTGGAGTTGTCCTACCTGGAGCTGCGCTCTCAGCACGGACCCGACCCCCAGCCTGAGGGGGCAGGGGACGCACACATGACCCAGCTGTTTGAGGCGTGCTTCAGTGACCTCCAAGGTCAGAGAACCGCTGCCCTGCGCCCTGCTACCTGCTTCCTACACCAGGGGGTGACCACCCTGTAGTGGTTGCCTCGAGTGCCGGTGACGTTTCTGGTTTTTGTTTCAGCTGAGCTTGATCGCAAGAGTTTGGTGGATGATTAAAGGCCTGAGCCTGAATATTCTGAATGGTGAAATGCTTAGTGCCTCCAGCACATGGTCACCTGGATTCATTACACTTGATTAATTAAAGTGAATCCAGATACGTAGTTAAAGGATTGGACGGAGAAAAAACCAGGACTGTCCCTGGCACTCCAGGACCACGGTTGCCTACCCCTGCTCTACACCCTACTCCCTACTTTTTTCTGCCTCATGTAGCACTGCGCTGGTGTAGTCTTCACTTGTTTGGCACCAGTCTGAGATGTTGATTGGTGGAACCTGCTAAGCCCCTCACCATTTTTGACAGATTATTGCTGTTTCTTAGCCTTACCGGCTCTCATCTCTCGGACTGTCAGAGTATTCAAGGCTGATGGGGAGTTTTCAGTTTTATGGCGGGCTCTGTCTCACTCTTCTGCACTGATTCGCCCTTTCCCTCTCTCTCTCTTTCAGGCGTCTATGAGGGCTGGGAGGGGGGCTCTTTCCCTTGTATACGAGTCCTGAAGAATCCAGACTCCCACAGTCCAGACAGCTTGCCCAGGTGTGTGCGTGCGTGCGTGCGTGTGTGCACGCGAGTGTGTGTGTGTGTGTGGTGTTACAATCTGACCCTAGACCGGGTCATAACAGAATTGGTCGAGATCAATTCTGCACGGCAAACAAACCGTGGGCTAGGCAATGGAAGTCAAACGGAACAGGGTCAAAACACACAAGATCAAATCCAAGGGCTAGGCAAGAATCGGAGTCAAATTTAGAAAAACGGGTCAAACTCACGAAATGCACCAAACAATCACAAACCACAATCACTAAGCAAGGCCGAAGAGCAAGTCTCCACCATTGAATGGCAAACCATGCCTTTTAACAGCGCACTGGTGACTGAAACGGTCATTCCGATGATGTCATGACGAAAGTGAGGATACTCCCACACGCACAAAAGAAACAAAACAAAACGTACGACAGAGGATGTAACAGTGTGTGTGTGTGTGTGTGTGTGTGTGTGTGTGAGTGGCTAATTAGACCGATTGAGTACTGAGGCTGGAAGTGCATTTTATGTGAAATGCACATGTTTTAAACTTTAATTGAGGTCATCCCAACAGCTGAATAAGTTACAATAATATACACGTAGTTAATATAAAACTGTAAAGTGCAGTCACTTAATATGGTGTTTGGCCAGTACAGCCTGTATGTGCTGCTATGTCATAGAGTCCACCAGTGCCTGGAATTCTTTAAGAGGAATACAACACCACTCTTCCACTAGAAAGTAATTCAACTCATGCTTAATTGATGACGGGATATTGCTGTCTCAGGTGTTGTTCCAGAATATCACATAAACGCTTGATTGGGTTCAGATCTGGTGACTAAGAAGGACACAGCATGTGGACAATGTCTGTGCTCATGTCCCTCACATCATTGGTCGGCTGGCTACTCGTACTCTGTGAGGGGTATTTTCATCTTGAAAGGCAGGCGAAAAATACTTTCACATGGCGGTAAAGATGATCACTCCGTACACTGAACAAAATGCTTTAATATTGCCTTCTAAGGTTGTGTGCATAGCCAACCCATGCCATTGTGGAACGACGGGTATCAAACGAGCCCCAAACCATCACTCTGCGGCCAGATATGGAGTAGATGTGGATGGATCCCTTTAAGGGTTGTTTCTCCTGACTTTTTTCTCCATAGAGTTCTATAGGAAAATGAGTCAGGAGAAATAACCCTTGCAGTGATCCATCCACATCTACTCCATATCTGGCAACAGAGTGATGGTTTGGGGCTCGTTCAGTAGCTCAGATCCTTGATGACTTACAGCCATTTAGCCAGCCATGTGTTCCATACTGTACCAGTGTAATTTACAGCTGAATCTAGTCTCACCTCCCAATTCCCATAGAGATCCATTCAAATTCAGAGAGCTTATAGTATCGCTTGTAACAGTACCTGGAAATAAGATATCGAGAGTCTTTTGATGTTGATGGGTCACAGACTTCAGGAAGTAACAGTATGCAAAGGATATGCGACCAAATATTAAATATGATACTTTAAAAATATGTTAAAGCAAAGGGTATGAATACTTATGTAAATTAAAGATTTCAGTTTTCGATTTTTAATACATTTGCAAAAATTTCTAAAAACATGTTTTCACTTTGTCATTATGGGCTATTTTGTGTAGAATTTTGAGACAAAAAATGAACTCAATCTATTGTAGAATATGTCTGTAATGTTAATAAAACGTGGAGAAGGTGAAAGGGGTATTCAGACTTTCCAGCTTGACTGTATAGCAGACGCTCTTATACAGAGCAAATTACACAGTTTGTACATAAAATCCATTTATATAGCTGGATATTTACTGATTCAGTACATTGCATGAGGCTCAGTTCCCTGACCATTATACTACAATGCCTCAAAGATATGTCACTGTATTTATATTTGAGGTGATATGGACGTTACCACACAGTTACAGAATTAGGTTGCCTCATTCTATTTAACAGGCATTACTCTGATTGTGACATCCTGAAGGGAAATGTGCGTAGTGATTAGCTCCTGATAAGTAAGCGCAGCTGCATACATAACGAATAGATAATGTGATCTCCGTTGACATAAAACCACTTTTTAAAAATTTGGCCATGTTGATATAGTGCTATGTAAAGCTTTAGAGGCATTTGAGTAGTGTGTGAAGGGCTGGTGCACTGTGTCTCGTGCAGGATCTCCGTGCGGGTGAGCGATGGCAGCGGGGGCGGAGACCACAGGGCGGGGCCAAGGCTGGGCTTGGACAGAGACCTGGGCTCCATGTCCCTGGAGAGTCCCTGTGAGCTGAGGGAGCGGGAGAGCTCTCCCTTCTCCTCCAACCGTACCATGTTTGAGACCGAGGAGGTAGGCCTGCCCTCTGTCTGCCTGCATATTCCCATCTGCATTCATTCATCTATCAGCCACTGCTTACAGAATGCTGCATTCGGAAAGGCCAGGTGGACTTAGGAACTGCTGAGTTGAGCTCAACTGTGACACAAATCATACCCAAAGGAATTTACCAGCTAAAAAGTTGGCCGTGGTCAATTAAAGGGGCAATTCACCCAAAAATAAAATTAAGCTTTGTTTCTATATACCAAGAATGCTATCCATCCATTTAGTGTAGCTGAGATTTCACTAGTTTTATAGATATGCGCTGAAGCTCACTTTGATACAACGGACCTCAACGGGTACAATCTTTGTGGCGCTCAAAGTGCTATTGATATTTTCCGAATGTAAATTTTTGGCCTTTTGAGTGCCACAGAAACTGGACCCGTTGAGGCCCGTTGTATCAGGGTGGTATCAAGGTGAGCTGCAGCACATATCTATAAAACTAGTGAAATCTCAGCAAAACTACCTGGATGGATAGATAGCACTCAGGAACTGCCCCTTTAACAGTGGAACCTGGTGCAGTTTGTTTGCCTTCATCTGTTGTGATGGGATTGTTTTTTATGAAAGGAGCAGAGGCATACAGCAGAGGAATGCTCCCAATGACCACTGATAAGCAGAACCCGTTTTCTCACAATAGCGCAAACACACCCATGGATTCCTATTGCCAATTTTGTATTAAACAAGCGATTTAAGTTTTTCTTTCTTGTCATTTCTTCCCTCTCTACTTCCCTCTCACTCTCTTCTTCTCTCTCTTCACTGCGGTCTGTCTCGATTTCCTCCCCCTCTTCTCCCCCTCTCTTCTCCTCCTCTCTCTTCCTCCTCTCTTCTCCTCCTCCTCTCTCCTCCTCCTCCTCTCTCTCTTCTCCTCTGTCAGATGGTGATCCCAGCTGATCCTCTGGAGATGAAGGAGTTCCAGGCTCAGTGTGTGTCTCAGTGCCAGTGTGTGGTGGATATCACTCTGCCCCTGGCTGTTGTGCTACTTCCCAGCAAGGAAGCCTACCAGAGTCTCTACAACAGGTACTGCAAGTGTTCATTAAGTGCTTTTTATTTTATTTTATTTAAAATCTTTTTGTAAATATGTGACGCCCAACATGTCCCAATTCCCACCGTAATTTCTCATGTCCAATTGTCTGAAACTACAGCCGCGTTCATGTGCAAACCGCACAGCCAACTCGGGAGAGTGCAGACATCCACCGTTCTTTTCCGAAACGTGATGTCACTACTACTTATTTTCACACTGCGGACTACAGCCAAGAGTGGAGTCGGAGAGTGGCATAGAGTGGAGTCAGAGGGCTCATCCATACATACGTGGTGCCTTAACCGAATGACCCATCCAGCAGCCCCATTAAGCGCTTCTTAATGCATATTGATTAGTAACCCCTACGTTTTATATTGTATGGTGTTTTGCTAGGCGTGTCGCCTTGGGAAATGTTAAATATATTGTACAGTTCAGTTGATTAAATTACTATCTATTTGTTGCACTAGAGATGCATGGCACAGTTCCATATTGAATAGATCCTACTGGTCACAACATATAAATACACTACTCAGAATCATGTACTGTAACTATGATGAGTTCTGTAACTCTGCTTAATACAGGCATGTCCATTGATTTTTTTTTAATGAGACCCAAAACCCACAAGACCAGAGGAACGACATGTTACAGACGTTTGCCGCCCATGCTTTTAGGCTACATATTTAGGTGTATGTAACACTGTGATCAATGTTTTTATCTTAAACCATCAGAAGGAACAAATGTATATGCTTTATAATAGACAAAACATTTTAAATTCATTTTATGACATGTTTTGCATAGGGATTTTGAACCCATAGATATCTACCCCCCTATACTGATGAAAATATAGTAATTCTAACTTGAAAATGATGCAAAAGTGAGTTTTATGAGCCAAAACTGTTGATTTGTAGTTAAATATATCATAATTTTCTTTATTTAGAGGAGTGCACAATTTAGCCATTTGGATAGATTTGGAGACACTAATGGAAAACAGGGTACACTGCCTATATTTTGCATCATAGACCTTTAGTAGTTCTGCATATCATCCTCAGACTTTGCACTCTTGTTAACATGGAGTTTATGATCCAGGAAATATATATTACCGGTTTCACTTATGTAGCTCTCAGTATTTTTTCCAAAGTTTCTTTGCATTTGTGGTACTTTATTTTGACTTAAATTATGAAAATGAACAAATCTAAGTTTTTATTGTAAATGGTACACCTGTCTTGTTTCATTTAAGCCATTTACCAAGTTTATGTGATGCTTACACCTGGAGTTATAAAGCCTTAACAGAGCACCCCCTACATAGGTGAGAATTTACCAAATTTGCCATCTGTGCGAAGGGGTTAAGAACTCACTAGCTACGGTGAGGAAGTTTTTTGCCAAGTTTATAACAGTTTATAAGACGGCTATGATTCACTTGGGTTTTTTTTTGCCACAGTATCCACATTGTACTTTCAAATGAGTGAGCATTGAAATGCTCTGGGTTTATGTGAAAGACCCAAAAAAGGTCATTGGCCATGGCGACAGCCCATTGAATTTCTACATGAAGGTAAATTGATAGGGATGGAGAACTGTTGACCCTGCATGATAATTTCATCCCACAACTGTCAGTAGTTTACGGTACATTACAGTACTACATTCAAGTGAACATAAAGTTTTAAGTCACACTCTCATTCATAACATTCTCTCATATGTTATATGTTGAATACTATTTCCCTATTACAGTCATAAAACAATCTTTACCCGGCCCTCTCTCCAGGATCAATAATGACCTGTTGATGTGGGAGCCCCAGCCTGAGGCCCCCGTCGGCTCCCAGGGGCCCCACATCCCCTCTCACCGCCCGCCCTGGTCCCAGGACGATGACTTCAGGCTCTGCAAGTCAGCCTTCAGATTGGGTGGGTCACTGTGTCTGTGTGCTTCCATCTGCGTAATGGTGGTTAGCGAGTGTTATGAATGCTGTGCATAACATTAGCGTCGCTTTTTGCTTCTTTTAAAGCAGTATGCTTTGATGTCAGAGAGAAGTTGTGGAATGAAATGAAAAGAAATAATGTTTTTTAAGTTTTAATCGCTGTTCTCAGACTCGGACTCGGAAGAGGAGGAGCCCTATCACGCAGCCTGCGAATCGGAAAAGCAACGTGGAGGGGAGCAACGCCCAGGACTCACCCAGAGTCTCTTGTCTTTGACCGTCCATGTGGGCAGGGGGCGTCTTCAGGCCATGGTTGACAGCAAGGTGAGGGGTGGAAACCAGCCAGTTGCGTGTCCGTGCAAGAGAGAAGTTGATTTAAGGGACATGTGCATCTCCATTAGTTGTGTCCTCACTGCTTCTCCACTGACGGCGCCTTTTCCAGGGGGAGACAGGGCGGAGAGTGGAGCACTGTCATGGAGAAATAGTGCTGGATGTGGAAGGAGGGAAGATTTTCAGTGTGGCTCAGCATCAGGGCAACCCCAACCTCAACTTCCTGTGCCTGGAGAGCAAGAAGGTGGAGCTTTACCACAGAGGTAAGACTAAAAATCTAACGCAGCTGATTTCACTGTATTTCGCAAACATGGTAAATTTCCATGTAGGACGGTGAATCAAATTGCAGTACTTGTGATCATAATTGTTTGATTCTGTCTTTTTTCACCCCGTCTTGTGTACAGCGGTGGTTCCAGACTCTGATATCCCCACACGGTTGGAGGTGCCCAGCTTTACGCCACCTGAACACCTGGACACTACCGTTTATCCCACAGAGCTGGGAGTGAGCAGTGTGGGAGGTCGGGAAGATGGAGCCCAAATGCTCTCAACTGCCATCAAGATAACCCTGGACCTCCAGAAGAATGTGAAGGTTGGTTTTCTGCACAACATGATTTGTGTTGGCCAAATTTAGCAATTATGAGATAAGGTGTGGGAGTGTATGGGACGTATGTGTAAGTGCTGTATTCCAGTCTGTGCATATGTCTGCTATGGTCAGTGGTCCTTGGAACTAGCTCCCCCTCTCTTGTTTTAGGAGTTCCTGGTTGCTCTTCGTCTCCAGGGTGCTACCTTGCGACATCATATGGTATTGACCAATCACAGCTGGCATGAACAGGTACTGTGCCCTCTCTCCCCACCATCTCTGCACTTTCCCATAATAGGGTGTTGGACCACCTTGTGTGGCCAGTATGTGATGTATGTAGTTATCACGCCACATCATCTTCTCTCTATGGTTTTACTCATTTGCATAAGGTAGCACACTAAATCAACTTCTCAGATCTCGCTATGGTTTCTAGCAGGGCATTAAATTAACTTAACCCACTGGCCAGAGTGGCTTGTGGATTCTAAAAATCACCAGCCATTTTCAACATTTTACCAGCCACAGTACCCTTTACAATATAACACAACCTGGTTGGTTACCTGTGGCTGCTAGTGTAGAAATCTTACCAGCCACTATCAAAGTTTTATCAGGATTTGGCTGGTGTTCATTTCACACCTGGTTTCTAGGCATAGGTGTAAATACAGGGATACTACTATAATATGTTGGGAGGGGGTGAGGATGTATGTTGAGTGTTTGTCAGTCAGTGTTAGCAGTAATATTTAACACATGTTCTATATGGTTAACAGCTGGTGGATTTTCTGGATGTGATCGATGACCCAATCCTGGGGTACACGCCTCCTGCTGTTATAACCGTCCTGCACACCCATCTGGCGAGCTGCGCAGTCGACTACAGGTACCGCGTCACAGTGACACACAGCCACGTTAATGTGACCCATCATCACAGCTTCGTTTTACTGGTGTTATTGGAACTGAACTTAGGAAACTTCCAAAAAGACAGGAGCTCCCTGTCTCCTTCTCATTCTCTCTCTTTCTCTCTCCCTCTTTCCCAGGCCCCTCTATCTGCCTTTGCGAGTGCTGTTCACGGCAGAGTCCTTCTCTCTCTCCAGCAACATAATCGTGGACACTGCAACTTTCCACCTCAGGTAGAGCAAAATGGCGGCTTGCACAGTACTGTCTTTCACGTTGTCTGTGTGTTTGTGTGAAGCGGATACTTGTCTCTGAGAGAATGTGCTGTTAGTGGTATTGGATACAAACCAAACTGTGTGGAGGGTATTGAACGTCTTTGCTTCTGTGCCAGGTTTATCCTGGACGACTCTGCACTGTACCTGTCAGATAAGTGTGAGAGCGACGTGGTGGACCTGAGACGCGGTACGAACCTTATTCATCTTTTAGGACCTGTGGGCCGCAGATTAAATGAATGCAGGAATGTGTTTGCTTTACCAGTGACGTTTGGTCTTAAAGGGAACCTCCACTGGTAAAAACAAGAACTAAAAATGCAGTGAATGATGAATTCAGAATATCTCTCAGTTGGTTCCAGTTTCTAATTTGCTTACTTTTTAAAAGTAATATTTAAAAGGCTGAGGCCAAACACAATGGAGCAGTGTACTGTGGGATTACTGGCACCTTGGTTCAAAAGTTTCCCTTTTTTGAAGGAGCAGTTGACTGTTTTGAGCATCCAAGGGTGTGGTTTTTATGTTCACTGTTTTTTTTTTTTTTTTTTAAACCAAGGCATTCAGTTGAATGCAAATCCATCAATTCACATGAACAACCATGAAAATCACACGCCCATATACTATGAAAAGTGAATGCCCCTTCAAGAAGGTGGAGCCAGAGAGCTTACAGTTCCATTGTGCAATGCTCTTGTGTTTATAAACAAAGGGTACAGCGTTTTAAAAAGCAAATAACATGTTAGCAATTTTTCCAGAAATCAAATGAAAAATATTACAAATTTCCTGTTTTGTTCATGGTTTTTTCTGTGGACATTCCCTTTAAAGTCATTGTGATCATGCATGCATGTGTGTAGCTGACGCTGTATTCTCTCCCCATCATAGATTATGTGTGTGTGGTGGACATTGATTTGTTGGAACTGGCCATCACCACCTGGAAAGGCAGTGACTCAGGAAAACTGGTGAGTCACTCAGACACACTGTCGCTGGTCAGTGAATGTTTGGCCACCTTCTGTCACACTTGCCTCAGACTTCACAGTAGGACTAACTCTCCATATCTAACTCTCTCCAGATCTAACTCTCTCCATATCTAACTCTCTCCATATCTAACTCTCTCCATATCTAACCCTCTCCACATCTAACCCTCTCCACTTCTAACCCTCTCCACGTCTAACCCTCTCCACGTCTAACCCTCTCCACGTCTAACCCTCTCCACGTCTAACCCTCTCCACGTCTAACCCTCTCCACGTCTAACCCTCTCCACGTCTAACCCTCTCCACGTCTAACCCTCTCCACGTCTAACCCTCTCCACGTCTAACCCTCTCCACGTCTAACCCTCTCCACGTCTAACCCTCTCCACGTCTAACCCTCTCCACGTCTAACCCTCTCCACGTCTAACCCTCTCCACGTCTAACCCTCTCCACGTCTAACCCTCTCCACGTCTAACCCTCTCCACGTCTAACCCTCTCCACGTCTAACCCTCTCCACATCTAACCCTCTCCACATCTAACCCTCTCCACATCTAACCCTCTCCATATCTAACTCTCTCCATATCTAACTCTCTCCATATCTAACTCTCTCCATATCTAACTCTCTCCATATCTAACCCTCTCCATATCTAACTCTCTCCATATCTAACTCTCTCCATATCTAACTCTCTCCATATCTAACCCTCTCCATATCTAACCCTCTCCATATCTAACCCTCTCCATATCTAACCCTCTCCAGATCTAACCCTCTCCAGATCTAACCCTCTCCATATCTAACTCTCTCCATATCCAACTCTCTCCATATCCAACTCTCTCCATATCCAACTCTCTCCATATCCAACTCTCTCCATATCTAACTCTCTCAATATCTAACTCTCTCAATATCTAACTCTCTCCATATCTAACTCTCTCCATATCTAACTCTCTCCATATCCAACTCTCTCCATATCCAACTCTCTCCATATCCGACTATCTCCATATCTAACTCTCCATATCTAACTCTCTCCATATCTAACTTTATCCATATCTGACTATCTCCATATCTAACTCTCTCCATATCTAACTCTCTCCATATCTAACTTTATCCATATCTGACTATCTCCATATCTAACTCTCTCCATATCTAACTCTCTCCATATCTAACTTTATCCATATCTAACCCTCTCCAGATCTAACCCTCTCCAGATCTAACTCTCCAGATCTGACTTTCTTCATTCTCCTCTGCACAGACCCAGCCCCTGTTCGAGCTGCGCTGCTCCAATAATGTGGTCCATCTGCACACCTGCGCAGACTCCTGCTCTGCCCTGCTCAACCTGCTGCAGTACCTGGTTGCCCGTGGTGACCTGCACCCACCCCCCAGGCACAGCTCTCCCACCGAGATCGCAGGCCAGAAGCTACCGGTGAGCGAACAGAGAGAAAGCGGCTGAAACCACTGTCACTTATGTACACCTAGCAATCACGCTAATTCAGCGTGACTTACTGTGCTTTGAAATAAGGAAGAGCAGACTGTCAATAGCTTCATCTGAGTGGATGGTTGAATCACTGAATTATGAAGAGCTGGTTCTGATCAGGTGTGATGTCATTGGCCCTCTTCCAGCTGTCTGAAAGTCCCGCCCCCCTCCCACCTTGCCTTCCTGCCGAGACAGCAGAGATCAACCAATACGATCTCACCGATGCCCTGATTGACACCGAGCGGATCCAGCGGGATGAGGACACAGACTCAGGTGAGGGGAGGCTGCGGCGCCCCGTGCGTTTGATGCAATCCCCCGCAGTGTGAGAGAATGGCTAATCCGTGTATTGATGTGCAGGCTCTCCAGCGTCAGTCCAGCGCGCCTCGCCTGTCTCAGTCTACCTGTTCCCCGGGGAGGCCCCCAAGCTACGCCCCCCAGAGGAAGGGGAGGGGCCTGAGCTGGACAGGCTGGTTTCAGCAGCGCACGAGGTGCAGCCAGACATGGGGTCTGAGGAGGAATCAGAGGAGTCCACTGACAATGATGACTTCTGCATCCTAGAAGCTCCTGGAATAGGCATCCCAGTGAGTCCCAGTCTCTCCTTTCCCCTATTTAATAGCTTTAGTTGTGCTAAAGGAAGGAGCTTTTTCTTCTACAGCTGTTAGACTGCTTAATGACACTGGATATCTCAAGGTGGCTAACGCAGATGAGGAACTGTTGTTGCTTGTGACGCTCAATTCTTCATCATAACGCTTGGCTGTATTCCACTCCACTCATACCTTCAAACACCTGATTCAATTGAATGTCTTTATTTAACATGTTTGTTTGTGTTTTGTGGGTCTGCCCCACTGTCTATGTCTTTTTTATTGCTGGAAACTACAACTGTTCCCTCATAGAAAGAAAAAAATTCTAGAGCTCTATTGCTCTCAGTTACCAGCATCAGCCTGTTCAGTTAAAGGCCCACACAAGCTTTTCATATCATCCTGGAGCTTTTCAACTGTGTTCCATGCTGGTTCAAGTAAAACAATTTCTATTTTGGTCAAAGTATGCATATTTTGGGGTTTAAATACGATTTTTCCGAGTTCTTATTAAAACGATTTCCCACGTGATATGACGTAAGTTTTTGCATAAATGTCGCAATCCAAATGTGTACAGACAGGGGGCAAGGGTTTGGGACTTCTCAAAAAAGTTACGTCACTGCTTTTTGTTAACGTTTTGTGTGCATTTAATTCAGATACTAAAACCAGGAAGAAAATATGCCGATGCGTGTGGGCCTTGGCGAACATTCTAATCACATATTTGTGATCTCACACCTTAAAGGGCTAAAAGTGATGTATTTTCTGCTGACACTGTGCCCTCTGCCCCCCCCTCTCCCTGCAGCCCAAAGACGGGGAGCCTGTGGTGACTGTGCTGTATCCCGGGCCCATCCAGGTGAAGGATGGGTACTTCTCTCGCCCCCGGGGCAGTTCAGACCTGCTGCGCGCCCCGTCCAGCTTCCCCGTGCCCCAGAGCCGGGTCATCCTCAGGGAGGTGTCTGTGGTGTGGCACCTTTATGGGGGCAAGGATTTCGGCGGCCGGCCTGTCTCCAGCCACAGCCAGCACAGCCACAGGTAGGCAGGCAGGCAGGGTACATCCTCTCCCCCTGACAGAGAGTGCTGAGCATTTGAGCTTTTATACTGATAAAGACTGCACACCGATTTAAATAATTTTTGATACTCATGCCAGTAAACTTTCTGTGATATCGCTCCGTTTGCCCTTCTCTATCCTCCCTTCTTTCATATTTCCCTTCCTTTGCTTACATCCTCCCCTTCTTGTTTTTACCTTCTAAATCTCTCTCCCTCCCTTTTTCTCTCTCAATTCTATTCATTGGTGCTTTATTGGCAGAACAACCAGATCTATATTTAGCTAATCATATACAGAACATGAGGGAAATTCTTTAGCATTTTAACACAATTAGTATAATGAAAATAAATACAATTACAGGTAAGTTAAAGTTACTATGTAAACCTTTGGTTCCATAAGCACGTGTGGTTGCTGAATTAGGTGTGGTTGTGAAACCATACCTTTTGTTATTCACCATACTTATTATTATTCTGCCACTTTTTGAGAACCTATCTACTCCTACACCATTCACACCATCGACACCATTCATACCTCATATTATACTTTTATACACCCTCCAGGTTGCTATTACGTTTTACCTTTATACCAGATACACTTTTTCAGATAATTTACCTTTTATTGCCAAAAAAAATTTATGGGAGTCAATGGGCACATTTTTAAAACCGATGCAATAGAGTGTGGATGCTGTAACATATTACACTGCTTATGACATCACAATGCCTTCCTCTACAACACTGTTATGACCCAACAATACTATCCCAGATGATTTGAAATTGGTCGCGTTAAGTAACTGAAACTAACTGAGTAGCTCACGGCGGATTTTTTAATTGCTTAACATTCTGCTCTACGTGAGCGCTGAGCAACTGTCAACAACCGTCTGAGTTTGGAAAAATGGTGACGAGAAATTTCATAGCTAACGACGTAGGCTACTTCCGTCTCTGATCCAAATCCAAAAGTGCTCAGCAACGCTTTGATCGAAACTGAGCAACCCGTTAAGTGCGTTCTTCGCACTGAGCGAAGCTGAGCCGCTCAGTTCGCCTACTTAACGCTTTACCTTTTTGTGCTTTAATCACAATTAATTACTTTTTTTGTGAGGAATTGTTAATCTAGTTATAAATATTGTTCTCTCTGCCCCTCCCTCTCTCAGGGGCCGCTCTGCTCCTCTAGGGGCCCGTGGCTCCCCTTCTCGCTCAGCAGCCCCTCCACGGCCCCAGAACTCATGGCGCTGGGCAGGAGGGAGCGGGCGGCAGCACAGTCTCCTCATGGAGATCCAGCTGACTAAGGTACTGCAGGAGCACACCGTACTACAGCCGTACCATAGAGTAACTAAGGTACTGCAAGATCACACCATACTACAGCCGTACCAGAGTAACTAAGGTACTGCAAGATCACACCATACTACAGCCGTACCAGAGTAACTAAGGTACTGCAAGATCACACCATACTACAGCCGTACCAGAGTAACTAAGGTACTGCAAGATCACACCATACTACAGCCGTACCAGAGTAACTAAGGTACTGCACGATCACACCATACTACAGCCGTACCATACAGTAACTAAGGTACTGTAGGAGCACACCGTACTACAGTCATACCATACAGTAACTTAGGTACTGTAGAAGCACACCGTACCATAGAGTAACTAAGGTACTGCAAGAGCAGTACCTTATGAAAAAATACTTTAGGATTTCTATAGGATCCTATAGAATTTTTATAGGATTCCTATCATACTCTATAGTGAATCCTATAGTCACGTATAGTATGTTATATACCCTATAGTTCGCCTAATGTATTTTTTAAAGTATTCCTATAAGATTCTATAATAGTCTGAAGTAGCTTTGTTTGTTCTGTTCTATAGGGATTGCTATGGGAAATCATATAGGAATTTGTAGGAATTGTCCCAAAATATCCTAAGATTTCTATAGGAATTCTATAGTACTTTTTCGTAAGTAACTAAGGTACTGTAGAAGCACACCATACTACAACCTTACTGTGGCCTTTCAACTGTGTGCCTCACTGGAGTTCACCTGCACAGTGTAAAATCATAGCAACTTCTGTTTGTAATTGTGCATATATTCATTTTCTTGTGAATTGTATGTTTAGTTAAACAGAGAAATCTGGCAGGTGACTGTAAAAACACTTACTTATGTGCATATTCATGTGCTCCTGACCGTGCCTCCAGGTCAGTTTTCAGCATGAGACTTACGCCCTGACGGTGTCTCCGGCCGCGGCGGGACAGGACGCTGAGGCGGGCGGGGTCGGGGAGCAGCCTCTCTGCCGCCAGGTTTTCATCGTGCAGGAGTTGGAGGTGCGGGACAGGCTGGCCTCTTCCCAGATCAACAAGTTCCTGTACCTGTACACCAGCGAGAGCATGCCGCGCCGAGCCCACTCCAACATGGTGAGAGAGCAGGGCCCCTTCCTCACCCTGCTGCCATAGCGTTTCCTCTCTGTGAGCCAGAGGTCTAAAATCCAGGGGTCAGCAAGTAAAAGTCCTGCCGTGTGTTTTTTCCACCCATGAACTCAACCAGCTGGTTACACTGATTAGTTCTGATTAGCTCCTGGCTGAATAAGTATGCTAATTAGCAAATCCAGGTGGAACAAAATACTGGGGAGGAATTTTACTTTCTGAACCTGGATTTTTACACCATGCTAACCAAGCATGACCGACGAACAGCCTGTGTTCCTCTGACTGTGTTTCTCTGTATCTGCATTGGTCTTTTCCCAGCCTGTTCATTGTGCTGCACTTTGCAAAACATTTAATACTCTATTTTAAAGCATGATAGACACAATGGAGTCTACCTGTAGGGTAAGTGATGAAAGGTTGCAGGGTGGTTTTTATATCACTAGACCCACACATTGTGCTTGTCCATCATACCAGGATCTAAAGACAGTGGAAAGTGCAGAAGGTGTTGCATGTAAGTGCTATAAATTTGCCTGTTAAAATAAGGGAGTTGGTGAAGAAAGCGTATTCAATCTGCTGCATGACTTAAACAGGCCTGTGCCTGCATCTGTATCAGTAGCTTCATCTGTTTATGTGTTTCTTGTTTAAATGCTTGAATCTCTGTCTCTCAGTTGACAGTGAAGGCTCTGCAGGTGTGTCCTGAGTCAGGCCTCGGGGGTCCAGAGTGCTGCCTGAGAGTCAGTCTTCTACCCCTAAGACTCAATATCGATCAGGTACTACTACACAAATACAATGTACACCAGCACACATACACAGCCATGAAACACTGCTGTCCCTGTGACTCTACACCTACCAGGTACTACTACTAGGGATGTTAACAATTAATCGACTATCGATTAATAGATGTAGAGATAGATGTATGTATAAAACTCAACATGTATTTTTTGGCTCAATGTGATATTGGTAGAACAGCTACACATATCCTTTAAGGTTATGTTATACATTGAACAGGACGTGGTAGGCTTGGACCATTATTATTAGCTGCTACTCCATTGCTGCAATTTGAGTGAAATCGGGCGGAACAATTATTCACGAAATGGTTTTGTGTCGGTTGGGGAAATATAAAGTGTGGAACTCTGATTGGCTGTTACGGCCGATGGTCGCTCAAAAGTTAAGTTGCGGGCAACATTTATCGGCCGATTTTGGTCGCTCAGTTTCCTAGTCGCTCAGGTCGCTGACCGTCGCTCAACTTCATAGAGAATGAATGGACTTCCGGCGACTGAAGTTGCTGGATGTGAGAACGCAGGGTAAGCCGTGAAGTTGAGCCTACACAAGAAGACACAAAAATGAAGCGGACAAAACTATGATGCCCATTGCAATACCTGTGGTGCTGTTTTGAAGTATAACTACTTCGTTAATGTAGCCTACCACCTGAAAAGCGTATGTCCAACCGTGCTGTCAGGGCAAAGTCGATCGCAACCTACCATCACCTCAGTATTGGCAAAGAGGGTATGTGACGATAGACGAGCGGAGGGTATTACTCAGAGGTTGATGGTTGAAAAGGACATGATGCCAATAAGCACCATTAACGGTGAGGGATTTCGAGAGCTAATAAACGGGCTGCGCACACGACTCGCTCCCGACCACGTAGCTTAAATGTTCTTGAATAAAAATACGTAGGTCTATCTAGTATGCATATGAGGAGCCTATTCAAAACATAATAGCCTATGATTTAAGTTGACTGTTCGAGGCTAGGTCTACTATTTTAACTGTCGCCTTTCCATTTCAAGAGAGATTATGTTAATGCTGCTAGCGGCTAGCGGAGCAACGGTTTCGCTTGCAACAGATGAGACGGAGCGCAATTTCTTTTCTGTTGAAGTAGCCTAGACACGCCTTCATATTATATTTTTGTTACGCTACAATAATGCCTGTTTCTCAGATGTTACAATAAATATTTGATTGAGGAATATAACATGCATTTTGTATTCTGTATATCATAAGCTATATTTAGCTTTTATGTTATCAATTAATCGACTATTGTTTGTTAAGGTTAACAACTATCGATTAAGGAAATTCCTTTAAATTTGCATCCCTAACTACTACACAACTACACCACACACTACAGCACATACACAACCATACAACACTGCTGTCCCTGCACTATATTCTGTGTTCATTTACTAGGGATAGCTCCTACGTTATGAGAAAGTTGTGCTTTGTCTGACCTGCTTTGTAGTCGCGTCAATGACCTTCAATATGCACTTATTGTAAGTCGCTTTGGATAAAAGCGTCTGCCAAATAATTGTAATGTAATGTCCCTGTGACTCTACACCTACCATGTACGACTGCACAACCACAACACGCACCAACACAACCATACACCATTACTGCCCCTCTGACTACATCGACCAGGTACGACTGCACAACTACACAAATACAACACACGTCACAACACCTACATAATCATAATTCACAACCACATTGGTAATAAAGCAGGGCACTGGCACAGACAGCTATGGCTGAACGCTGAACGCTGGCACTCTGAATAGCCCCATGTTACAGTGAGTGATGGTCTCTCTCTCTCTCTCTCTCTTCCTCTTTCTGCTTTGTTCTAGGATGCTCTTTTTTTCCTCAAAGATTTTTTCAGCAGCCTGGCCAATGGTGTCTCCCCATACCTGCCCGTTGACCCGGCAAATGAAGGTGAGCTTCACAGTAATAAACAGCCTGTGATTGTTTCCTAGGAACCATTCTCTGAGTTTCTCCTCCCCTAGATACCCACATCCAATGGTTTCTCTCTGTCTTCTAGTGAAAGTTGATATTTCCCAGAAGCCCTCTGGGGAGACGGAGCCAGGGGCCAGCTTAGGGCCTGACCTCAGCGCTTCCATGGAAACCACTGTCAGTGAACAGAGCTCCTCTTCTGCTGGCTCCTCCTCTTCCACCGATCAGCCAATTTACTTCAGGTACAGCCAGCATTACGGTTATAAAACTGCGCTTAAAGCAACAGACAGGTGTTAGGTCTGACCAATAGAAAAGCATTTTCAAATGTTTGCCTTTTTACCCTCTGTGCTACTCTTTATTTTTCCTCTTTTTAGGGAGTTTCGCTTCACCTCTGAAGTCCCCATCTGGCTGGATTATCATGGCAAGCATGTCGTCATTGAACAGGTCACTAGAATATTTGTTCTATGAAATACTTCAAAGTATTTGTATACCCACAGATTGTATCTGTGACTGTACTGTGTCTATGTGTCTGATCATTAATCTGATTGGTCGTATCTGTTCTCAGGGCACGTTTGCGGGGATCCTGATTGGTCTCGCCCAGCTCAACTGCTCTGAGCTCAAACTGAAGAGACTGTGCTGCCGACACGGGTATCTTGTTCTCTGTTCGCTCCTCCATCAGCCTGCCTCAAGTTTATTCTCCCTCTTGTGCTTTCTCTATCACACTCTTCATGTGGTACAAGTTCCATTCTCTGTTCAGTATAATCAATTATAATAATTATAACGCCACGGATGACGCACACAAACACAAACACAAACACTCCTGCTGTTACTATCAAACCCCTTTGTCCTCAGAATGTCTAAAATAATCGGCTAAATCTAACCATGAAGTGACTGCTAAAGCTACTGAAGGGGTGCGTCTGACCCGGTGGTGTACATGGTGTAGAAAGACAAATAAAGCAGTGCAAGTTAACTCACTTCCTTTTTCGCTTTGGCCACACATGCCCCGAAAATTAAACGTAAAAATGTGTGTGGGACCCTAGTCCTGGCACACGCTCTTGTGCTAATGCACACACGTGCATACACTAAAAATGTTTGCCATCGTACAGAATTGCTGTAAAACCTCACAAGCCAGTAACATCTTAACACACATTGATGTTAAACATCTTAACACACTCGGCCTGATATTAAAACAGCAGTTGGAGTAATCACTGTCGCACTTTTTCTCTCCTGCTCAGATTGTTGGGCGTGGACAAGGTCATTCAGTACGCCATCAACGAGTGGCTGACTGACATCCGCAAGAACCAGCTGCCAGGGATTCTGGGAGGAGTGGGCCCCATGCACTCTGTGGTGCAGCTCTGTGAGTTCAGGAAGAGGTGTCTGTGACTTCAGTTCTGGTTGGACTTAATGACAATTCCTGGCATTTATACAGCGCTTTTCTCACACCCAAAACGCTTTACAGTGATGAGGGGGACTCTCCTGAACTACCACCACTGTGTAGCCCCCACCTGGATGATGCACGGCAGCCATTTTGCGCCAGAATGCTCACCACACATCAGCTGAGGTGGAGAGGGAAGGAACAATTTTCTAGCCAATTAGGTCAGGAGACGATTAGGTGGAAGGTTGAGTGAGCCAGGTTGGGAATTTAGCCAGGACACCGGGGAAACCACTTTGCTTTGCAATGAGTGTCATGTGATCTTTAATGACCACAATGAGTTAGGACCTTGGTTTAAAGTCTCACCCGAAAGACGGAATGTCCTCTAATGGTTTTCATAACCCCATTCAGTGGGTGCCAAACCATGTTTTCACCATTGAGTCCCCAGTAAAATATTTATTTAATTCCCATTGGGTTCCCTGTGATCCCCACTTAACCTTTGAGACCCTCTGACATTGGGTGGCTCCCCTTTATCCTCCGTCATAATGTGCACTTCCCTGGGCAAGATGCTATGGGATCAAAGGAAGGTGTGCTGGCATTGTCCTGAGTGGTGCTGTTACAACAAGTCATTATGTTTATATTCCTCAGGTAAGCCTACACAGAGCCTGAGAGAGTGACTCACACTCCCCCCCCCTACCCTTCCTCCCTCCTTTCTCTCCTTTTCACCAGTCCACGGAGTGAGAGACCTGTTCTGGATGCCCATCGAGCAGTACAGGCGAGATGGGCGCATTATCCGGGGCCTCCAGCGGGGGGCAGCGTCCTTCGGAACGTCCACAGCTTCTGCTGCCCTAGAGCTCAGCAACAGACTGGTTCAGGCCATACAGGTATTGACACATGCAGCACATGTTTTTAGCATAGATCATATACAGCCTCAACTGAGCTTTCAAATCTCTGTCAAGCACCATGGACACCATGTGTATGTACATCTTATAACTTGTACTTATGCTTGTTATATTGTTCACCGTAATATGCTTGCCAAATGACACATTCTTTGCATCTGTAGGCCACAGCGGAGACTGTGTACGACATTCTGTCCCCGACACCCCCCCTGTCGCGCTATATCACCGAGGGTCGCCCCGCCAACCGGCCACGCCGCGCCCCCCAGCCTGCCGACCTCAGGGAGGGTGTGGCCAAGGCCTATGACACCGTGAGAGAGGTGCGTGCATATAGACTAACTCTCACACCCACAGCACTGTGCAGTCACTTGCACAGACTGTGCGGAACATAACTCTGAGGCCATGCTCTTCGCTTGTGCAGGGTATATGCTGGATTTACACTGGGTACACACACACACACACACACACACACACTGGGTATGTACACACAATGGATATATAATTCCAGCCTGGGAATTGAACCTGCAACCTCTGCATTATAACGCAAGTTCCCAAACCATTATTACATCGCTTCCTTGAGGATGTTGCAGTGATAAGACCGCCATAAAAATACCACTGTTCCAAAAAGCTAAATAAAATATATAAGGTGGATAAAAACTGGTTTTAAAAAGATGTACACTTCTCAAAGGGACTTTTCCTCCATTGTGCTGGCTAAAAACAACTGGAATGTCATTGCAGGATATGTTAACTACCCCACATTTATGAAGCCCATCCTTTCTTCTTCTGCTCTTCTACCCCTTCTTCTCTTCCCATATCTGCTCCGCCTCCTGTCAGGGAGTGATTGACACAGCTCAGACCCTGTGTGATGTGGCGTCTCGTGGGCACGAGCAGAAGGGCCTGCCGGGGGCGGTGGGAGGGGTGCTGCGTCAGATCCCCCCGACCGTGGTGCGCCCCCTCATCGTTGCCTCAGAAGCCACCTCCAACCTGCTGGGAGGCATGCGGAACCAGATAAAGCCGGACGCCCGGAAGGAGGACTTCTTAAAGTGGCGCACTGAGGACAGCCAGGAGTGAAAAAAGATTCAAGTTGGGGATTGATGGGGGGAGAAGGTGTATTACGCACCAGCCCTGAGTTACAGAGGGTATGTGGGAGAGTGTGGGTGGGTGCACAAGAGTTAAAATGCAAAAAAAAAAAAAAAAAAAGTTTAATCCAACTGCCACCGCCCTTGAAAATGCAGTGTTTTAAGTGGCTTTCGAAATGTGCCCTTGTTCTCTTCCGCATCTGACTTGGAGAACCCCCCTTTAATATATATGAAATCATATCGCTCTCATAATGCACACCAAGTTAATTAAGCCATTCAGTGATACCATTGTTAAGGGACAAAGTGCAGAGCTTGTTCTTAGGTCGCCATTAGCTGATGAGATGGATGATTTAACTCTTCCTCCTGTTTGTTCTCCCTGGGCAGCGAGTGAACTAATTGCAGAAAGAAAGAATGGGCTTTTTGTTAAATGGGAGGAAGGAATTCAGTGCGACACGGTAATGGCGGAAGGACTAGAGCGAAACGGCCTTGCTTTTCAATGTTAGCCCGAGAGTAGGAAAGATGTTTTTGTCGGTTTCACACTCACCCCATATGCACCTGTGTACGTGTTGTGTCCCGTGCTGTGTAACCCCGCCTCCCACTTACCGCTGTTTGTGCCATACGCTCCTTAAATACATAGGGAACACCTCAGTGCTTATTCACTCCTTCCGTCTCTCTCTCCACTCCCATCCCTTCTTCCTCTTAATCACCTTCCATTTTTCAGCTTTTAATCTCCGTCCTGTCCCTGCGTCCTCTTTACTCGAGTCTCATGACACTTAACATGACACTGCTGCTACACCGCAGCCAGGCTGTGAGCATGTTATGTGTCGTCCCTGTACAAGATGCTGGGGCCTTTCACTCCTGCAGTCTAGTTGATCTCTGTCCTTTGTATACTTCTCTCCAGTACCAGCTTTGCGTTACTTATTAGTTGCCTTCATGCATTTTTATTTTATTATTATAATTTTTTTTAACCTTGTAATTATGATTACCGAGTATTACTATTAACGTTATGTTTTTTTTTTTTTTTTTTGCATTCTTCTGTACGGAGTATGTGTTCTTGGTGGAGGGTGAGGGAGGCGACGGGTTTACAGTTACGACATTTTACATTTTTATCCTTTGTTAAATGTGCGTAAAGTGTAAGGGAAATGTGTGTGCGCGTGGGTGAGCGTGCATGTTTTTAAGGTAGGTGTGCGTGCATGTTGTTTTGAGTGTGACTGGTTGATTGGTTGGTTGTGTTCGTGGCGCTTCAGAGTGCGTTCCTGTAATTACCATTATTACTATATCACATGCTGTAAGAACGAACTGTATAATACCTAGACAATGAGTACAAAAAAAAAGTAATTAATACAAAAAATAAAACTTGAAAAAATGTAAAAACCCTTAACATTGTGCTGCTATTTGATATTTTTGTCTACACATTATGGAACAGAATAGCATGTTTTTATTGGGGGGGGGGGGGGGGTCTTGAATTTTTATTCTGAAACCTGGGCTGGGGGAACAGCTTGTTACAGTGGGAAGCAAGAGTAGCCATCATCAGTTCATACAACAAACCCTCAATTAATCTGCAGTTGTGTGAAAATAAGGCTGTACGAAACCCTTTATAAATTCAGTGACTGTCTGAAAAAGTAAAGGAGTCGCCTCAGATTAGCCAATTGCTTGTTTAAGTATTATAACAACAAATTATTACAAGCTGACTATGAATGTCACAAGGAAAATTGTAAAAATAAATAAATAGACAAGATGCCTGTGTGATTATGAACTTATATGTCTGGGGCTAATGGGGACAGATGTTTAATCCAGAGCCATGCATAATTGCACAGTCGGCCCTGGCAGAAATGAGCAGTTCCTGGGCTTTAGAGCTGTGCGATCCCCTGCCTTCACAATGTGGGGTGGTTAACATATCCTTCACTATCTCTACATTCATTAGTGTCCTATGTGGCATGACTTAAACATGCATTTTACATGTAACAAAAAACCCCAACACTTATTACTCAGACATTGGTCTAAGATCAGCATGAGCATTCAATCCCAACACCAACCACTGAGTGCACTGTTTTTTAACAGCTCCAGCGTCCGTTTTAAGGAAGAACGGTTCAACATACAAAGGTGTGAGATACTGGCCAGTTTTGCTATCCTAACTGGTTTCATGCTACAGTCTATGGTTGCATGTTGTTATTCTGAAGTTGAATAGATTTAATTGTTTCCAATAATAAATCTTGCTTCTCCAAAGGCAATACACGACCACATTCACATTGTCACTGAAACTTGAATCTGTACGAACAACCATTTTCTTTAGATAGGATGCAACATAAAAAAAGGTCTCAGCTCCCTTACAGAACCTGAAAATGACCTTTTAAAAATGTTTACCTCAGTAATGAAAAACCAGAGTGGTATTAGGTGCTACCTTAATGTCTATATCATCCCGTCATTATAGTAATTTATCTCATTGTAACAGGAACTCCATCTCTCACACTCTGCCCATATACAGTTCCAGCCACTATCATTGGCACCCCTGCTAAAGATGAGTAAAAAGGGTTATAAAAATTCACCGTTTGGTGAATGAGCTTAATCTCACACTGAAAAAATGAGAAAAATCCAATCTTTAATTAAAATAAATTTATTATGAGAAAAAAAAATCCAAGAAATAATTATTAACAAAACCACAATTATTGGCGCCCCTGCATTTATATATAGAATAAAGTAATCATTTTTAATATTTGGTTGCATATCCTTTGCATGCAATGACTTTGTGATGTCTGTGACCCAACAACATCAAAAGACTCTTGATATCTTATTTTCTCGTACTCTTACAAGCGATAATATAACATCTCACATTTGAATGGATTTTTTTCTCATAATAATTTTACTTCAATTAAAGGTTGGATTTTTTCCATTTTTTCAGTGTGAGATTAAACTAATTCACCAAACGGTGAATTTTTTATAACCCTTTTTACTCATCTTTACCAGGGATGCCAATAATAGTGGGCGGAACTGTAGGCTTCAAACCTGCAAACCTGACTGTATTTCTGTCTTTCCATCCCAGCTGAGGTGCGACTGGAATTCCGGTGCAGACTGGTGGCTGTCCATCATCCAGGTGTGTACTGACTAGTGGAGTTTCAGCATCATCAATGTGAAACTATTTAATTTCTATTAAGTGCACTATATAACACAATACATTATTATTATTTATCCAAGTTTTATCCTCTTGCTGTTTTTAAATATATATATTTTTTTAGTTCAGCTTGTATTTTTCTAGTCAGTTTTATATTTTCACATTTTAAAATGTATGCTTACCAAGTTCTTTGATAGCTTTTAAAGGGAGCTGTAAGGTACTACATAAATTCAATTTGCTTTTATAGCATTTACTTTTCTACAAAAGCTCTTACCATCCACCCACCTGATACCATAAACATTTCAAATCTGTAAGACAGGTAAAGTACACGGTTCACTGCAGTAAAGAGGCATTTTATTGTTTCACCTTTGGGGAGACAATGTATCAAGGTAAACAATATGGCATAGTGCCATTACAACCAAACTTGTGTACATTTTTCAAAAATCGAATCAAATTCTGCATTCTACCACATGACTATCTGTACCTTAATAATACTAGGATGTACTGGAACTAAAACTGAATAGTTCGAATTAGACCAGGTAGCCAAACCTGGTCTTGGAAGAGCACAAAAGAATGATTTAACTGTGGAAATAAATTTCCCGCTTTGTGTACTCACGTCTCGCCATTACGAAACTGCAGGCACATACAGGTCCCATCCTTATTCATTCATCCCAGTGGCCAACATTCCTTCTGTGACAAAGTATGTTACATTTTTTTTATTTCACACAGTAACAAAAATGGTTGACCACATTAATCTGTGTCTTGCTTCGACCTGGATTGGTTAGGATTTGGGGGGGGTGGGGTTGGTACTGTAACAGGTGGGGTGGGGTGGGGCGGGGCTCTGACATTACTATACACTCCAGAACCCGTCAGTTTGAACCAGTTTAGACCAGCTCAGACAGAATGCTGGAGGCCAGGCTGCAAGTGAGGCCGGTTCCGTCTGGTTCTACGTTGATCTTTTTCACCACACCGTCCTCCACGACCATTGCATACCTGACAGCAAAAAGAAAGAAGTTACAGTTGGATAATTACACACATTTAATGGATACAAACAGGGATATCCCATCAGTATGGTCCTGTTAAACTGCTATTTCAGTTATGTGACAAGTCGGTCTATCCTTCTCGATTGCTGTAAGGCAAAGTGGCAAAGTAACTTGAGTGAACACATGGCTATTGATATATAATTTGAAAAGGTACTGTACAGACAAAAGAAATAACGCTCTGCCCCATATCTTAGATATTTAGGTTTGGTGTGTTACTGTTGACACATAGGTTACCAGTTATTCTATCAGATCTCAGATAAGTATATTTGGTATATAAGAGGAGTGCAACGACTTCAGCACTGCTCCCTGTGCAGGTTGGCAACAAAGGCAACACAAAAGCAAAGCATAATCGCGATTTCAAATGGGACAAAAAGGGGACAAAAATACAACATTCAAAAGACTTTCCCAAAGACTTTTTTGAGAAGTAACAATGCTGGCCCCTTGTTTCATAACAAGGGACCATATCAGTGATTTAATGAAATGGGACTAAATGAATGGAGGAATATCCTCACCTCTTAGACCTTTGGTTGCCCAGCGCTTGCACGACCTTTTCATTGTCTAGCAACAGACCGACTGCCTAAGAGACACAAAATAGTTGTGGTTATGTACTACCTCAAAACAACAAACAACAGACTCAATCAATTATGGAAAAAATAATAGGAAAGCCAATATAGTCAAATTTGTAACTACAGGGGTTATAATACAGAAAAACACAAAGCATTACCTCATTACACCTCATACTACATTGCAAATAATTTGGTTTAATATAAAAGAAAATACATAACAGCATTAATATTTCAGCATTAATAACAGGTTTCAGACCTTAGCGAAGGCTCCAGTAGGATCAGCCAGCATTCGGACCTATGATAAAAAAGATTGAGTGGAATAAATATATAATAAATTGGCCAAGATGGTGATTATTTATGCAGTGAACAAGTGATTACAAATAGGTAAATAAATTCTAATTATAAAATCACCGTATATTATATTGCCATTAGGGAAACACACAGAAGGATATTAATATTTGGTTTCCAAAACTTCCACAGAAGACATATTATCAGATAGAGCTATTTTATTTCTCTTAAATTACAGACAAGTACTTAGCCAAGTACTTAGTGTGTAAAACTAATCTTAGTCACATGGAGGTTTATAACAAAGAAACAAAGCACCTCTGACTGCGGCGTGTGCGGCGTGTGCATTATTCTGCAATCTGCACCCCCTTTACAGCAGTCACTGCATTTCTTTTTCAGCCATAATTACAACATTTTTTTACCGACAGTCAGGAGTGAAGAAATATGCTAAATTCCCCATGACATTCCCCAGTGCTGTTGAAACCACATTGTTTATTGAAAGCCAAGATAGAATGGATCCTTGTCACAGGTCCCTTCTCCACGATGACCCACCTTGCCATCTGCACCCTGCTCCTTGCCCCAGGCGGACATTACAAAGGCATCATTGACAGCAATGCAGGCCACCTCCTCCACCCCCTTGCTCCGCAACTCTGCCGCCTGCTCCACAAACCCAGGCAGGTGTGTCTGAGGGGGAGGGCGTGGTCGCAGACAGCGGAAGGCGGGGAGAATATGGTGGCACAGCGAGAGATGCCAAAAAGAGGGAGATGGGGGGAGTAGAAGGAAGAAGGGATGAACAAGGGACACAAAAGGACGCACATAAAGGAAAGCGACGGAGAGAAAGTGTTCTACAGCTCTGTTCAGGTAGATATGGGCTGCCAAAGAATTTTGCCAGTGGAAACAACACATGCCTTCAATCAGGCCATATATTTTAAAATTTATTTTATATATTTTTTTATATATACTTGGTTACATTTTACTTAATTACCCCGTAATAAATAGAATAATTATATATTGTAATAAATATATATTGTTTATTGTATATAATAAATATTGTACCTTGGAGCACCCAGGGGTGAAGGCTCCGGGTACAGCAAAAAGCACCCCCTTCTTCCCCTTGAAGAGCTGGTCCATAAACACCTTGTTCCCTGGCTCTCCCTCCTGCACCTCAACAGCTGGTAAAGGTTCTCCAATCTGAGAGAAAGCCAGGCGAGCACATCTCTCATTACAAAATATGTCACTATGAGAAAATACATGTATCATTGTGCACTACATCTACCGTACAGAGCATGTGTAGTAAGAGACTGAGTAGGGAGGGTTTTGATATACGGAAGGGCTAAAAGGGCAGGGCAATCCAAAGGCTCTTTTTTTTCCACCACTTTATTTATCAGTTTTTCACAATTACATATAAAGACATTATATACAGGTGAAAGAAACCCCCCCCCCCCCTTTTCCCCGGAAACAAACAGACAGATAAAAATAATAATAATAATAAATAATAATAATAATGATGATAATAGTAAATAAATAATCAAGTATAATATAATAAGGTATCCCTTGACATATATATTATATAACAGGAAATTACAACAAAAAAAAATAATAATAACAAAAAATAATAATAATAATAACAAACAACTAGACAAAAATAAAATATATAGAAAAATGAAAAATGATTGCTAAACAATACAACATGTAACATCTACAAGAAAGAAAAAAAACAACAAAAAAAACAACAACAAAACAAAAACAAAAAAACGACAACAATCATATCAATAGATAAGGTGTGTGTGGACGACGCACGGCCTAGGATAAACCAATTAGCCTACATAGAAAATGTTGATAACCAGTCAGACTAGAATCTCACAGCTGTTCAAGCAGATATGTAATAAAAGGTTGCCATACCCTGCTAAACTTATTCTTAGTTCCTCGTATAGCAAATCTTATCTTTTCTAGCTTCAAAAATTGTAGTGTATCCCTGACCCAGTGTTTAAAAGAGGGGGGGGCCGCCTGCTTCCAGTTAAGTAAAATAAGTCTTCTGGCTAAAAGAGTGACGTAGGCAATGCAATTTGACTGTGTTCTAGGCAGATGATCATTCTCATGTTGGATACCAAAAATAGCTGTAAGAGGATTTGGATCTATTGGTCTTTCAAGTATCTTGGATAGGGCATCAAAAATGGAGGACCAGTAGCCTGCGAGCCCCGGGCAAAACCAAAATGTATGAGCTAGTGTAGCAGGTGAGTATTTACATCTATTACAAGAATCATCAATCGATGGATACATATCCAAAGGCTCTTTTACAATGAAAACCAGAACGGTTCTGCTTTTTCGTGGTTGCAGGGATACATGTTCAGACAATCCACAATCTCAATAGTAAAGGTTAAAATATCTTCTTCAATTGTCAGTTGTTTTGTATAAAAAATAAAATAAAAAACAGAAAATTGTGGACAATTGTATAGCCTACTCCCCATATGGACAAACAGGCACATAATTCACAAAAAAGGCTAGAACATATATTCATACATTTCATTAAAATCAATAAAACAGTTCTCTGCTGTATGATTACAATATACACAATAAGTCCAACATACTAAAAGGCGTGTGGTGGGTATAATGGTTAAGGAACTTGTTAAAAAAAGGAAAGGTTCGATTCCCAGGTCGGACACTGCCGTTGTACCCTTACCCCCTAGCAATTCACTTGCATTTGCATTGCTATATATATATCCAGCTATTTCATTTCTATATATAAAAAAAAAAAAAAAAAAATGCTGTGTAAGTCGCTCTGGATAAGAGCGTCTGCTAAATGCCTATAATGTAATGTAATGTAAAAGAAACACATAATATTAACTAATATTTAGTTGCATAACCATTGTTTTTGATAACTGCTGCACATCTGCGTTGCATTGAGTCAACCAACTTCTGGCACCTAGAAACAGGTATTTCAGAACGAACTACATTCCACAGTTCCTGTGAATTTTTGGGTTTCGCTTCAGAAACTGCATTTTTAATGTCACCCCACAAGTTTTCAATGGGGTTGAGGTCGGGAGATTGAGCTAGCCACTCCATTACTTCTATCCTTTTTGTCTGGAACCAAGATGTTGCTCGCTTACTCGTGTGTTTGGGGTCGTTGTCTTGTTGAAACACCCATTTCAGGGGCATTTCCTCTTCGGCATACGGCAACATAATCTCCAAGTATTTTGATGTATTCAAACTGATCCATGATCCCTGGTATACGATAAATAGGCCCAACACCTTAGTATGCAAAACATCCCCATACCATGATTTTTGCGTCACCATGCTTCACTGTCTTCACAGTGTACTGTGGCTTGAATTCAGTAGGCTAGGTCGTCTGACGTACTGTCGACGACCACTAGACCCGAAAAGAACAATTTTACTCTCATCAGTCCACAGAATGTTACGCCATTCTCTTCTCTTTTAACCGATTCTGCACATGCCGTTTTTTCAACAATGGTGCTTTACAGGGGCTTCTTGTTGATAGCTTAGCTTCGATGAAACGTCTTCTGACTGTAACAGCACTTACAGCTAATTTTAGATCATCTTTGATCTTTCTGGAGGTGATGATTGGCTGAATTTTTGCCATTCTGACTATTCTTCGATCCGTTTTAACAGTAGTTGCTCGTTTTCTTGCGCGTGTTTCGGGTTTTTGTTGCCATTTTAAAGCATTTGAGACCTTTTTAGCTGAGCATCCTATAATTTGCTGCACTTTATACGTTTCCCCCTCTCCAATCAACTTTTTAATCAAATTACGTTGTTCCTCCGAACAATGTTTGGAACGGCCCATTTTACTTAGCAATTCAGAAGGAAATACGTTTTATAACAATGTGTTAAACATTTGCTTCCCTTCTTCCTTAATAAAGTACAATTAATGGCACCGAATTAATGAATTATCTAATTAAACTCCACGCCCCTTTCAATGAATGAGTCAATTACTCAGAACAAGCAGCGTGCATGTCATGACAGTTGGGTCTGTTGTTTTTCTATTACACTGCTACAACTACAAGTAAATTATTTGCCATGCAGAAATATCACTACTACTAATAACAGTGGTTCATCAGGTTACTGATGTTGTACTGCTATTTTTTTAAACACAACTGCAGGTGATGCTTCAAACAGTTGCACACACCACAATGCACACTCGTACACCAACAGAATTCCACACAATGGCACTGGGCAATCCATGAATAGGATCCCTCATCTATAACAAAAGCTCAGACAGCAGTTAAGTAAGTCAGCACTCTGTCATCCAAAGCAGCATCACGGGCAGCACCATGCCCAGACGCACACAATGACACAGCACAGTGTGCGATTACACAAGGAATACTTAGCTAATAGCTTAGTGTAATAGCTAATGGCGCCCGTGTTTGTATTTGTGGTGGCGTTCTTAGCGCGACATATGCCGACAATATTCAATGTGGGACAAACATACTAGATTTAGAATCAACCCGGTAATTGTGTTCATTTTAATCATTTCGAAGTTGAGTTGTTGACTCAATCGACATTATAACTAAAATGCATTAATGTTTGTTCAGAACCACAAACTTTCACAAGTAGAATGAAACATTTAAACGATTTAATTGCTCCCTTCTATGGCTGTGCAACGTGATCAATGTTACGACACAAAATTATTTCGTGAGAAAGTAATTGCTGCCGAGAGGTAATTACCAGCCACACAAGCATGGTCTGTTCCACATCTATATTTTCCATAAATATATGACGTCTTTAGAATTTTAACAACGTTTGCACCGAATGTAATTTAAAACGCATGGTATATTAGAGGCCTAAGTTAACTGTCGTTTGAGTTTATTTATAAGGCATCAGTGCCCTGAGAAAAAAATCCGATGTGGTCAGAAAGTGTTTGACCATTGCTTAAAAAAACACACGGCGAAATGTTCATTGTTCTCATTAAATGTCTCGCATAGTGTAATCACCTACCTTGATGGGCATATTGACGAGTAATGTAGAGAGCAGTAGGCTACGTAATACTACGGACAGCTGGCGCTCCTCAGACGGGAAATCGTGGATACTATGGGATAGGGAACCACCACTTGTCTTCGTTGATGTTGTCATGTGTTACCAAACGGGGGTGTGTCTACATGTACGATAATTATATCACTTAAGTGACGATCGTTCTTTCTAGATTTCAAGAAAATTAGTTGGCTATATTATTAGTTATTCTACAATATTTAAAACATTTATTTAATAATTGTTATTTTTGCTAATCTCTTAAAAAATAGAACCATTATACAGATAAATGCTTTATTTTAAAATTAGTCTTTCCAAAATCCCTGCACGGGACACGATTTTAACCCACTGGACCAGTGTGATATAACAGGCCTAGTTCTAAATTAAAACATAAAAGGGTGATATTTTCAAAAGATGTTTTTGAGCGTGGCGTAATTGTAAGGGGAGCAGTTAATCGCATTTTTGCAGCTAATTTGCCATTTAAAATGCAGCTTAGTGTTATTAAGTTACATATACTCAATACATTTCCCATTAATTCACGAACAAGGATGTTAAGATAGCTAACGTTAGTTGGACAAATTAAAAGGCTCTCACAAAACATTGTTTAGAGACCAATGACATTTTACTAACGTTAGCCTAAATGTGACAGAGCGCAGTATCCATCCTTGCGATATGTCAGTCAGACATTTTAAATAATTAAAATACATTATTTTAATTCACGATTTTGTGAAATAAGATGAAAATCTATTATTAAAAGCCAACTAAAATAGAACAAAGTAACTGTTACATCCCGTGTCGAGCACATTTTATGTGCCCGGAACGTTGTTTAGACGGATCGTACTACTCGGAGGAGACACTTTCAGTTGCACTCAAGTGACCCACGTGAGTGATAGAGCATCTCTGATCACTGGGCCAAAACTAATAAAATTCAAACGTATATTTAAAACAACATTCAGCTGTTTTAACATATTAGAGTGGGCGAATAACGTAAACACTGTTATATATCATTCTACTTTATTTATTCCAGCAGCGAGGATGAAATTACTTACGCACAATATGTTGACGTCGCACGTAAAGGGAGTTATTAAAGGCTACCCTCTCCTCATCAAGGTAAGATCGTTGCAGTTTGTTGAATTAACATTTACATTACATTACATTACATTACAGGCATTTAGCAGACGCTCTTATCCAGAGCGACTTACACAACTTCTTATTACATCTTATTACATGTATCCATTCATGCAGCTGGTAAAATGAACGTTACGTTAACTAGATCAAGTTCCGTTTCTTGCACCTTTCAATGTTGAATATAGTAGATGGCATGCTGCTTGGCGCACACTGTTACAATACTTTGTAATGTCAAAGCGTTTAGCTAGCTACTTACGAAGCCATGCTGTCTTGGATTGTTGTTTATTGCATTACGGTACTACACGCCTCATGCCAGTCTTGCTGATTTCCAAGCTTGTAGTAATTTTTTTACTTCTACCTGTTGGCGATTGTGCAAAGGCGACGGAGGTGAAAGTGAACGAAGTCGAGTTCAACCCACAATTCGTCAGCCGAATGATCCCCAAACTGGAGTGGACAGCATTGGTACAAGCGGCCAACGGGGTTAGTCACGCTTCCAAACTGTAGCATCTCTGGTTGCATTTGTCATTATTTACCATTTATAAAACAGGACTGATTGTGTTTGTTTCTAAGCATCATTGTGTATTTGGTCTACATAATTATTGAACACATGGACACATATTTACGTCATAAAATACTCACTAATTATAACTACAGCAACGATATAAAATTAAAAGAACGTATGTACGTGATTTTCATTATACGTCGTCTTCATTTTATAACTAAAGTACTGGTCTGCATCAGAAAGGGGCTGCTTCTTTCGCAGGTCAATGTCACGTTGTGATTATTAGGGACTTTGCTGATGACTTGTATTTATGAACAAAAATGTGCTAAAAAAAAGTTAGAACACATCTGTGTTCAGGTAGATTTAAAACGGCCAATGTCCACAGTAATAGGCGAACTATTGAAAGGCTCGTGCACAATTAAAGCTGGCAATTAAAGTCCTCACTGACTGGAGTTAACCTGTCCAGCTATATGGCTCATTCTTGTTTACATACTGTATTCTACCAATGTGCCATTATCCATCTTTAAATTCTGTCTATACTTATCTTTAGCTGGGTCAACTGAATGATCTGCCCAACGAGCTCGTCCCTGACTATGAGAAGAATGATGAGTTTTTGCGCAAAGTCCACCACGTGCTGCTGGAGGTAAAAATTCCTGCTGTGTTACTAGATAAATGCTTCCTGGCCGTTTTTAGTCTGCTTTATTGTGTTAATCATGACACTCAGAAATAGGAATACATCAGTGTCACTTTTACTTTCCATTTTCTAAAACACAAGGTGCTACGTTATGAGTGAGGGTGCTCTGTTTCATCCTTGAGAGGTGCAGAGTGCATGTCCCTTCCTCCGCAACCATATAATGTATAATCCTCAGTCTTGGGGAAGTGTGGAAGTTTCAGTGAGAAGCTGTCCACACTTTCAGCAGTTAGGACCCCACTGATTTCACCAGTCAGCCTATAATTTAATGAATTTTAAAAATGTATGTAAAAAAGGAAACCTTTGCAATAAAGCACATAGAAAATGATAGCATTAGACGTGACTGATTGAATGTCCGTGGGATGTTAATCTATAACATTTATTTATTTGCATTGCCATTTCTGACACAATGTGACCTTAAGAGGGTAAATTATCCTTCAATAGATATACACATGTATAAATAAGAACACTTAACAGTTCTGTACTAATCAGAGGTTGTAATTATGGTAGGAACAAAAATATGCATACACAGTAGGTTCCCAGGATTGAGTTTGACAACCCCTGCCTGAGATCAGTCCCAGCTTTTACAAATAACGTAATGGGTTATTACTTGGTTTGTGTTGTGGATAGCCATAGCCTTGTAGCATTATTTAACCTGCGGCATGTTACCTCATTCTCTGTTTTTTCACAGGTAGAGGTGTTGGAGGGTTGCCTGCAGTGCCCTGAGTCCGGGAGAGAGTTTCCCATCTCCCGGGGCGTCCCCAACATGCTATTGAATGAGGATGAAACCTAGAGACTTCAATTGCTTTCATTTTTCTAATGCACATATATTCACAAATATTGGACTCCGATTGGTACAGTTTGTTAGATGGGTACCCCTTTGTTTGACTTATTCAATATTCAGGAATAGCTCAAAATTGGCACACTTCTTATTTATTCATGATTACAGATCATGAATCCATTTTAAAAGGGAGAAGGAATCCATGGCATGCCTTTGTGTACCAGAGAACTGCCAGTGTTTCCAAACTTTTGCGCCAGCATTAGTCTGATTCAGTTTAGCTTCCCTCCCCAAATTCATACTGGTTTAAAGACTGCTGATTTGCCTTACATCATCCTGCACTATACTCCATACCACCAATCCCTGTATTGTATCAGTAATATAGTGATTATTGGTTGATACTAACATACAGGGCAATGGGTTGACAGTAGTGCTCATTCTAGGAATATTTTCAGAATTAAGTGCAGTAACCCAGAGTCTGATATTAAAATGGTCATCTAATAAATAAATTGTTATATATTTGAAGATGTACTGTATATATACATACATATTTGATCTCTTAATGCTTTTACTTGATCTCAGATTAAATTTGTTCCAATACACATTTACTAATTCTTGTAAAATCCTAGCGGTTTTATTTTTATTTTTTCTAAGTGATGAAATAACATTTCTGAAACAGTTGTCGGAAGTTTAGAAAATGAAACAAAGTCGAAACAGAGCTCCAGTTGCTAAATGCTTTCTGAAAGTCTTATTTCTTGTAATTTTGATGATTATGGCTTACGACTAATGAAACCCAAAATTCAGTGTCTCAGAAAATTAGAATATTTTGCTTTAACATATTTTTAAAGTATCATAGTTAATATTTGGTCGCATATCCTTTGCATGCTGTTACCTCCTGAAGTCTGACCAATCAACATCAAAAGACTCTTGATATCTTATTTTCAGGTACTGTTACAAGCGATACTATAACCTCTGCATTTGAACTGATCTCTATGAGAATTGGGGGGTGAGACTAGATTCAGCTGTAAATTACACTGGTACAGTATGGAACACATGGCTGGCTAAATGGCTGTAAGTCATCAAGGGTCTGAGCTATCGAACGAGCCCCAAACCATCACTCTGTTGCCAGATATGGAGTAGATGTGGATGGATCACTGCAAGGGTTATTTCTCCTGACTCATTTTCCTATAGAACTCTATGGGGAAAAAAGTCAGGAGAAACAACCCTTAAAGGGATCCATCCACATCTACTCCATATCTGGCCGCAGAGTGATGGTTTGGGGCTCGTTTGATACCTTAGACCAGTGTTTTTCAACCTTTTTTGAGCCAAGGCACATTTTTTACATTAAAAAAAATCCTGAGTCACACCACCAACCAAAAGTGTTACTAATTAAGTGAAGTTAATAGGATAAGATAATTTCCCACGGCACACCTGACGATCTCTCACGGCACACTAGTGTGCCGCGGCACAGTGGTTGAAAATCACTGCCTTAGACCCTTGATGACGTACAGCCATTTCGCCAGTCATGTGTTCCATACTGTACCAGCGTAATTTACAGCTGAATCTAGTCTTACCCCCCAATTCTCATAGCGATCAGTTCAAATGCAGAGAGGTTATAGTATCGCTTGTAACAGAACCTGAAAATAAGATATTGAGTTTTTTGATGTTGATTGGTCACAGACTTCAGGAAGTAACAGCATGCAAAGGATATGCGACCAAATATTAAATATTATACTTTAAAAATATGTTAAAGCAAAATATTCTAATTTTCTGAGACACTGAATTTTGGGTTTTCATTAGCTGTAAGCCATAATCATCAAAATTACAAGAAATAAAGGCTTGAAATATTTCACTCTATGTGTAATGAATCTATATAATATATGAGTTTCACTTTCTGAAATGAGTGACAAAAAATATTGAACTTTTTCATGATATTCAAATTTTTTGAGCTGCACCTGTATATATTTATATATTTATTTATTTTTAAATGCCAGGATGGTGCATAATTGACTATAACGTCAGAGAGGTTTCATTGGTGGGGTTTGTCCCAGTCTGATCATGACGGAACAGGAAGGACACCTACAGTCTGCCTGTGCCAACTGCACATCACTGCGCAGCTTAGCTAGTGGACTGCACAGTCAAAAGAAGCAGTGAATGACAGTAAAGGGATGTTGCAGTGATCAGAAAACCCAACAACTATGATTGGGTGTTCCAAATGAAAAGGCACCATTTTGAAATGGAGTGTGCAGTGCAACTGAAACGAGTAGGAGACATTTTTGGTCAAATATTTTTACTTGTAAATTTTGTTAACTGATTTTAAAATGAAACCTTTACAACATTTGCAGTTTGGTGCAAGCCAGGAGCACCCACTTCATATTTTTTGAATTGAGCCACACTTGTAATAAGCGAATGAAAAATGTAAGAAGTCCCAGTGACCTCATCTATGTAGTTCTATAGAAAAATACTTGTTAGAGTTGGGCAAAGGCAAAAAAGAGGCAGGTATAAAATGTATTATTTCTTTTTGAATGTGACAAGTAAAAGCAAGACAGACAAGCAATGACACAAATTCACATAATGTGATGTCATTTTATTACAAAACAGAAAACAGTAATGGGTCAAAAAAAAAAAATTCTATTTGAAAGATTCCTAGTTATTTTGAATTGAACAGCAAATGGTTCCGACAGTACTGTAAGAACCATTTGAGCGAACTGACAGTATACACACAAAAACACACAAAATGGGTGTCGACAACAATACACACTGAAATAATCATCCTCAGTATGTTAAATAATGAAAATAGAATTTAATATATATTTAAATACAATTGCTGAAATATAATTCTCTCAATCACCATTCTATATTATTACTCAAATATTAAGGTTGAATTTACATTACTACACACTTTTTTTTTTTTTAAATAAGAATTGGATTTGGTTATTGCTCATATTGCTCACATACACACACATACATACTGTAAAAACAATGACATAAGCTTTGTAGCCATCTTATATCCCTTATAAATTATGTGCTGGTTCTAATATCATCCTCAGGCAAAATGCCACAATGTGACGGGTGACCTTCAGAATACTAGTTAATAAACGTTAACCGCGTTTAAATGTACTCAGGACTCATGTAAATTCTTATCTCACTGTGTTCCTGCCCCTGAAACATGCAAGTTGTTCACTCTGAACTGATTTTGCATTGCTTTGTATTGCCAATGAGAAATCACATTGCACATTGCTTTCCTTCTAAAACCAGTCCATTACATTCTCTCAAGCCATTGCAGAAATATACAAAGCTCAATGTCCAGTGTAACCCAGCATAGCCTGACGCACTATAGTACTGCAGTCTTATTGACCAGACCACTTAAAATACAACCCTTACCACTAACTAAAAGACAGCAAAGCATCTTATACAGGTTTTTCCTATGTTCAGTACCTGATAACTGCTACACTTCATATACAGTACAACCACTAGATGTGCTCATTGATGCCAAACAGTCGATCAAATGGGTAAAAAATAAAATTAATTCCAAATATTTTAGATCCATGGCTCAACTTATTAAAAACCAGTAGTAAAAAGGTATAATTACAGCTTTGATTATTAGTTTTAAAACCAATATGAAAAATAAGATTAACAGTGAAATAGTATTTCCACTTTACATTCACACCGTTATCGCAGATTACAGGATTAAATTCACCGAACCTGAGGACTGGCCTAAGAGTAAAAAAAACAAGAAAAATGAATAAACTACATACAATAAAAAAACCTGACCGTTTCGTCAGGTATGAATCAAGAGTTCAGATGCATGAGAACCTGACCTTAGGTTTAACAAACTTTTCTCCCCTTCAATCTTACAGCACAGGATATAATATTGTTTTGATTGTGGTTGTTTGTGGTAAAAGAATTTGCAATTGACTTCTTTTGTAAAGCGCCTGTAAATTCATGCATTATGAGAAGGGGGCAGGTTTTCTTTTATTTCTGATTGGCCTTGTTCCTCTAGCATTATCACAGTTTCTTGTTTTCTTAGTGTTAAACTTCATGGGCTAGTTGAAAGGGGGCATATACCTACAGTTTATTTTGCCACTTTTAGACCTCATTGAACTATTAAAAATGTAATTGACTGTTCCTGACAGGCACTTACTTTAGTGGTCTAAAACTTCCAAGGTATAGACACGTGCCCTCTGTTTCAATTTGCCAATTGTGGTGGCAAACCATGGAGTGAGTCGTGTAGCAAAATTTATAAGGAAGGCTTTTGTATTTGCAAAAATAGAAACTGCCCAATTTCCTCACAGCTCTGGTCCTTATGGGCCGGTTTCATTGCACCTGAGCCATAATTAAATCCATAAGTCACTTTACCGTTCTTCCCTGCTCATGCTTGAGAGATGCGTAAAAACAGACTGACTTTAGCCCTGGCGGAATGGAGGTGAAGGACCCCCTTCGTAAATCAAGTCTATTACTGTCCACAATGTCTCTAGCTTCCAAACAGATTCTTACTAAAGTGATTTGACCAATTAACCAATTTAGACTTTCAACGGTGTGATACATATTACAGCAAAAAAAGTTAATTCATAACCAGAAATAACAAATACGTAATCAAAAGAGGTTCAGTCCAATGAGGCCTACCAGGAAATGGTTTGGAAGCAACTTCCTGTCCCTTTCCCCATCTACAGTTGCAGCAAGAAACCACTAAACCAGGGATCTCAACACCCAGTCTTGAAGGGGCAGTGTCTACCAGTTTTTGTGGTATCCTTTCAACCAACAGCCAATTTGGGCCTTGGAAAAATGGTGTGTGGACTCTTTAGTCAACCAACATCTTCAACTAAGCACTTAAGTGACAAGACACCGCAAAGGATTAGACACAGCAACCCTCCAGGACTGTGTGTCTCATCAGACCTAGATTTCACACCTAATACACCTCTTAGATCCATTAATCTCAATGAACAATTTTATCTACATTTTCAGCCAAAATTCAACCAAAACTCTTACAGAGTATATTTAAGTTTGTTCACAGCGAGGGTGGCGAGTCTAGTGAATACTCACCCACATGACGCCGGTATATCCTTGCAAGAAATCAAGTGTACATTACATTACATTACATTATAGGCATTTAGCAGACGACTTACACTTACTTACACACTTATTACATTTACATATTTTATTACATCATATAATGGATATATAAGCAATTCACAATTCAGTTTTGCTCTCTCAAGGGGGGCACGCGGCTGTGTACCCCTGGGAATCGAACCTGCAACCTTTCGGTTACAAGTCCAGCTCCTTAACCATTATACTACATTATACTACACTGCCGCCCAGCATTACAAAAAGCAGGTATTTTGTTAGAGTTTAGGTTTAGGGCACCATATGTGGGTAAATGGGGATTTTCTTTCTTCAGTAAGATAATATTTCACCACTGTGTGTGTGTGTAATTTATGTACAGTGCCGGCCACTATTATTGGCACCCCTGGTAAAGATGCGTTAAAAGGGTTATAAAAAATTCACCGTTTGGTGAATGAGCTTAATCTCACACTGAAAAAATGAGAAAAAGTAAATTTATTATGAAAAGAAAAAAAATCCCTCATCAAGAAATTATAATTTTTTAACAAAATTTAATTATTGGCACCCCTGCATTTATATATAGAATAAAGTAATACTTTTTATATTTGGTCACATATCCTTTGCATGCCATGACTTCCTGATGTCTGTGACCCAACAACATCAAAAGACTCTTGATATCTTATTTTCTGGTACTCTTACAAACGATACTATAACATCTCTGCATGGGACTAGATTTCAGTGTGAGATTAAGCTAATTCACCAAACGGTAAATTTTTTATAACCCTTTTTACTCATCTTTACAAGGAGTGCCAATAATAGTGTAGGGCACTGTACCTCTGAGAAATGTACACTGGGCAACTAGCCTAAACATAATTAAATCACCTTAATAATGCATCTCATTTGTAACGTGCCATGTAATGCAACAATATGTGGCCCACGACAGACAATGATTTCACCTGAGCATAACAGCACATTAAGAAAATTTAGCGAACGCTGCAGTTCAGATGAAACTAAAACAAAACTCCAAGTCTTCAGCCATGTCTTAAATATTGGGACTTCAAATAATACAGAAACCAATTAATATTTTACCATTAAACCGTATTCACCAAAGATTTTGTTTTAACACATGAACTACAGATCACATAAGTTATTCTGAAGGTAAGATAAATCATACCAAACTCTTGAGTTCCCCTTTAATCTGGGCCTTACATGAGCCCACTGGCCTTGGAATTGTGGTCTTAGTTTTTTGGCCATTACCAAATAGTTCCCACAACACACACCCTCTTATGCAGACCACAGAATAAATTGACTGATTTAAATTATGAAGAAAACCCACCTGCTACTTGTCCAGTATAGACTCGTATAAAAGATTTCATTGCCAGGATTCCCTTTGGTCTCTTTTCTGCAATGCAACACAATCCAACAGGATTACACATTTGCAAGAGAATCCTCTATTAATAAGAGGATGAACTCATCATGTTGCTTCAGGGGAAAAGTATATTCTTCATTGCCGTGCGCTGTTCCTCTCCAGCCCAGCGTGCTTATATGCATGGTTGTCCATTTTCATTGCTATTTAAGTAGCGCTCATTATTTTTGCATCAAATATTGCTTTTTATCTTGAAGGCAAAGAATACATTAATGTGTCCTCCTCAATGCGATCTTGCATTGCTTGGGAAGAGTTTGTCCAAGTGCACGCCTGTCATGTCAGTCAGTGTTCATATCTTGTACATACACCTTATGTTATTTAAACTGGCCAGGAAATAAAATTGGTACGTGCAGAAAGAAAACACCTGGAGACCGGTGAGGTGACGATTCCATTTGTAGGGATCTGTAGTCTCGCATTCCTAAAGGATGTAATAAAGCCCTCCCCTCAGGATTAGCAGAATAACACGCCAACTCTTCAAAACGGAACTTCCATTCCATTTGTGTGTGGTTGTGTGTTGCTGCAGAATTCTGGTTGCTTTTTCACTCCACAATAGAACACACATCCCACATCAGTTATCTTCTCATTTTCAATCGTTTTTTTGTTTCCCCCCCCCCCCCCTATATGGCTTCTGAGTGCGGGTACGCTCAACTTCCCTCACTATTGTGTAAAGGTTAAGGTTCATCATACTCTCATCCATTAGCACCACAACTTAGGTTTTAGGGCTCCAAAGTGATTCAGTGTAGGTACCAGGGGAACAGGAAAGCCACCTCCCTCATACCCATCCCCCTCTTGCACCTAGCCTTCCTTACAAACACACTGCAACACTCTACTGTACAACAACAAAAAACACCCCCTACTCAATGGTCATCTATTTGGCAAAAAAAAAAAAAAACATACCATTGCAAAAAAAATTATTTATATCATTCCTGAAGAATAGTGAATCAAATTTTTTTAAATTCTTGAGAGAAATCTAACAGTATTTGCATTTTAGTTTTTTTCCTAAATACCCTCCACACACTACTATGTTAATTAGGTTATATCACCGATTTGTTAGCATGAACACCAAGGACAGAAAGGCTATTAAATTGTAAATTTAAATGATTTGTATGACACACTCCTATTTGGATATTTTTGGTTTGATCCCAACAGGTAAAAAAAAATACCTTGAGATCCGAACGCAGACTAAAGTACATGAAAACTCATACCTAACCCAACTGCAGTCATCACACAGGAAAACTGGCCTTGAGTTCTGAATACGGACAAGTTCAATATCTCCAATCACGTGGTGCAAAGATGAAGTACCCATGCCCCCCCCCCCCCCCATCTTCTCTGCTCGGACATCCGCCGTCTGCGCTCGTTTCCTTAGCCGAGTCCCATCATCATGTTTCTCACCACACATCCAATGAGAGTTATTTCATTCTGTCCTAATCGCAGTCCTGTCTGATGAATATCTGTCTCACACGCAGACCTCATTTCCCAAAAAACCCAGAAGCACTGCCTCTCTCCTACTGTCCGACCCGAATCGACACACCCACCTCCCTTCCTCACTCTCTCCCTTCCTAAGGCGAGTCCATCATGGCCTCCAGCATCTCCAGGAAGAGTTTGTGCATGGGCACGCCTCCGCGGGTCTTGATGCTGTAGAAGGTGGAGAGGGCGCGGCTCGCCGTCTGCCTGAGGAGGGGCAGGGTGAGGAGCAGCCGCCCCGCTCGCCGAGGGTCCTCCGGCCGCCGCTGGCTCTCCAGCTCCAGCAGGGCCTGGTGCAGGATGTCCCGCAGCTTTTGGATGGCCTCGACGTCCTCGATGTAGACCGAATCTGGGAGAGGGGGGCGAGAGGTCAGATGCTGGGTCGGAGAACGGGAGCCAAGAGAAAAGATTTTATGGGAGGCCATCTCGAGCCGGGTATTTATTCATTATTTCTGCTGTATACAAGTCTTACTCTCCATTATCCTGTATGTACAGCTGAAGCCAAGTAATATAACTGGGATGTGGGCGTGCACACACAGTGCTGGGTCTGAACCTGTACTGCACATGAGGATTGTGGTTGGCGTTTGTCCCGGTTTCTCTGGCATGACATGCGCTAGTCCCCATAGCCAAGATGCCATTCCATCCCATAAACCCAAATCTGTCCCCATAAAGTTTAGTGCCAGGCACACCATGATACCGTTGATATTTATATGGCTCAAATGGGGTGTGAACCCATGACCTTTAGGAGAAATCCTACTGACGTGAAAAAAAACCTCTCTGAACTGAAAAATGCCCCAGTTACCTGAAACGCACCGTTTTAAACAGACCTGTGCATGGCCAAAAACTTTTGTTTGAGACAGCCAGTGTCAACAGCCACAAATTATTGATTAGGGACAAGGGATGTTTAGTTGCATATGAGTTACTGTGAACTGTAGATGTTGGGTAACAGAACTATGGCCGATCAAGTCACCTGAGTTGGTGAGAGCAATGGCTTTGAGCATGACATATTCCTCACGGTCCAACTGGAGGGCTCGGTACCGACGGGCCAGCTGGCTGATGGCTGCGTTGAGCTCAGTCAACCCAGCCAGACGGGACAGCTCTTCGTCCAGAACAAAGTCCTCGGCAAAGACGATTTCCTCCTCGCAGCCCAGGGAGCGGAAAGCCACGCCCAGCACCAGGACCTCCAGCCACACCGACTGCAGTACAGACATCTGGTCGGCCAATGACAGGGACAAGAAGCCTGTGGAAGGGGGGGGGGGGGGGGTCAGTGCTGATGGACTGGTGTGCTTCATAAATTGTCATAGAGCACTTCATTCATTGTCATTTCCTTCCAATCCTATTCCCACTTCCTCTCCAAATCCCATGACTCCTTCCTTCTCTACACAGCGCGTCCGTATTTTGTGCCATGACCTGTCCTGCTTACCGGGGATGTGCTTGGCCCAGCCGATGATGACGACGAGCTCGCGGTCCGCCAGGTCGCAGAGCGTGGTGAGGGCGCGCAGGGCGGTGTCGGGCTGCAGGGGGTCTGGCATGGCGAACAGCTTCTCTGGCTCTGCCACCAGCAGGTGGGACACGATGATGTTTGAGGAGCCTGAGCAGCAGACAGACAGAAACATTTTTCAGTAACTATCAAGTAAAGCAGGTGTCTGGGATAGTATTCATGGCGCTCGACTGGATTCATGTTATAGTTTCTGTGTGGTACCTTCCAATGAACATTCTTGCAGGTAGTTTGCACTAAACCATGCTCTGGAAAATGCAGCAATATAACATTCAAATAAATAAAATATGGGAATTGGATGAGGTTCATTTGTTGACACCAAATCTGACACTTACAATACCTTTCCATGTAGCAATGAGCATTTTATTTAAATAACAAAATACATTAAAAAAAACTACAATTACACTTAGGACCTTTAGCGTGTGCAAAACCTTTTAGCGCACACAAGACTAATAACACAACCAATGGTGAAAAACAAATACCATGACCAATCTTTGGTCATGCTATTATTTTTGCATGTGCTAAAAGGTTTTGCACATGCTAAAGGTCTGAATAAATAAAGCCGTTATTGCCTTAAAGATCATTTTAGCTTACTTAAATCTTAACATTTTATAAGAATCAGAACCCTAAGCACAGACTGAATATCAAACAGACCTGGGGCCACATGTATAAAAGAATGCGTAAAAGAACGCTCAGGGTGAAAGTTGGAAATCTGCTTAAAAAAAGTTTTGCATTTTCTACCTCTGCCTTTCGGTCACTATGTCACCAAACATTGCGTACGTACGGTGTCCAGCGTGTGCAGAGGTACGCAGATTCTCACAGCACGTGTTATTTTATACATCTGAAGTTCTGCGTGGAAACTCCCTTACGCGGCTTTCTGAGGGCATTTTTCTTCTCCGCACTGTTTATACATGTGGCCCCTGGTGTCAAACTTGTCAGACTTGTCCGTAAAGAAAAATTACACAGCATATCCGTTTCGGCCTTTTGTTGCATTATGTCGCTGAATCCTGTGTCCAGTTAAGCAATTTGTTGACTTGCAGCTGGGGCTGGGCGATATATGGCAACGATAATAATCGAATACAGTAATAGTCATTGCCACCATGTGGTGTATTGCCTTATGCTGTAGTAAACATCAAAAATTCAGAGGCCGTGTGAAATGCTTCCAAAATAAAACATCACCACTGATATCTCTTGGGTGTTGAAAAGCCAATCAGCAGCAAGGTCTTACAACTTCCAATGTGTTTTTCTCACGCCCTGCTGCTGATTGGCCATCTTATCAACATCCAATAGATAACAGCAGCGAGGTTTTTTCCCCCGGAAGCGTTCCATGCAGCCTCTGAGTCTTAGATTACTACCACATCAGGTATAATTAAAGAAACAAAAGATGAGAAGAAAGACAACACCTTACACGGTGGCGATGACCGTTATTGTATTCAATAATTATCGTTGCAGTATATCGCCCTGCCCTACTTGCAGCCGTGTAGCAGCTAACCACTGTTCCAAAGTCCAACTGGAATGCTTCAGTCCTCACCTCTCTCTCCCTCTTTCCTCTGTGACACCGAGGGCGGGCTCTGGTATGTAGCATTCTCCACCTCTGGTCGCCGTTTATACTTCTGTCTCCCCCCCCTCACCCGGTCCAGACGCACTCCTGCGGAGAATACATAGGATGAATTAGGAAAAGGGCCCATATGACACGATTCCTGTGAGTATATCATGGGTACTTTGCGTATATGGACACACAATGAGGACTTGCCTTTGAAACCTATGGCTGCAGAACTAATATCGATTACAGGGCAAAATAGTCATGCAAAGTGAATATTTCGCTGTAAAGTGCAAGGATACAGATTGTAGACATGCTGAAAATGTGGCTTCTTTAACACGGCGTAGTACAAATAAAGTTGAAGTGAACGGTGTTTACAGACGCTCACCCTCTTTCAGCATGCCTACTTTGAGGCACTTGGTGAAGCGGCAAGCTTGGCAGGCCTTCCTGCGCCTCTTGGTGATCTCACACTCGTTGGAAGCTGGGCAGCTGTACTCAATGTTACCTGAGAAAAGGAAAGACAGAGAGAAATGACAAAGTCAGTGACAGAGAGTCAAGCGGCTGGCTATTGTTCAGCTTTCCTGCTGTTTCCACATCCTACGACAGGACTTTACGCAGTGTCTCTCGTCATTCTACCGCTACATAAACAGAGGACTGTCACCAACCATTAATGAGTCTGTAGTCATGTAATCCAACAACAGTTGCCCACCTCTATCAATGGAAGACAGATAGACACGCATACACACAAACACAGGTGTACACACACAAACACAGGTGTACACACACACACACAAACACAGGTACACACACACACACACACACACACACACACACACACACACACACACACACACACACACACACACACACACACACACACACACACACACACACACACACACACACCAGTGCTGCTGACTTACCCTGGATGGTCCTCTTGAAAAAGGCTTTGCAAGCCTCACAGGAAGCTACGCCGTAGTGGTATCCCGACCCCACATCGCCACAGACAAGGCACAGGCGCTTGGGGAGCGTGCTCAGAGCGTACTTGCACCGTCCACCTGCACTCCCCGTTGAGCCCTCCTCTACGCCGTCGACACCCTCGTCTTTAAAATGGCAGCGCAGTGGCTGTGTGTAAAGAGGGGGAGAATAGCGTCCAGCGCCCCCGCTTCTGTTTCCCCCTCCGCCGCTTTGGGAGGAGTCCGAGGACGCCCCCCCGGGGCTGGCCCGACCCAAAACGCCCCCATCTGGACTGCTGGGCTCTGCCTTGATATGGAGTTCGGTGCGCCGATCCCTAGAGAACATGGTCACTGCAAAGACAGGCCGATATAGGCCGATAAAGATACCTCTCCATTTTACATTATAGCACAACTGCAAACGCAAACCAAGTTTCCCCATTCATGGATTAAGATGATGAGCACAGAGCACAACTTAAAGGGAAAATGTAACAAGTTTTATTTGTATAATAAAAAATTTAACTCTTACTTCAAAAATTCTACTTACTTTATTACTAAACAGAAAGATGAGTCTAGAGAGCTACCAAATCACTGTATAGCTTTGCCAGTGAGCTTGGCTGTTAAAATGATACTTTAAAAATAATGCGTGATAATAATAAATTTTTCGCTTAATTGACAGCAACAGCAGCCATCAAATGCGTTGCCTCTCTGGCACATACATGTTGTAGCATCACATCGACCATAATCTTGACTTATATTATCAGCCAAAACCTACACAACTAAATAAAGCCAGCTTAGTAGGTAGCCAGTGGCCACCTCTCCTAGTCTGTGGGCCAAGGGGTGATAAGGCTGCACATACCTCCCTCCAGCAGATCAGTGAGGTACGACTGCGGGAATGATAAACTCGGTGTGTGATTCTGCTTTCATTTTCACTGCTATCACAACCTTTGTTTTTGACATTTAAAAATTTGCATCCTTTTGCAAAGCAGGCTGAGTGACTGCGCAAACTGCCCAAAACGAGCAACAAATAAGCTGAAAATACATTTTTCCTATTAAACCAGAACAGGAAAATTGCAAGAGCTACTGCTCACCACAGAGCCAGAGGAACAATAAGATGACAATGAAAGATAAAATTGTTTTCATGTGCAGTTTCATGGTTAAATAATGTTGGGGGGGGGGGGTAAAAGGATAGGAATCGCAGCCAATGAGCAGTGACCCAGTGTATAGCTGTTCATCCACACATAGCAAATGCAGTATGTTCTGACAGTGAGGCAACTTTAAAAGCTGAAAGCTCAATCTCATTAAGTAAGGAACTAAAAGCCCCCAGTCTGACTTTCTACATTGTCTTGCCTATTCATGACTACCATCAGCGAGCTGCGATACACCATTCCCCTCTTAATGCACTAAACTCTAATCTACCCACCAAAACCTTCTAAAGTTAAACCATGATTAACAAGACTCCTGCTATGATCATCCAAAATGTCAAACAGTCAGACTCAGTACATATTTAAAATTAAACTAAATGGAAGTTAAATGAAAACTTGGGAAAACAAAATGAGAACACAGATAAGTGTAACGCCATAATCAGACACGCTGTATTTATACAGGGCAGGTTGACTGAGCACACATGCTCTTTTACAGCAACGCCCATACATGCTGTTAATTAAGTCTCTCTGTCTTTGGATCAATATCAACTTCACAAAATAGGAAAAACAACATCTTCTGAGTGGCGTTACATCACACAATAGGTTGGCTTTGCTGGTTAACCTCTGCACTGCCAGAATGGGCAAATACAATTTAATACACAAATGCTGAATGCAGCTTTCATGAGAATGTATTACAGAGGGGGGAGGAGAGGGAGTTCAGTACTGAGCTCTAACCTCGGCCACCAAGTAGATAATCCCCATGCACCCACCACCCACACTGGATTACGATCCTTAATCCGGGAGCAAATGGGCTAGCTCACAATCGTTCGGTATCTGGACACTGACTGGAATGGCAAGGCCTTTCGGGGGTAGACTTCCCGTTTCCTTGCATCAGTACAGGGGTGGGCCTCGCAGGCCGGGTGTATGCAGGTTCAATCAGCTAATTAGTCGTATACGCCATCACAGATTCACTCGTAAATTACACCACGATAGAACTCTACAATACATGCGTACCGACACAAGAACATTCATCAGCTGCTTTTCATATCGTGGAATGTAGATTAAATATCACTGGAGTTAAACCTGCATACACACCGGCCCGCGAGGCCTGGAGTTAAACTTGCATACACACCGGCCCGCGAGGCCTGGAGTTAAACCTGCATACACACCGGCCCGGGAGGCCTGGAGTTAAACCTGCATACACACCGGCCCGCGAGGCCTGGAGTTAAACCTGCATACACACCGGCCCGCGAGGCCTGGAGTTAAACCTGCATACACACCGGCCCGCGAGGCCTGGAGTTAAACCTGCATACACACCGGCCCGCGAGGCCTGGAGTTAAACCTGTCCTTCAGTATCCTTGAGTGTGACGAGGCTGATATTTAGGGCTGAATGCTGAGACTAAACTTCAGCCAAAGGTGATCCCACATACTTTTAAAAGTAGCATATTAGCAGACAGTGGTTTCTCACCTCAGTAAACTGACCAACCCACTACTAATCTATTGTAATATTTAGGCCTGTTGTTTCTTTACCAATAACACACTCCAAGATTCCTCTTACAGCATAACATTCAGCCAGTTCTCCATTCTGTTCTGCATTTCAGAGCTCCTCCACTGTGTCACAATGGGCAAGGGAAGTATTGTCGATCGTGGCAATAATGATCCATTATACTTCTGTACTGTAAAACTGCTGTCAGGTCAAAAGAGGTTTTGCCAATTCTGATAAAGTGCACAATCCAATGGCCATTCAAATTCTAAACACAGTGAGGTTACCTGTTCAATATATACAGTTGAAGTCGGAAGTTTACATACACTTAAGTTGAAGTCATTAAAGCTCAACAACATCAAAAGACTCTTGATATCTTATTTTCTGGTACTCTTACAAGCGATACTATAACGTCTCTGCATTTGAATGAATCTCTAGGGGAATTGGGGGGTGGGACTAGATTTAGCTGTAAATTACACTGGAACAGTATGGAACATGTGGTTGGCTAAATGGCTCTAAGTCATCAAGGGTCAGACGTATCAAACAAGCCTTAAATCATCACTCTGCTGCCAGAAATACAGTAGATATGGATGGATAACTTGAAGGGTTTCTTCTCCTGACTTATTTTTCCATAGAGTTCAATAGGAAAATGTGTCAGGAGAAACAACCCTTAAAGTGATCCATCCATATCTACTGTATATCTGGCAGCAAAGTGATGGTTTGAGGCTCGTTTGATACCTCAGACCCTTGATGACTTCCAGCCATTTCACTAATCATGTATTCCATACTGTTCCAGCATAATTTACAGCTAAATCTAGTCCCACCCCCTAATTCCCATAGAGATCCATTCAAATGCAGAGACGTTATAGTATCGCTTGTAAGAGTACCAGAAAATAAGATATCTAGAGTCTTTTGATGTTGTTGGGTCACAGACATCAGGAAGTCATGGCATGCAAAGGATATGCAAATTTTTTTTTTTACATTTTTTAATTTAAAGGCAGTCAACTTAGTGTATTTAAACTTCTGACCCACTGGAATAGTGATATAGTGAATTAAAAGTTAAATAATCTGTCTGTAAACAATTGTTTGAACAATTACTTGTGTCATGCACAAAGTAGTTGCCAACACTATAGTTTGCTAACGTAAAATCTGTGGAGTGGTTAAAAATGAGTTTTAATGACTTCAACCTAAGTGTATGTAAACTTCCGACTTCAACTGTATATTCAGTTTTCCCCTCTTCTTGTTGGTATACGTTTATCATTCTATGTGCCAATATTTCCTCGTCACTGCCTGTTATTGAATTTTGAAACACATTAATCAAATTTCATCCTGAGAGGACAATAACGTGAAATTCTACATCTGAATCTTAAATCTTACCAGGCTCAATCTTCAACACCCATATAACACGCAGGCTAGTAATTCACTCACATGCATTACCTTAGTGGGAATTTATTATCTGGTGTCAATGACAATGATGGCCATTATGAAATATAGAATAGAATTAAGCAGTCGTGAAATTAAAATCTTATATTTCATGAAGATCCATTGACAGGATGCTTTTTGATCAGATTTTGTAACCTGAAAAACTACTAGATAAGTGAGGATATAATTTTGTTGAGTAATTAGCCAAGTTTGGCATCAAAAAAAAAAAAATCTTATATGACCTTGACCTGACACTAGATACGCTTTTGTTGCAAATAGGGGATGGCGTGCATCAGGCTTTCATCACAATCCATGTGTAACTGGCCAAATTACAGACTGTAAATCGTAAAACTGATAAGAAGCTTTTGTGTACTTGACCTTAAAGGTTGGGACCTGAAAATAAATAGTTTTTATGGAAACAACATGTGTCAGATTTAATCAAAGTCCAAACATAACTGGTCATGTTTGGGACCAGGAAGCATATCATGAAAAGCCTAAAACGTCATGAATTCTGTACCTTATGCATAGTTTCATTAATTAATCTATTCCAGGACTGCATCAATGCAGTCACTGAGGAGTGACCCCTGACCGTTTTGCAGGTTTAACCTTGGTCCGTGTCATTTTCATTTTTGAATTGAACAGAAGATTTCCAAATTGCCAGCTCTAACTTGGATCCATTTCGAGTAGGTTTCAACAAAGAGATTGTCTTTACTATCTTAATATGCAATGACAACAATATCATCCACAAGAGAAATATAACAAAGTCTACTTTGAGGAAAAGTAGGTGGTAAAGGTATGGTGTACCTCTTTTATGTATACGGATCCAGCTAACCAATTCAAAATTGGTTAAATAATTTCAATAGCTACAAAATATATTCTGGTCAGCTAACCTTAAATAGGGAGTGTTGTTCATTAATTGTTTTTAGCAGTATATTATGCAGAAAGCAAAAATGTATTAATTAGCAAAGCTTGTCTGGGCATTATACATAAATTCTCTTCAGCACTGAATACACGTTATTAAACATATAGACGGCAAGGTTATGCTTTACCCTTGGTCCACTCTCATTCCTGTCTCCCCCTTTGCTTCCTGCCTTGCTGTTCACCCCTAATCTTGCAGTGTGTGCTGTCTGTTTTAGTGCCGTCCAGCCGCATACCCTGTTCTTATCCCCTTACGTAACCAATGAACTTTTCCGTTCTCCACCACTCTGGACACAAACCAAAATCACCCCACCCACATACTTCTGCTCAAGTCAATTTACACCAAGGACATTGTGCATATACTCATTTGATTTGAATATGACGGTGAAAACCCTTTTCAAATAGAAAACAAGACCATTAATGATCATAACTACTTCAAAATTAAAGCCATGTATTTTGTTTCCTCAATACGCCATTATAGAAGCTTACACAATTTTCCATTCAGCTCAGTGTCCGCTTCTGCTATTAGTTTCCACAAATGAGGCTCGCTTGCCAAATATTAAAGTGTAAAACATTGTTCACCATTTATAAAACATTATGGAGATTGTTTCATTGTAATAATTCACAGACTGTATTTAACAAACCGAACAGAACAGACTGATTAGGTAAATATAGTAGCGCTTATGATTTAGAAGTGTGCTGACAGCCAAGATTTATTTTATTTCTTCATGCCTGCACCTTGTGCCCAGGCAACAGCTTGCTGTGCAATGCTAAAATAAAGACACATGGAGCAGCCAGAACATCTTGTACCAAGAAGGGACTTCACATTGCTTTTGGACAGGTGCTTATTCTTCCATTATTCCATTCAAAGGCCTTTATGTGGAAACATTAAAATGATAAAAGATCCATATGGACAAACTGTAAATGAGTTTACCTAGCTTTTAAATATAATAATAACAATAGTAATAATCTTGTTACCACCATTAATAATGGTGCTTTGGTACCACCAATGTAATGTGCCATTTGTGCATAGTATAATATAGTAAGACTATTATAACTAAGAATCACAGAGAAAGAGGCATATCTTGCAGCCAGAAAAGGTGAAATTGAAAAAAATAAAAAAAATAATTAAGTAATTGTTATTATCAGGCGAGGAATTGAGTTTTAACAGGTGCATGGAGTATATGCTTTCTGTGTGAAGAACGTTGGCTTATTTTTTTCAGATTGAAAACATTGTTTGTGTCGATAAGAAATACAGGCCATAAACGGTGAGCCGCCATAAAAACACCTCTGAGAATGACAGAGACACAAATGAATAAAGTGAAACATATCAACAGCTCCAAGCATAAATCCAAACCTGTACCTGTGTGATGAGGTGTCGCCCACTACTCTTGTTATTTCTTTCTTTAAACTTGTTCTCTTTCAGCAGCCTTCTCCGTCAGGAAACCTAGCACACAGAATTTGATGCGTAAGAATGATGGTTTCAGGTTTACAGTGAAGGGGGAAAACACACACAATGATCACCTGAAATGAGACAATGACAGAAAGATTGCAGGGCTCTAGCTTTAGCCTTATCTATACATATGATAAATCCCTAATCTACAACTCTGTCAATATAATCTCACTCAATGCAATCTCAACACAAACAATCCAAAAAAAACACACACCCACAAAGGTTAGAGAAGAGGGTATAACCAGTGACTAGAAAAATAAATAAAATTGCACTTGCGCTTAAGAATATCTACAAGCACTTCCATACAATGCACAATACAGTGCAGACAAGCAGACGGGGAAAAACTAAATACAGAAACACATGAAAAGGCAGACTCAAACAAACAAGAAAGCAGGGCCCACAGGCAATCCCTAAGGAATGAAGGCTGCAGATCGCAGAATATCCATGTGGTCATTATATTCCAGCTGTCTGAATGGTCACGCAGTTAAATCCCCATGTCTTGACTTCCTTTCTCAAATGGTGTTCAATGCCTTTATGGAGTACGGTCATGCCCTCCCTGTCTGTCAGTTGTTTCTTTCTTTATCTCAAATAACACCATTTGCTAAAAAGTGCTGACAGAAGGGAAACAAAGAATTCCTCTAGTTCTTCGTCTTTCCCGCAAACACCTATCCAGATAATCTGCCCCCCTCTCTCTCAATTTGAACACAAGCACATGCACACAACATTCACATGCTCTTTCTGCACGAGTGACACCTTCCAAAGGTCAAAGTCAAGAGAGCGCTTGAAGGGCAACGCACAGCAACTACAACACCCCTCCCCTTTGTGTGAGCACTGCGCTTCGTCCCATTACCCCACAAACACTGCAATGACCGCACAAAGAATGGCCACACTAACTAGGCTTCAGTTAGCCAATCATTTACAAAGTAGACAACGGTGATGGGAACAGGAGACAAGGGGATGACGAACGATACCAAAAAAGATTAAATCAACAACAACAAAAAATGAAATGTCGGTACTGAATTTGGACAGAATATGGATGTAAAGATATATAGTGCTAACAGTAATACTGCATTTACTAAAGGAAGACAGCGTATATTAGACTGAAACATGTAAAATAGAAAAGAAAAACTTTACTATTCAAGACAGATAAGGACAGAACATGGAAATGCGAAAGACCCTTTCCCCTCACTATAAGTCTCGTTTCAAACTTGTTTCGAGATTTGTATTCAGTAGGCTGAGTACAAAGGTGGCCATTGTTTTTCTTACCTTCTACCGAGGTCTGACAGAGGTAATGTTTGGGGTCAAAATAATGCCAAAATCTCTTGTTTATTTATGTTTATATTTATTTGTCGTTACCTGCCAGATGTTTTTTTTTTTTTCAGTCTACACCCTGGAGGGTGGGAAAACAGTTGACCAAAGAAGACAACAGTGATCATACAATGTAAAATATGTAATTAAATACATTAGAACAGCTAGAGTAAAACAATAATAAAAACTTGTGCATCACTTCAAGTTCATGCATGTGTTTTAATCCTGTGACTACTATAAATCTGTGTGTGTGTGTGTGTGTGTGTGTGTGGATATTGGTAGAGACATTTAGGACTCAGTGTTAACTGGATCCTTTGAAGCATAATTTATACTCATTTGTGATTTTTTTTCTCTCAGTTTAACAGATTTGAAGACTAGTGAATAAAACATACCATATAACACACTAAAAATATAAAATAAAATACAAAAACTCTAATACTGGATTAATTCTTGTGTGACCTTTTTTATCCCGTTTGAAGTTTAGCCCCAAAACTCAATTTTGGCTCCTTAGAAGGGAAATTGTATCCAAACAATACAGACTGATCATGCATGCTCGATACTAAGTGGCTGAACACATGAACTATGACCTGTTCTGAAGGCTAATAGCAAAACTGGATTACAACGTCTTAGGGAAAGATTTCCCAATCATGGTCCTGAAAGGCAGCAGTCCAGCAGGTTTTCCACTTCGCTGTGAATCACCTAAGACTGTATATTAAACTTGTTCAATTTTACTAGAATTTGACGTAACATTCTAAACAAGATTATGTATAAATAGATAGCCTATATATATATATATATATATATATATATATATATAGCTATATTATATTATTATTATAGCAACCACTATAAACCCTTCTATTGTTGGTATTATGAGCTGTAAGTGTATCAGATTATTAGTGTATATGATATGTTATATTTAGGTAAAAATATATTTAGGGAGTACAGTCAATACACGTGACGTAAGCTAAATTCCCTACTGTGCTGTCCTACTGTGCACATCCTCTCAAGATCATCTATAGTTTCGGCCAGTTGTGTGGTTATTCTTGAACCGGACAAACACTCGTGGGGAAATAGTCCGCAATAAACTGATGCCAAATGCAAAAAAAACATGGACAGGCAGAAGGAGAGTAGCTGCGTTATTGTAGCTAGCACCACCACTAACGTTAGCCTACCTCACTCGATAACTTCCCAAAGTAGTGCCAACGTTCGTGATCAGTGGGACAGGTAACGTTAGCTAGCAGCTAGTCATGCAAGTAGTTACAATAGTTAAGCTAACCCTACAGTTATTACCTATGAATCAATCTAACGTTAGCTATAACTTACAAGTTAACATCTAGTGAGGAAACTCGCTGTCGATGTCGCTATACCACTGGCGGTCTAGCTATCCAGAACATTCGCAAGCTAGTATAGTTGAGCTTGCTGAATGGTACATTTAACGCCACATGCGTTTGCATTAGAGCAGGCAAGAGGCGTTCAAGCTTTCTTGTCGACCGAACATTAAGCTAACGTAAAGTTAACCACGGCGAACATGTCCTGGCTGTAACTAGCTCACAACACTGTGCACGTTTAGCTAGTTAGCCAATTATTGCTAAACATCAACCTTGAGCTCGATTCCCCCCCTCTCACTTACACACGCTAGGTAACGTTATAGCTCAATTGCATTAATGTAGCTTTTACAACAAAGCACATGCCAACGTCTAACATTACTCCTCGTTTTTCCACACTTACCAGTCTTTGCAGAATCATCTCTCCGCCGAGTCTTCGCTACGGAGCTTTCAATGCACACCGTCACCGAGGCAAGTCTAGCCAACCAGTCTATGATGTGAACTCACTATGTAGCGCTGACTAGCGACCAACAACGCCGCTCTTCAGGTTCCTTAAGCAAGTCATTGTAACGTTAGGCGTTTGGGAGACACAATATGAAGGTTACCGGCGGCACTTGAGCTAATTTCCCGTAGCTATGTTGCTTGAAAACAAGGGGATGCTAATAACAACTAGGCACATGCAAATCTAAAACGTAACAATCCAATCCAGCAATGCAAGGTTTAAAAATCCAAATTTCTTCATAGCAAGCATCTCTTTTTTTCTGTCTGGCTCGCAAGCTCGTAGTTAACGTTATAGCATTTCACGTCTTCCGTTATACTCACTACAGTTCAACCAGATAGCCAGCGACATCCCTGACTGCTCTTTCCCCTCCCTCTTGTTTTGCGTCTACGGGTTCTCTGTTACGTCCTAACGCGTCCTCCCGATCAACTTTCTCGGGGGGGACTTTAGTCGGTTTAGTTTAGGCACTGTACAGATCCATTCATTGGTAGGCCTACAGCATGTGGATCTGTCAATCCAATGGTCACTCTATGCGCTATCAGCCATTATCGGTGACGTAATGATCCAAAGAAACAGTAGGCTACTTCGTCTGCTCTGGACTGGTTGATATCATAGACTGTAGGCCTAGGTGTCTGTGTTACGTTGTGTTTCAGTCATTAGGTTAACGTTACTGCTCTCAATCCGGCATATGTAGGCATGGTCTATATACTAATCACGCAGTTTAAAAGTAGCCTATTGCAGCTAAATGTATGGGCTTCTATTGTAATATGAAATTAATTTTCAGACGGTAGGCTGCTGTATCCAGATCCTGCACTTTACCAGTGTAGGCTACATAGACCGGGCCTACTGCGCTTGTTCAATTAACGTTCTGTAGCCTATAGATTAATTTGCGACGAGCACCGTGATTGGTTGACAATCTGAGTTCTTTGTTCGTATTTTTATTGGCTTGTAGGCCAATATCTCAAAGGATATAGATTTTGGATCTTCAAATTGCTTTGAAAAATACGTTACCAGATATTTTTATGTAGCCTACATTTCTATTTCCAACCAATCACCTGTTTCCTGCTTGTCTTAATATCTCTATATGTTAGGGCAGTTGTAGCCAACACTATCATACTTTGCTTTAGATGGCTTGGAAAATGCAACGTCTTGCAGAACTCTCAGTCCGTTCAATATCGTGACACTCCAATGTCACCGAGGGGGAGAAGTGCATTAGCCTACCGTGAGAAAGAGGGAATCACGACTTAAACACTATAGCTTCAGGACCGCCTAGAATCTTGGGGCTCATATTTGTTTATTTGCTGATCTGACGGAACTAGCCCTTATTCGGATATGGCTGAGAAATAATACAAGAAAAAACAAAAGAAAAAATAGGCTATGCTTTTGGACCATATATATGTGAATGCTCCGTTTATGTTTAGAACAAATGGCAGATAGCCTATTCCACTAGCTATAATTTAACTGCAAGTGTAAATAATTCTGATTCTACACTTGGCAGTAATGAATGAGGAGGGTGTTTTGGATGTGAAAGCACAAGCGATTCAGACAAATTTACAGGGGAGAGGAAGAAGATGTGATCTGCTGTCAATCGACGTAGTAGCTTAGAGCACGCTTCCGCGGAGCGGTCGGCTAAATGTGTTCGGTGTCATTGAGAGTCCTTGATTCAAGGTCATCTAAAGCCGCAGTGCATGCAACTAGTCCGTGTTGCATTGCGCGTTGATCTTTTCTCCACACAATATAGGGGAGCTTTTTTTACACACACACTCTCTCACTCTCTCTCTCTCTCTCTCTCTCTCTCTCTCTCACACGCACGCACACGCACACACACACACACAAATAATTATAATAATGATCATCTTTACATTAGGTTTTTAAATGGACTCTTTAAAGAGTGTAGGCTATATATATATATGTTCACTTTCATTAAATCAGTATAGCAGGAGGGTAAATGCCACTTTATAGGGGGGGGGGGGGGGTGGCTTGCTTGTGTGTGAGAGAGGTTCTAGACTGCTGTGTGGTCACACCCTATACACTGTTGTGGACAACACAAGGCCATACATTCTGGGATCCTGAAACCAACAGCACTAATATACAGCACTAATAATATACCACACCAAACCACAACTATATTGAAGGTCCAAATCCCACATAACCCTTTTAAAATAGATAGAGAGTAAAGCACAAGATTGGACCAGTTACTGGTGTATTTGTGTTCTGTTCACACACACGCAAACAAATATTTGAACATAATTTCGTACATTTTTTCTTACAAATAGCATTCTTAACATGAGGCTTCTAGTCAGCAGTTCATAGTACGAATTCAGCAGTTAAATAGATTCATAATTTATTGATGCCACTGTACTTTCGGGTGCTAAATCTGACATTTTGCATGGCAGTGTTTCTACTCCCTCTCGTGGCCATTCGGTTGTACGGCTACTTGGGGGAAGATTTATACAAATCTGTCGTCAGTGGCGTCAGTGGTCATAATCTGTCCTCGAGCTCAAGGTCACAGTCTCGACCAAGGGACATACAGATAGACGGTTCAATAATCAACTCGCGAGCCAGTTTTAACGATAAATAGGCCTAAATAAATAATAACAATTATCATAGTTACCAGCATAATACTCATAGCATCACAACAATACGTTAATAATGCACGGGAAATATATGAAAGTACAACATAATCAATAGGGTTAGACTTGTAAATGTAAATTTTGGAAATAGGAATAGTTCACACTATTTGAATGCATGCATAAATATAACGTGGAGGACACAACAAATACAGTAGCCTTCTGTATAATGGATACGGCACAAAATTATTTGGGCAGTATGCAGTATTTTTTTTAAGTGCAAAACTGTTTTACCTATTTTCACTCAAAATTAAATAGTCAATAATGATTCTAAACGCAGAAATCCAATGTAGTTCTTATTTCCAAATTTATTTGATGTCTGTGCGCTTGCGGGCGGGCTCGTGCTTGTGTTAAAGTCTGAACGTAGTGAGATGACGTGGCGGCACTCTGTCTATATTTAGATTAAATGAACTCCAAAGGAAAAAGGGGAAAGAAAAAAAATCGTAGTTATTTATAACCAAGAAAGAAAAGTTTGCAATACCACAACCAACCGCCAGAGCGGAGTAATGCCTTTTATATTTACGCGCTACCCAATGGCACGAATTGTCAATTATCTGCAAAATGTCGTATTCGAGTTGAAACAAGAAAGATTATCTCCCGATGCAACCCCTTGAACTGTCGTAATGCTTTCATAATTATTTGTACATTATTTGGGGGGGCGCGTCTCCTTTGCACGTCCGAACTCTTTCGCCCGCTCCCTAGTACTTAAAGCAACACTTTAATTTTTGTGCAATTACAGCATTGCAGCAGAAACCATAATAATGTTATAATGGGAAAGGGAGAGAGAACTGCAATAAACCCTCTTTGAAAGATTAACGATCCAGTAGTTCTGAACTGTAATTAGCAATGACACTATAAAGAGAGAGAACAGGAGAATGTGGTGGAGAAAACTGGCAAGCGAAAATGATGAAAAGTGCTGTATGAAAGAATGGGATTTAAAAGGCTAGAATGAACATGTCACAGAGAAAGAGCGGGTAAGAACAAAACGAACTCAACAGAATAAAATTAAAACAGGGAGGTAAATCATTTTTCAGCCAAGATCAGCTTCAGTGGGAATTAAAGTGTTTATTAAAGTGTTTTTTTGTACACACACACGCACACACTTGCATCTCAAGGAATGTACTGAATATGTGTTGGGTGTTGTTTTCTAAGGTGGGTGGGCGGAGAAAGCAATTTTGGATGTTGAAAATGCTGAAAATTCTTCAACGGCGTGTTAGGGTTGTGATTTATAATACATCAAAATAGATAGATAATCAGACTATATGAGATAGCCTATGTGTAATGTGCGTGTGTGTGTGTGAGAGAGAGAGAGAGAGAGAGAGCGAATTATCTTTGTTATTTGAATGATGGATACACCCACACATTCGGCACAGTAACTCTCTCTCTCTCTCTCGCTCTCTTCCTCTCCCACTTTTCAAGCTACTGCAAACCGTGTGCACACGCGGATCTCTTTCTCCCTTGAAATTTGAACGATGACAAAATGAAAATATTAGGCTACTGATTTCATCTTGGACGCAGCTTTCTTGTGCCGAAAAGGCCTGACGAGAAAGAGAGGATTTTTTCATACTTTGTACCTATAGGATGATATTCCACCTCGACTGAATAAAAATCGTCCGCTTTTTGTTCCTTTCTTTCTGCAAATCTTAGAAGCATTTTCTCCCGGCGGTAAAGTCCTTTCTCTACACAGCAGTTGAGTATATCTTTCGTTTTACGTTTCTATGTGTATTTAGCCTATAATGTCACATATCATGACCACCAGCTTCTATAACTTCTAATAATAATATCCTAGAACATACAGCCTAAAGTTTACTTTTTGAATACTTGACGGTCACATATTATGTAACTTAATTCTATAGTTCTGCGTCTAATTTGGCGAAAACGGAGCGTAACTTCCGTCATTGAAATGTTTGTCGCTAAACACTAGATCAAAAAATATATATGAAAAAATAATAATGTATTCTGGAGCGACGAGGAGGCCCTTTGTCATAAATCTGCTGCATATGCAACAGTAAAATAATTATATTAGTGCATAGATCCAGCTAATTTAATAATTTGCTTTTGTTTTAATGTGAGCGCTGAATGGTAGCCTGGCAAGCTGGTACCTCAAACCCCGTTGTTCTTATTGTAACGGTATGTTAAAGGCTAGATTCATGTCACATACGAGTTTTTCTGTTAAACAAGCCAACCTTAAGATAAATAAATGTTAAAAAAACGCATTGCCTACCATTGACGAGCTATAGCCCATGTAAAAGACGTATCTTTTTTTTTTAAAGCGCATCATAACTAATACATGCTGTGTGGATTTTTTAAAACCAGAAACTACAATAATTATTTAAAAATAAGTTATTAAAATAGGTTTACAGTGTAGTAGCCCAATTCCCCAATCTTGTGGAGCCTATTGGTAGTGAAATGAGTCAAGACAAAGAGCTGCAGCTTAGTTGATCTTTATCCTCCCAAGTTTGTAGTGTTTTAATCGTATTTTTTCTTATAATTTTACAGAAAACCAAAAACAGTTTTTCTACTTAGTAACACTGAATTCCTTTTTCATAATCGAATAAGTAAAAGGAAAATGGTTGCGTCAAAACCTCAGACAATGTGGTTCACACACCTGACCGTGCTCCTGCTCGAGCTGGTTGGTACCGCGCAAGGTTTTTCCACGTGCCAGTCTTTCGACTTGGACGATTACAAGTCTAAGCGAATTGAGGCGGTGAGGGGACAGATTCTCAGCAAGCTCCGCATTCGGGGGACACCCGAACCCGACACGAGCCCGCCACCCGAAGATGTGCCCCTTGAGGTTATGTTGCTCTATAACAGCACCCGGGAGTTGTTGAAGGAGCGCGCGCAACAGGCCGAATCGGCCTGCGAACGTGAAAGCAGCGAGGAGGATTACTATGCTAAGGAAGTACAGCGTGTGGACATGCAGCCACCTAGGATTGATACGAGTGAGTCAAAGTCACAAGCTGGATGCATTGTATTTTATTGAAGATTTCCCTCCAATTTAGAGAAACTGTCCCGGACAGCATTGTGGAAACAGAATGTGTTGTTTTATTACCTTGGTTAAATCAACCATGTACTAGATAATAAGCCAGTGGTTGTTCATGGTGTTCCTTTGTCATGCAGGTCATCCTGCAAACAATTGACAGTTTTTAGGTGTTGTTTTAAGTAGGCTACATTTATGCGAATGTATTTGGAGGCATATTAAAGCTTCACCCAAAGCATATTTGAACACGCTAACTGCGGTTCAAATCTTGTCGCTAGTGGATGGCAGCATGGATGCACACCTCCACAATAGGTAATTGTCCTACAGTAATTGTCCTGGCATTCAAAAAATTCTGTGTGTTTGCATGAAGGAGGAAGAAAATAAACCACTTTTCCGATTAAAGATTGTGATTGAATGCTCCCATCACCATCACCTTTGCTTGTTGCCAATGTTTTGTATACTTACATTCATTTATAGATTAGAAGATGTCCTTGATGTCATTTTTTGCGCTAAGTGTCATGAAATCATTATTTGTTTCAGTGAGATAGCGTATTTTTGTATCACTATGTAACAGCTATCTCTCATATACAGATGTGATCAACAGTGGCCCCCCTAGCCCATATTTTCGGCTATTGGGGTTTGATGTCACTCGGGTGGAGAGGAACTCTAGTACACTTGTCAAGGCAGAGTTCAGGATCTACCGCGTACCAAACCCCCGTGCCCGTGCTTTAGAACAGAGGATAGAGATATACCAGGTACAGAACTTGCATTCATGCACAAAACAACATGTCTACTGGATTTCCCCCCGATATTTTAGCATTGACGAAGCAGAGTGTCCTGATGTACCAGGTGTAAATGGCATTTTGTGTTGTTGTCGTTGTCTCCCTTTGCAAGCTTTTGAAGTCCCGTGATGCAGCAGCCCCTTCACAACGCTACCTTGACTCCCGCACTGTGCGTCCACGTGCCAAGGGGGCGTGGCTGTCAGTCGACATCACTGAAACTGTCCAGGAATGGCTGACACACAGAGGTCAAGAACTGATATTTCAGGGCCAAGTCAATTTACCTGGTTACGGGGACAATGCTTCTGCTTGTGTGAAAAATCACAGTACATTCTATTAAATTTTGTTGCATGTTCTTCAGTGATAAATATGTAACAATTATATACAGGATTTTTGTCATTACACTTTTGTTTGGCATGCACCCTTATCCAGACTGGTCAAAAAAGCTTTTACATTGCATCTTATCCATTTAAACGGCTGCATGTTTTACTGAGGCAATGATTTTCTTCAGTGGCCCCACCAAGGTTTTGAGCCTGCGCCACTCTAGTTCCAAGACCCTTTATTTTATCACTGCACCAACACTGCTATCTCCAACAATGTTCCGCCTTATTTTTTTCTTTTATCAGCCTCTCATTTTTGCTCTTTCTGTGAACCCACCCACCCACCCGCGCCACACAACACCCCTTACACACGCACCCGCGCCACACAACACCCCTTACACACGCACCCGCGCCACACAACACCCCTTACACACCCACCCGCACCACACAACACCCCTTACACACCCACCCGCGCCACACAACACCCCTTACACACCCACCCGCGCCACACAACACCCCTTACACACCACACAACACCCCTTACACACCCACTCGCGCCACACAACACCCCTTACACACCCACCCGCGCCACACAACACCCCTTACACACGCACCCGCGCCACACAACACCCCTTACACACCCACCCGCACCACACAACACCCCTTACACACCCACCCGCGCCACACAACACCCCTTACACACCCACCCGCGCCACACAACACCCCTTACACACCCACCCGCGCCACACAACACCCCTTACACACGCACCCGCGCCACACAACACCCCTTACACACGCACCCGCGCCACACAACACCCCTTACACACCCACCCGCGCCACACAACACCCCTTACACACCCACCCGCGCCACACAACACCCCTTACACACGCACATGCTCAAACACACTCCGCTGCTTTTCAGTCTCCCTCACTCGTGCACTCTTAATTCCTTAGATAGGAACCTGGGGCTGAAGCTAAGCGTCCACTGTCCGTGCTGCACCTTTGTCCCTTCCACCAACAACATTGTGCCCAACAAGAGCGAGGAGCTAGATGCCCGCTTTGCAGGTTGGTATGTGGTCAATGTAAAGGTTTTTGTCACTCCGATGAGTTGAACAGTGTTACAGTGCTCTGTGTGAGGCCTAGGTCACCAGATCATTTTAAAAGGATGAACTATGCCATATGTCACATGAAGTTTCTGCATTCTGGGTGGGTGGCACCGTACAGTGGACTTGCCTTGTGGCCTCACTAACAGCTTGCATCATGGGGAAATAAGGATAATGGTGGGGGTCATATTCATGTTTGAAACGGTTGAATGTTGCGGTGTTATGATGGGGCGTAACCCCTGTGTAACTGGTGTATTCTGGTTCACTCCCCAACAGGTATTGACGATGATTTAATCAAGCAGTTAAAGAAACCAGGGGCTGTCAAAGGTCAGATAGAATTTAGCACCAAGACACCCCACCTTATTCTCACTCTGCTGCCAAGTGACAGGCTGGAGAACCCTGGCAAGAAGAACCGCAAGAAGAGGGCAGCAGCTGAGAGCCCCACTTGCTCCCGGTACAATAATGCTGCTGTGTATAAATGACCAACATCCTGTTCCTAATCATTGTTAGAAAGACTTTTCACCAGAATACCCTTAAGCTTATCTTAAAACCTACCGTGTGGCACCGCCATTTTATGTAGTTAATTGTGTATGTGTTTTAGGGCTTGGCTTGTGAGTCACTTAAGGAATATCTCTGTGTGCTTTAACCTGGGCTGGCAAGTGTGTCTCTGTGACTGTTTGTCTCTTCCATTTAGTAACGCTGATCAGGGTTGCTGTCTCCGTTCATTGTACATTGATTTCCGACGTGACCTGAACTGGAAGTGGATTCATGAGCCCAAAGGCTACAAGGCTAATTTCTGTGCTGGAACCTGCCCCTACTTGTGGAGTGCAGACAATCATTACAACATGGTTAGTATTTCTCTACTCATGGCTGAATTTTATGCTGGATTGGGTCGAAGGACAGTTTTGATAGAAAGGGACTTACTTAGTTAGCAATTTGGCATCGAAATATGTATGGTCTATAATTACATTTCATAATGTTATTCTTGGCAAAGACAAAAAGTAGGAGCCCCTCCAAGAATAAGACAAAGACGTGAAATTGTATATTTTTTGTGGGCCGTCACCAAGTCGGCTTGATATTCTTTTACACGTGAATTTTAGTTAATGCACATTTCAGGGCTTCATTTTTTACATAGACATGGGGTCTCTGTCTTGAATTTGTTTTATTATTCAATTTCCCCATGCCCACAGGATACAAATTCAGCTGAATTTTATTCACGTGGTAGTAGACGTTTTTAAAACTATCGAACAATGTGCTTTTCACAACGAACGGTGCACTGTTTGCCCCAATGCCCTGTCTCAATCCCTATTTTTTTCTAAATCTGCCATGTGAACTATACAGAAAAGAGGTGTAATACGAATTCTTGTCTGTTTATTATTGAACAGAACAAGGCATAGCGCTACATGCGCCAGGGGAAATAGTAAAAGATGGACAACTGAATAATCAAATAAACAGTGGCTAGCTCTGTGCGCTCAGTATAGAATCGGTATGGCAGCAATGCATTTAACTCATATGGTATTCCACTGGCAACTGAATCCCCATCTGTTGTGCTTTTGGTTGTATGTTTTAACTAAAGTAGTCATTTGGCTTATTTAACTAGTACTTTTTGCTGTTTGCCAACAGGCTGGTGCTCTGATAGCCTTTGCTTCTTCCGGGCCTGTTTTAATTGTGTTTTTAGCTATGCCTGATTTAGGTTTACTGTAACTCCTTGAGCTAGACGGCTCACTTTTTTTTCCCGCACTCTCATATTACTGTCTTGTGTTTTTCATGAGCCCTTATTTAGAGTGAACTGTCTCTTCCTTCTAGCCCTTATTTAGAGTGCACTGTCTCTTCCTTCTAGCCCTTATTTAGAGTGCACTGTCTCTTGAGCCCTTATTTAGAGTGCACTGTCTCTTCCTTCTAGCCCTTATTTAGAGTGCACTGTCTCTTCCTTCTAGCCCTTATTTAGAGTGCACTGTCTCTTCCTTCTAGCCCTTATTTAGAGTGCACTGTCTCTTCCTTCTAGCCCTTATTTAGAGTGCACTGTCTCTTCCTTCTAGCCCTTATTTAGAGTGCACTGTCTCTTCCTTCTAGCCCTTATTTAGAGTGCACTGTCTCTTCCTTCTAGTCCTTATTTAGAGTGCACTGTCTCTTCCTTCTAGCCCTTATTTAGAGTGCACTGTCTCTTCCTTCTAGCCCTTATTTAGAGTGCACTGTCTCTTCCTTCTAGTCCTTATTTAGAGTGCAGTCTCTTCCTTCTAGCCCTTATTTAGAGTGCACTGTCTCTTCCTTCTAGCCCTTATTTAGAGTGCACTGTCTCTTCCTTCTAGCCCTTATTTAGAGTGCACTGTCTCTTCCTTCTAGCCCTTATTTAGAGTGCACTGTCTCTTCCTTCTAGCCCTTATTTAGAGTGCACTGTCTCTTCCTTCTAGCCCTTATTTAGAGTGCACTGTCTCTTCCTTCTAGCCCTTATTTAGAGTGCACTGTCTCTTCCTTCTAGCCCTTATTTAGAGTGCACTGTCTCTTCCTTCTAGCCCTTATTTAGAGTGCAGTCTCTTCCTTCTAGTCCTTATTTAGAGTGCACTGTCTCTTCCTTCTAGCCCTTATTTAGAGTGCACTGTCTCTTCCTTCTAGCCCTTATTTAGAGTGCACTGTCTCTTCCTTCTAGCCCTTATTTAGAGTGCACTGTCTCTTCCTTCTAGCCCTTATTTAGAGTGCACTGTCTCTTCCTTCTAGCCCTTATTTAGAGTGCACTGTCTCTTCCTTCTAGCCCTTATTTAGAGTGCACTGTCTCTTCCTTCTAGCCCTTATTTAGAGTGCACTGTCTATTCCATCTAGCCCTTATTTAGAGTGCACTGTCTCTTCCTTCTAGCCCTTATTTAGAGTGCACTGTCTCTTCCTTCTAGCCCTTATTTAGAGTGCACTGTCTCTTCCTTCTAGCCCTTATTTAGAGTGCACTGTCTCTTCCTTCTAGCCCTTATTTAGAGTGCACTGTCTCTTCCTTCTAGCCCTTATTTAGAGTGCACTGTCTCTTCCTTCTAGCCCTTATTTAGAGTGCACTGTCTCTTCCTTCTAGCCCTTATTTAGAGTGCACTGTCTCATGAGCCCTTATTTAGAGTGCACTGTCTCTTCCTTCTAGCCCTTATTTAGAGTGCACTGTCTCTTCCTTCTAGCCCTTATTTAGAGTGCACTGTCTCTTCCTTCTAGCCCTTATTTAGAGTGCACTGTCTCTTCCTTCTAGCCCTTATTTAGAGTGCACTGTCTCTTCCTTCTAGCCCTTATTTAGAGTGCACTGTCTCTTCCTTCTAGCCCTTATTTAGAGTGCACTGTCTCTTCCTTCTAGCCCTTATTTAGAGTGCACTGTCTCTTCCTTCTAGTCAGTGAATCACTAGAGCAAAGAAATTATTCTCCACTGTGCTTTAGCTTTTTGGCACTGTTTCATACCTGGCAAGCTCACTGGGGTGCAATAAACAGACTAAATGCTCTAACGCATTTAAAAAACCCTTTGGAAGGTGAAATATGTATATAATAAAAGTTTCCCTTATGAAGCTACACAGTTTGTGAATTAAAGGTTTATTAGCCTCCACTGACCATAGCTCAATGATAACACTCGGTTGTTACTGTATTTCGAAAGTAAAGTCTTTGTAGGGTTAGGGTTTTTGGAACTATAGTATAAATAAGCTGCAAGAATATTGACAAAGCAGGAAAGAAGCAGCATTAAGCCTCCTTAACCAACCAGGCATTCTCTTCATGACTGGTCCTAGTAGTATTTTTTTAAATGATACAGATTTAAATAAAAAAATTTTTTTGCAAAAAAGCAGTCTTCCATTTTTCAATGCGTTACAAGCAAGTTAGGTAGTCCATCATATTTAAACTCTAATTGACACAGCCAGAGACCAATCAATCACATATTGTTTGAACGCCAGCCAATATCCGAAATTCTGAGATAAAAAGACAGTTGGTAAAAAATGTTAACCACACCGCTGCCTGTAACAATGACTGTACAAACTGCACTTTATAACTTTGTTTTTATAGACGGCCTCTTTAACAGCCTGCCTCTCACTCTCACACTTTCTCTCACAGATCTTGCCCCTTTACAACAAACTGAACCCTGAGGCGTCCGCCTCCCCGTGCTGTGTTCCTCAGGAGCTGGAGCCCCTCACCATTGTGTACTTCATGGGCCGCACGCCGCGCGTTGAGCAGCTCTCCAACATGGTGGTCAAGTCCTGCAAGTGCCGCTGATGTAGGGCAGGAGGCTTAGAAGAAGTGGGGAAGGGTGTGTGTGGTGACGGTGGTAGGTGAAGGGAGAGGGTGAGGCTGACGGAAGTACTGAGTGAGGTAAGGGGAGGCAAAGGATGAAGGGATGGTGTTCCAACATGCTGCAGCGCTGGGCTGACATTGAGGCAGAGGCTAGATTAGCAACATGAATCAAAGGTTCTGCAGACAGATGGAATGGGGGAGAGAGAGAATATGGAGGTTCAGCTGGGAGGCATTACTTTGAGGGTTTTTCTGTCTCACACCTTACTTTTTACTGTACATTGACAGCATAACATATTTACAAAAAATGTAACTGGCTACAGTTGCCAAGGAAGTGCAAACAGTCCTCAAACATTCAGCTTTAACAGAAGCAATATCTGGTCCATTTGAGATAAGTATTCCTACAATAATCCTGTAGTACTGTAGCATAAACCAGATTTGGTTTCTGTATGACGTGGCCATGGTTATAACAAGCAACAATTTCTGCACGTTTATCAAAATTACACTGTAAAAATATAGTTTTTTTTCTGCAATTAATATTTCCTGCTTAACCAGTCACACTAAGGTATGGAGCATTGCTGGAATTATGTTTGGTTAAGTTAAGAGTGGGAAAAGGTTTTAAAAAAGTAAATAAACCAGGTTTTTAAAAAATAAACTTTTCCCAGAACTATTCACCTTGCTTCTCCAAACAAATTCAACCAAATTACGTTGTTTAGTCCACGCTCTGAAAAAAATATTCAGATATAAACAATGAACAGTGCAGAGTACACCACGACAATAATTTGCCATGTAGATAAACAGCTCACAGCTGCATCGTAGACAGTTCGTTCTTAAAATGCTTTTACAACTCAACAAAATGGTGAAGGGTGAATTTTCTTGCCAGACAGAATGGGACAGTGTGTTCATCTTCCTGAATACTGTATACGCTCTCTGAAACTGTAAATAGTTTAGCCAGTCAAAATAAAGTGGTATTTATGTTCAACACGTGTCATTTTCTATATTATACATCAGTGTGTGAGTAGTGGTAGTGGTGGCTGGAGGAGTGGGGGGAGGGGGGTAACTTTACCCTAGGCCCAGAAATATGAAGTGCATGTTGTTATAAATAAAGTTTTGAGAAATTTGGAAAATCATCCAGTTAATATTCTGAAGTATTTGAATTACATAATGTTGCTACGGACAGAACTGAGAGTAAGTAAGCATGGAGAACCGGCCAGTGAGCAAGTTCAGCTCTTAATGGCTTGAGGTTAGATGGCCAAAGAGACAGAGAAGAAACGACAGTAAAGTAAAAATAAATACAGAAAGAATGGCCCGGCCAATGCAGTGATTCAGACCCAACCAGCACAAAAGAAAGGGCTCAGAATAAAATTCTGGAATAATTTTGAACTATTTGCCTGTTAAGCAATGTAATATAAACACATTATTTTAATAAATGCTTATTATACTAAATCATATTAAATCTAAGACTGTTAGACCCATTCAAAAGATTTGAGTTGGGTAAATTATTGCTCATCTCTGATGAGATGAATTTCATGTCAAAAAGGTCTTATAAATAAGATAACAGTGAGTTAGATATTTATTATTGAATTATGCTTAACTACGTTTTAAAAACCAGACTGTAGCTTTCCTTACAATGGCATTAAACAAGAAACCAATACCACTTGATAAAGTATCATTGTAACAAGTTACCAAGATTGAAATTCAGGTTCACCCAGTGCAAAGAGCATAGGCCTACTTTACCTACAACTGGAAGCCAAGGGCAGTAGAGACGGGTGGATGCAGAAGCGTGGCTTAAAGACAGGGCCCTGCCAGCTCGCTGTGGTCGGGGTTCGAAGATTTTCGGCGTAAACAGGATGTGAGCGATTCCCAGACACCAACCGCTCATGGAAAGCCAGATTTATACGTTTGGGTAGTAGGGTTTGTGGTGTGGAAAGAGAGGAAGAGAAAGAAGGAGAGAAAAAGTTAGTGAGTCAGACAACACTGTGGGTTAGTTGCCATTTATGGATGTCAGAATGTTTACATATGTATCTGTACAGTATCAACGACAGTGTGCTGTAGGCTAGTCAGAGGAGGTGTATGTGTGATTCTGCATGCCTGCTAACCATAAGGCTGGTGTTATTTCAGGAGTCCAATCATGGTATTTCATGCAGTCAATGGCCTCAGCATATTCAGTGCTTGCAAATTTACATTTTGCACATTCATAGAGCCATTTTTGACAGGACCAACTTAAGTAGCAGCTATATTTCTTATTTTGGGATGCAACAAACGCATACCTCGGATTCATCCACCATAATCACTACATCATGCTGCTGTCTTTCAGTTCTAGATGTGTTCACATGTGTGAGTGTATTTGTGTCTGCTTTGTGAATGTGTACCTCTCTGCCTAAATGTTTATTTTCCTGTGATGTTGTGTCTGGCTTCGCTGTGGGTCAGCAGGTGAAAGAGAAACAGAGAGTGGGTTCTTGTGTGTGACTAACAGAGGAGCATTCATGCTGACCAATGCCCCCCCCTTCACTCTGTTGCTCTGCAAAAACAACCTGACTGTTTACAAGACAGGAAGGTGGGAAGGTGAGATGGGGTGGGGGCGTGTAACTCTCATATGAGCTGTCCATGGTAAAAGCTGTGAATAGATTGGGGCCAGACTTTGTGGTTTGTTTGAAGGGTGTGATGTGCGTTTGGTGGGTGGGTTTTGGTTAGTGTACCTTGTATACCCGGAAAGGTGAACTCTGAAATATAGTGAACTACATTGTTCCAGTTAATATCTAGACACACTGATACTGAAGGAGCAAATGCAGACCTTCAAGTCATCTGCAGAAGAAACAATGGGGGGTGTAAGTATTAGGGAGGAGGGTGGGGCAACGTTCACCTGAGGATATTTGTTTTAGAGTATAGGGTAGGAGAAAGTTGCATGAGATTTGGTGTGCTTGAGGGATATGCTGTATAGTAAGTGTTTCTGTTACATTATAGGCACCCATACCAAGGGTGCCTATACCATTTTAGGTAACTTTAATCCAGCAAGGAATACCAACTCAGTAGACCTGTGTGTAAAGGGACAAAGAGTAATTAAACAGACAGATTAGAGAGATAGAATTAATTGGGGATAGGCAAGAAATTCTGCCAGGCTGAACATAAAGTTATTTTGCCTTAATGATGACACTAAATACAATAAAACTGTCAGGTTGGCAACCCATAGGTTCACACATATTTTCTCTTGTTTTATAATGTCTTGCTTATGGAAATGTGACCAACCTGTTTTACTGGTAGCGTAATGCTTTAAAACAATCCACTTTCCCAGAAAGTGAAAAGTGCGATTTACAGCAGGGGAAACAGACCTGCTCCTGCATGAAGTTAAAGCACACATGCAGAGAATGGCGTCACAATTAATTGTGAATGAATTGTGTAACGTGCTGCAAATTTGTTTTCGTTTCTAATTAGCCGCTTCGTTTTCTTTAAAATCTTTTGTTCAGTTATGGAATAACTTGTGAAATTAGCGGGGTTTTAATAAACTGAGAGCATGGAAACTAATTTTAAAAAATATGAAGGACGAAGAATAGCTAAGGTTACAATTCAGTTAACATGGTGACATTTTTCTCCGTTTTTTAACCATAGGCTATCGAAAAAATCTTATGCACAGCGAATCCGTTGTAGCCTAGCCTATTTGAAAAACAATTAATGCAATATTCACTGGACAAGGTTTTGAACTTTTTTCAGTCAAAACCATTAAATTTACTGACAGGCTGTAGACATAGACAGCTGTGTTGTAATGACATCTGAAGCGCATTTTCTAACTCAAATGTCTGTCTATTGCAGTGCGCGAGTTTTCCATTGAATGACAATTCGCGCATTTCCATTCATTCCACAGGCAAGACAAGTTAAGTTTGCAACACGGTCCCAGCGTGACCTGACGTCCGCTGTTAGTTATCCAATCATTTCGCGTGGAAATACGAAACTAAGGGTCATAAAACTCAAACAGATAAGACTGAAGAATTCCAGTCTGTCACCCCCACTTCTTCTCTATTCTACTTCATTTTGCTGTGTGTCAGCAACACAGAGCTGCAGCGGCATCAGAAAGGCCGCGGAAAGAGACACAATCGACGTTAGCTTGCCTACCGGCATAGAACTAAATTAACGCATCTTCGACCGAGGTGCGTTCCAGCCACGGACAAACACGCAAACCAAGCGATAACCAGACGACGTGGACTGGGCCGATCAGGAGAAATCCCAACTGAGATAAGAAAGGCCAAAGGAGACGCGCTGGTGGCTATCCACCTCACGGACAAGCCAGCTGTAATCAACTGACCGCGGACTTCAGTAAGACTGATCAAACATCCCAGGCATAGTTTAGAATTTTAGTCGGAATTGTTTATCGGTAAATTTGATTGTATCTCGACTTTGTGTGATAATAGCTATACAAATGTTTTTACGTTGGCTAGACTATATTGTTTTATAGCTAATGTGGTAACGTTAGTACTGTTAACTAAGCAAAGCAGGCCTCCCGGTTTGCTCATCTAACCTAACATTTACTAATATTCGTGTGATCGGATCTCATTTTAATTTACTGTCTTTCCTGGCCGAAGTGCGTGAACTTATGTATAGTAACGTTAGATCTAGAACATTTATCTAGAGATCACTAACCATAACTTGGCTGCTCAACTAACTAGCTTACTCCACGTGATTCCTTTATTCCCTGAATGCACACGTGGCACGCACACACACACGCACGCACACAAATGTGCATACCGACACAAAGGCTCCAATGCGCACACAACATATCGGTTTCGTAGAATGTAATATTTCTGTTTTCCTTGTTTAATAAATCTATTTTTGTTAAACCTGGTGTCTGTTTTGATGTCATGTGAACACAACCTAATCATTAGAACATAATACCTTCAACCCTTATGAATTATTAGTGCTTTGATGGTAAATTGAAGTAGTAGTAATTATAATCCGTAATAATCAAATGAGACTGATTTAATTTTAACCCAATTTAAGAATAATAAGAGTAAACCTCATTATTCCAGTTATTGCCTATATTTCTGGCATCCCATGTAAGAGTTTTATATAGAGGCATATTCTTTACATTTATGGTGCCCTGGTGTGAGGATTTATACATATTCTCTACATTTATTGGCGCCCCGTCCGAGGATATTCTCTACATTAATTGGTGCCTGGGTGAAGACTGGTAAGACTGATGTTTTATTTGTCTATCACCACTACTGCTAAATGTATATGTAAACACCTTGCATGAGTAATACTCCACATGTAAGAATATAGAAGCATATTACTTACAGGTGTTTTCAACAAAGTTTTCAATAGATATAGCCATTGTCCCGTAACAGAAGACTGTCCTCCCGGAAGATTAGGCTACTGGAACTATTGGCAAATCCAGGATAATTGCGAATAGTCTATACATGTAACCTTACACGTCCCATCGCACATCGCCTGGATGTTGATGGAGTGGGCTGAAAGCAATTTAATTCTGCATTCCCCTTCGCTGAGGGACAGGACTATGTGGTTTTTGACCTATGGACCCTTTTATTATTATGCATTTTTTGATATAGCCTAGACAATAATAATATTTTCCATGTAATCTTCATATTTTAGTCATGCTTGTGCGCGTCCCCGTGTGTAACAGAGGAGGGTGTACGCGCGTTGTGCACACGCCTATGTAGACGCACTTATATGCTCCGTTAAAATAACATGTAAACAACTGCGACATGACTTTAGACCAGGTTTGTGGTGGTTTTAGCGCAAGCGCTTTCTGCTGGCTCAAGATAGCAATACGCCAAAAATTATTCTGGCCACTCATCTTAAGACCAACATGCCCAGTTCACTTGCAAGGGGCGCAAGAATACATGGTATTTAAACGACGTGAGCGCTAGGCGTTATAATGAACCCAGCGCCAGGTGTAAGATAGCAAAGACACTTGCGTTTGGTTAGCGCCGCTTAGCGCCGGGTGTAAGATAGGGCCCCATGTTTGAAACTGGATCCATGAGAAAGTATTGTTACATTCTACTTATGCAATTATTATATTTTTATTATATTTTTTCTGCAGCATCTGTGCTGAATATGTCTGCACTGATGGTCTAGTGCTTTTTCAATTCTATTATGGCTGTTTTCTTTTTAAAATTTTTATTGTTTATGCGAGAATTTGCATTTGCCTTGCCAAATGTGCAAGGCTGTGCACTGGCTCTGCCTCTGCCTCTGCTGTCTTATGGAAATGCTTTGCCCCCTCCTTTTTGGACATTATCCCGGGCACACAGGGTTGCACAAAGGTTTCCATCTCCCTCTTTTTTGTGAGGGAAATGTATGGCATACGTACAGGTCTCTGACAGTATTAAGTGAATATAAGTTAAGTGATAGAATGTATCTTACGTTTTCAAAAAAAATTGTTAATGCATGGTGAAAACAAAAACCTAGTCATTATGCAAAGGTATACATATCTACCAGGAATTTCAGTGCCACATGCCATAATAAATTTACTCTCGTATCTTGAAAATTACTATTATCTAGAATAATGAGTAGCCATCTAGAATAAATACATGTTATCTTGATTATTAAGGGATGCCAAATGCCTGGTTGACTAACCCTGTTTTATTGTTTCATGTCTTTGCATCCTTAAAGATCCTAAAGAAGTACTATAGTTCCATAAAAATACTGCACTGTTCACGGATTTATGCATAACTTTAATATAATAATACAAGTAGATTTTTAGGAAATCTATGATAGTTGTGTATTTATAAAAAACATATGTTCTTCCAAGTCAGCAACATTAATAATAATAAAAATGGCTGATGCATCTTATAGCTTAATTAAAAAAATAAAAATAATTGCTTAGAATATACAGTATATTTCTGCACTACTAAACATTATGTACGTATATCAGATATAAATTGATTTAGAAAATTAAATAGCTTATTTTTATTAAGAAAAAAGCGAGCGAGAAGGGGAAGCAGACATAATTTAATTATAGTGATGAGCACTATTACATTACAGGCATTTAGCAGACGCTCTTATCCAGAGCAACTTACAGAACATCTTATTGCATTTATCCATTCCAATACTGCTGGATATATACTGAAGCAAGTACAAGGGTACAACGGCAGTGTCCTACCTGGGAATCGAACCTGCAACCTTTCGGTTACAAGTCCAGTTCCTTAACCATTATACTACAATGCCACCTATTAGATCATTACCACTCCGCAAGCTCCAGTTCGCTCCGGTACGCTCAGCCTAGAATATTTTTCTTCTGCTAATAGTTCTAATTTCAACAAAAAAAGATGGAGACAAAGGTTACAAGTGTAACATAAACTAAGAAACCTTCCTACTACAACCCTGTGCAACATTGCTACAATATTGCTATACATGCAAACAGTTAATATTGTTCAATTTCTTAACCTTTGCAATAAAAATATGTTTGTTAATGTGAAAAGAACAATAAAAGAAGCATAGCATTTGCACAATAGTTTTGTCAAAAATTAATATTAATTTAATATTGTGGAATCTCTTAGCCTGTGCAATAAAAAGACGTTATTTTATGTGAAAAGTATATTCTTAGGATAATGTGCATGTTGTTATTGTCAAAAATAAATGTTATGAAATGGTGGGGCTCAAACTACTGTATTGGCTTGTGTCGGCTTACTGATCTTGGTCCTCTGCATAATTCAAACAGTTAACAATTAATATTGTGACATTGTTAGCCTTTGCTATAAACATAACTTATTTTATGTTAAAAAAAACATTATTAGCATAACATGCACATTGTGCACATCAAAAATAAATGTTAGGAACAGGTGGGGATCAAACTGACAACCAACTATATGGTAGCACAGCGCCTCAACAAATAAGCTACAGGCCCTTTCACAGTTTGTATGTATTTTATTTAACCCCTTTGTGCATAGGCTTAATTTGACCCATTTTTGTCTATTTTGTACTGTTCTGTGTAAAGCTTTATAACTCCAGATATCAATGTAACGCAAACACCAATAATGGCTTAAATTAAAGAAGACCCTGGTACGAATTATTATCAAGCCTTAAGTTAAACTACTTTCATAACTATACTTTCTTAAATTATGGGCAGTGAATGCACAACCCTTGGTGAAAAACAAAGTTATACCACTCTAGTTTACAGTGAACATCTGAGAGTCAAATATGTGACTGTGGTAGGGGGGCGTGGTTTTAGGCGCAGCTAGCAAGAGTTGTGTATTTATAAAAAACATATGTTCTTCCATGTGCCGGTGTTGTGTCGAATTCTGTTCCCCCACGAAATCATGTTTCCCCTAGCGTTGCTGCGCAGTTATTTCAGGAAATAGCGTAACGTGCGCGCGACCTGAAATCAGCTCGCTCCCAGGGAGGAATGCTCGTGCCACTTACGCGAATCTCAGTTTGTATAGGCTACGTTTTAAGCGATTTGTTCTTTTGCGACTAGGAAATATTAAGATCAGAAGCCGCGATATGCATGTCAGCCTATACGTAAAACAGTGAAATACGTTCAGAAAAGCAGCAAGTGTTCTGGTGGCTTTGTCGTCAGTTTGTATGGTGTCAGTGACTTGGTTAGTAAAAACATTCGTTCGCTTAGTCTTGTAACGTGTACGTTACATAACCGACTGTATAAAATATATATGTAGCCCAATAAACATGATCAGACTGTTTATGAGTAAGATATACAATAAACGTCATACTACAGTTATTTTGACCTTGTCTGAGTATATTATTATTAGTAGCCTATTGTCATTATTATTCCTACGAGTAGAAGAGGATGTGGTTGGGTATTAATGATGGTGGTATTACGAATAGTGGTAACGTTAGTGGTAGCTAAAAGATACGTGATGCTACAGTTATTTTCTTTATCTGGCATGAGTATATTTTTGCATTTTATATGTGTGTGTGTATATATATGTATATGGATACATGTATATATGCAATATATATATATATACATACACAGTATATATGAGTGTGTGTGTGTGTGTGTGTGTGTGAAAAATGCTATATATAAAGTGAATTAATTATTAATAGTAAACATTATTGTTATTAGTAGCAGTATTACATTACATTACAGTTATTTGGCAAACACTTTTATCCAAAGTGATGTACAATAAAGGTTACATTCAACAAACTAATACTGGTAATGCATCACCCAAAATAGTCAATTCACCAAGTTTCACAATTTTACCATCTAATCTGTCCGTTTCCAGAGGGGGAACGGGATCTGACGGCTGAATTTAAACCCATCAGATACCGTGCCCCCTATGATTCTGCAGAAAGGAAGGTCTCACATACACCAAACTAATAGTGGTGACTCATCTAACCATATAGAGATAATTCACCAAGTTTCACCATCTTACCACCTTATCTGTCCGTTTCCATGGGGGGAACGGGATCTGACAGCTGAATTTAAACCCATCAGATTCCGTGCCCCCTATGATTTTGCAGAAAGGAAGGTCTCACATACACCAAACTAATAGTGGTAACTCATCTAACCATATAGAGACAATTCACCAAGTTTCACCATCTTACCACCTTATCTGTCCGTTTCCATAGGGGGAACGGGATCTGACAGCTGAATTTGAACCCATCAGATTCCGTGCCCCCTATGATTTTGCAGAAAGGAAGGTCTCACATACACCAAACTAATAGTGGTAACTCATCTCCCCATATAGAGATAATTCACCAAGTTTCACCATCTTACCATCTTATATGTCCGTTTCCATAGGGGGAACGGGATCTGACAGCTGAATTTAAACCCATCAGATTCCGTGCCCCCTATGATTCTGCAGAAAGGAAGGGCTCACATACACCAAACTAATACTAGTAACTCATCTAACCATATAGAGATGATTCACCAAGTTTCACCATCTTACCACCTTATCTGTCCGTTTCCATAGGGGGAACGGGATCTGACAGCTGAATTTAAACCCATCAGATTCCGTGCCCCCTATGATTTTGCAGAAAGGAAGGTCTCACATACACCAAACTAATAGTGGTAACTCATCTAACCATATAGAGACAATTCACCAAGTTTCACCATCTTACCACCTTATCTGTCCGTTTCCATAGGGGGAACGGGATCTGACAGCTGAATTTAAACCCATCAGATTCCGTGCCCCCTATTATTTTGCAGAAAGGAAGGTCTCACATACATCAAACTAATAGTGGTAACTCATCTAACCATATAGAGATAATTCACCAAGTTTCACCATCTTACCACCTTATCTGTCCGTTTCCATAGGGGAAACGGGATCTGACAGCTGAATTTAAACCCATCAGATTCCGTGCCCCCTATGATTTTGCAGAAAGGAAGGTCTCACATACACCAAACTAATAGTGGTAACTCATCTCCCCATATAAAGATAATTCACCAAGTTTCACCATCTTACCATCTTATCTGTCCGTTTCCATAGGGGGAACGGGATCTGACAGCTGAATTTAAACCCATCAGATTCCGTGCCCCCTATGATTTTGCAGAAAGGAAGGTCTCACATACACCAAACTAATAGTGGTAACTCATCTAACCATATAGAGATAATTCACCAAGTTTCACCATCTTACCACCTTATCTGTCCGTTTCCATAGGGGGAACGGGATCTGACAGCTGAATTTGAACCCATCAGATTCTGTGCCCCCTATGATTTTGCAGAAAGAAAGGTCTCACATACACCAAACTAATAGTGGTAACTCATCTAACCATATAGAGATAATTCACCAAGTTTCATTATCTTACCACCTTATCTGTCCATTTCCATAGGGGGAACGGGATCTGACAGCTGAATTTAGGCCTGTCAGATACCGTGCCCCCTATGATTTTGCAGAAAGGAAGGTCTCACATACACCAAACTAATAGTGGTAACTCATCTAACCATATAGAGATGATTCACCAAGTTTCATTATCTTACCACCTTATCTGTCCGTTTCCATAGGGGGAACGGGATCTGACAGCTGAATTTAAACCCATCAGATTCCGTGCCCCCTATGATTTTGCAGAAAGGAAGGTCTCACATACACCAAACTAATAGTGGTAACTCATCTAACCATATAGAGACAATTCACCAAGTTTCACCATCTTACCACCTTATCTGTCCGTTTCCATAGGGGGAACGGGATCTGACAGCTGAATTCAGGCCTGTCAGATTCCGTGCCCCCTATTATTTTGCAGAAAGGAAGGTCTCACATACACCAAACTAATAGTGGTAACTCATCTAACCATATAGAGATAATTCACCAAGTTTCACCATCTTACCACCTTATCTGTCCGTTTCCATAGGGGGAACGGGATCTGACAGCTGAATTCAGGCCTGTCAGAAACCGTGCCCCCTATGATTTTGCAGAAAGGAAGGTCTCACATACACCAAACTAATAGTGGTAACTCATCTAACCATATAGAGATAATTCACCAAGTTTCATTATCTTACCACCTTATCTGTCCGTTTCCATAGGGGGAACGGGATCTGACAGCTGAATTTAGGCCTGTCAGATACCGTGCCCCCTATGATTTTGCAGAAAGGAAGGTCTCACATACACCAAACTAATAGTGGTAACTCATCTAACCATATAGAGATGATTCACCAAGTTTCATTATCTTACCACCTTATCTGTCCGTTTCCATAGGGGGAACGGGATCTGACAGCTGAATTTAAACCCATCAGATTCCGTGCCCCCTATGATTCTGCAGAAAGGAAGGTCTCACATACACCAAACTAATACTAGTAACCCATCTAACCATATAGAGATAATTCACCAAGTTTCACGATCTTACCACCTTATCTGTCCGTTTCCATAGGGGGAACGGGATCTGACAGCTGAATTTGAACCCATCAGATTCCGTGCCCCCTATGATTTTGCAGAAAGGAAGGTCTCACATACACCAAACTAATAGTGGTAACTCATCTCCCCATATAGAGATAATTCACCAAGTTTCATTATCTTACCACCTTATCTGTCCGTTTCCATAGGGGGAACGGGATCTGACAGCTGAATTCAGGCCTGTCAGATTCCGTGCCCCCTATGATTTTGCAGAAAGGAAGGTCTCACATACACCAAACTAATAGTGGTAACTCATCTAACCATATAGAGATAATTCACCAAGTTTCATTATCTTACCACCTTATCTGTCCGTTTCCATAGGGGGAACGGGATCTGACAGCTGAATTTAGGCCTGTCAGATACCGTGCCCCCTATGATTTTGCAGAAAGGAAGGTCTCACATACACCAAACTAATAGTGGTAACTCTCTCCCCATATAGAGATGATTCACCAAGTTTCATTATCTTACCACCTTATCTGTCCGTTTCCATAGGGGGAACGGGATCTGACAGCTGAATTTATTCCTTTTTGATTCCGTGCCCCCTATGATTTTGCAGAAAGGAAGGTCTCACATACACCAAACTAATAGTGGTACCTCATCTAACCATATAGAGACAATTCACCAAGTTTCACCATCTTACCACCTTATCTGTCCGTTTCCATAGGGGGAACGGGATCTGACAGCTGAATTTGAACCCATCAGATTCCGTGCCCCCTATGATTTTGCAGAAAGGAAGGTCTCACATACACCAAACTAATAGTGGTAACTCATCTCCCCATATAGAGATAATTCACCAAGTTTCATTATCTTACCACCTTATCTGTCCGTTTCCATAGGGGGAACGGGATCTGACAGCTGAATTTAAACCCATCAGATTCCGTGCCCCCTATGATTTTGCAGAAAGGAAGGTCTCACATACACCAAACTAATAGTGGTAACTCATCTAACCATATAGAGATAATTCACCAAGTTTCATTATCTTACCACCTTATCTGTCCGTTTCCATAGGGGGAACGGGATCTGACAGCTGAATTTAAACCCATCAGATTCCGTGCCCCCTATGATTTTGCAGAAAGGAAGGTCTCACATACACCAAACTAATAGTGGTAACTCATCTAACCATATAGAGACAATTCACCAAGTTTCACCATCTTACCACCTTATCTGTCCGTTTCCATAGGGGGAACGGGATCTGACAGCTGAATTTAAACCCATCAGATTCCGTGCCCCCTATGATTTTGCAGAAAGGAAGGTCTCACATACACCAAACTAATAGTGGTAACTCATCTCCCCATATAGAGATAATTCACCAAGTTTCATTATCTTACCACCTTATCTGTCCGTTTCCATAGGGGGAACGGGATCTGACAGCTGAATTTAAACCCATCAGATTCCGTGCCCCCTATGATTTTGCAGAAAGGAAGGTCTCACATACACCAAACTAATAGTGGTAACTCATCTAACCATATAGAGATAATTCACCAAGTTTCATTATCTTACCACCTTATCTGTCCGTTTCCATAGGGGGAACGGGATCTGACAGCTGAATTTAAACCCATCAGATTCCGTGCCCCCTATGATTTTGCAGAAAGGAAGGTCTCACATACACCAAACTAATAGTGGTAACTCATCTAACCATATAGAGATAATTCACCAAGTTTCATTATCTTACCACCTTATCTGTCCGTTTCCATAGGGGGAACGGGATCTGACAGCTGAATTTAAACCCATCAGATTCCGTGCCCCCTATGATTTTGCAGAAAGGAAGGTCTCACATACACCAAACTAATAGTGGTAACTCATCTAACCATATAGAGATAATTCACCAAGTTTCATTATCTTACCACCTTATCTGTCCGTTTCCATAGGGGGAACGGGATCTGACAGCTGAATTTAAACCCATCAGATTCCGTGCCCCCTATGATTTTGCAGAAAGGAAGGTCTCACATACACCAAACTAATAGTGGTAACTCATCTAACCATATAGAGATAATTCACCAAGTTTCATTATCTTACCACCTTATCTGTCCGTTTCCATAGGGGGAACGGGATCTGACAGCTGAATTTAAACCCATCAGATTCCGTGCCCCCTATGATTTTGCAGAAAGGAAGGTCTCACAAACACCAAACTAATAGTGGTAACTCATCTCCCCATATAGAGATAATTCACCAAGTTTCATTATCTTACCACCTTATCTGTCCGTTTCCATAGGGGGAACGGGATCTGACAGCTGAATTTAAACCCATCAGATTCCGTGCCCCCTATGATTCTGCAGAAAGGAAGGTCTCACATACACCAAACTAATAGTGGTAACTCATCTAACCATATAGAGATAATTCACCAAGTTTCATTATCTTACCACCTTATCTGTCCGTTTCCATAGGGGGAACGGGATCTGACAGCTGAATTTAAACCCATCAGATTCCGTGCCCCCTATGATTTTGCAGAAAGGAAGGTCTCACATACACCAAACTAATAGTGGTAACTCATCTAACCATATAGAGATAATTCACCAAGTTTCACCATCTTACCACCTTATCTGTCCGTTTCCATAGGGGGAACGGGATCTGACAGCTGAATTCAGGCCTGTCAGAAACCGTGCCCCCTATGATTTTGCAGAAAGGAAGGTCTCACATACACCAAACTAATAGTGGAACCATATAGAGATAATTCACCAAGTTTCATTATCTTACCACCTTATCTGTCCGTTTCCATAGGGGAACGGGATCTGACAGCTGAATTCAGGCCTGTCAGAAACCGTGCCCCCTATGATTTTGCAGAAAGGAAGGTCTCACATACACCAAACTAATAGTGGTAACTCATCTAACCATATAGAGATAATTCACCAAGTTTCATTACCACCTTATCTGTCCGTTTCCATAGGGGGAACGGGATCTGACAGCTGAATTCAGGCCTGTCAGAAACCGTGCCCCCTATGATTTTGCAGAAAGGAAGGTCTCACATACACCAAACTAATAGTGGTAACTCATCTAACCATATAGAGATAATTCACCAAGTTTCATTATCTTACCACCTTATCTGTCCGTTTCCATAGGGGGAACGGGATCTGACAGCTGAATTCAGGCCTGTCAGAAACCGTGCCCCCTATGATTTTGCAGAAAGGAAGGTCTCACATACACCAAAATAATAAACTCAACTAACCATATAGAGATAATTCACCAAGTTTCATTATCTTACCACCTTATCTGTCATTTCCATAGGGGGAACGGGATCTGACAGCTGAACCGTGCCCCCTATGATTTTGCAGAAAGGAAGGTCTCACATACACCAAACTAATAGTGGTAACTCATCTAACCATATAGAGATAATTCACCAAGTTTCATTATCTTACCACCTTATCTGTCCGTTTCCATAGGGGGAACGGGATCTGACAGCTGAATTTAAACCCATCAGATTCCGTGCCCCCTATGATTTTGCAGAAAGGAAGGTCTCACATACACACCAAACTAATAGTGGTAACTCATCTAACCATAGAGATAATTCACCAAGTTTCATTATCTTACCACCTTATCTGTCCGTTTCCATAGGGGGAACGGGATCTGACAGCTGAATTTAAACCCATCAGATTCCGTGCCCCCTATGATTTGCAGAAAGGAAGGTCTCACATACACCAAACTAATAGTGGTAACTCATCTATAGAGATAATTCACCAAGTTTCATTATCTTACCACCTTATCTGTCCGTTTCCATAGGGGGAACGGGATCTGACAGCTGAATTTAAACCCATCAGATTCCGTGCCCCCTATGATTTTGCAGAAAGGAAGGTCTCACATACACCAAACTAATAGTGGTAACTCATCTCCCCATATAGAGATGATTCACCAAGTTTCATTATCTTACCACCTTATCTGTCCGTTTCCATAGGGGGAACGGGATCTGACAGCTGAATTTAAACCCATCAGATTCCGTGCCCCCTATGATTTTGCAGAAAGGAAGGTCTCACATACACCAAACTAATAGTGGTAACTCATCTAACCATATAGAGATAATTCACCAAGTTTCACCATCTTACCACCTTATCTGTCCGTTTCCATAGGGGGAACGGGATCTGACAGCTGAATTTAAACCCATCAGATTCCGTGCCCCCTATGATTTTGCAGAAAGGAAGGTCTCACATACACCAAACTAATAGTGGTAACTCATCTCCCCATATAGAGATAATTCACCAAGTTTCATTATCTTACCACCTTATCTGTCCGTTTCCATAGGGGGAACGGGATCTGACAGCTGAATTTAGGCCTGTCAGATACCGTGCCCCCTATGATTTTGCAGAAAGGAAGGTCTCACATACACCAAACTAATAGTGGTAACTCATCTAACCATATAGAGATAATTCACCAAGTTTCATTATCTTACCACCTTATCTGTCCGTTTCCATAGGGGGAACGGGATCTGACAGCTGAATTTAAACCCATCAGATTCCGTGCCCCCTATGATTTTGCAGAAAGGAAGGTCTCACATACACCAAACTAATAGTGGTAACTCATCTAACCATATAGAGATAATTCACCAAGTTTCACCATCTTACCACCTTATCTGTCCGTTTCCATAGGGGGAACGGGATCTGACAGCTGAATTTAAACCCATCAGATTCCGTGCCCCCTATGATTTTGCAGAAAGGAAGGTCTCACATACACCAAACTAATAGTGGTAACTCATCTCCCCATATAGAGATAATTCACCAAGTTTCATTATCTTACCACCTTATCTGTCCGTTTCCATAGGGGGAACGGGATCTGACAGCTGAATTTAAACCCATCAGATTCCGTGCCCCCTATGATTTTGCAGAAAGGAAGGTCTCACATACACCAAACTAATAGTGGTAACTCATCTCCCCATATAGAGATAATTCACCAAGTTTCACCATCTTACCACCTTATCTGTCCGTTTCCATAGGGGGAACGGGATCTGACAGCTGAATTTAAACCCATCAGATTCCGTGCCCCCTATGATTTTGCAGAAAGGAAGGTCTCACATACACCAAACTAATAGTGGTAACTCATCTCCCCATATAGAGACAATTCACCAAGTTTCACCATCTTACCACCTTATCTGTCCGTTTCCATAGGGGGAACGGGATCTGACAGCTGAATTTAAACCCATCAGATTCCGTGCCCCCTATGATTTTGCAGAAAGGAAGGTCTCACATACACCAAACTAATAGTGGTAACTCATCTCCCCATATAGAGATAATTCACCAAGTTTCACCATCTTACCACCTTATCTGTCCGTTTCCATAGGGGGAACGGGATCTGACAGCTGAATTTAAACCCATCAGATTCCGTGCCCCCTATGATTTTGCAGAAAGGAAGGTCTCACATACACCAAACTAATAGTGGTAACTCATCTAACCATATAGAGATAATTCACCAAGTTTCATTATCTTACCACCTTATCTGTCCGTTTCCATAGGGGGAACGGGATCTGACAGCTGAATTTAAACCCATCAGATTCCGTGCCCCCTATGATTTTGCAGAAAGGAAGGTCTCACATACACCAAACTAATAGTGGTAACTCATCTAACCATATAGAGATAATTCACCAAGTTTCATTATCTTACCACCTTATCTGTCCGTTTCCATAGGGGGAACGGGATCTGACAGCTGAATTTAAACCCATCAGATTCCGTGCCCCCTATGATTCTGCAGAAAGGAAGGTCTCACATACACCAAACTAATAGTGGTAACTCATCTAACCATATAGAGATAATTCACCAAGTTTCATTATCTTACCACCTTATCTGTCCGTTTCCATAGGGGGAACGGGATCTGACAGCTGAATTTAAACCCATCAGATTCCGTGCCCCCTATGATTTTGCAGAAAGGAAGGTCTCACATACACCAAACTAATAGTGGTAACTCATCTAACCATATAGAGATAATTCACCAAGTTTCATTATCTTACCACCTTATCTGTCCGTTTCCATAGGGGGAACGGGATCTGACAGCTGAATTTAAACCCATCAGATTCCGTGCCCCCTATGATTTTGCAGAAAGGAAGGTCTCACATACACCAAACTAATAGTGGTAACTCATCTAACCATATAGAGATAATTCACCAAGTTTCATTATCTTACCACCTTATCTGTCCGTTTCCATAGGGGGAACGGGATCTGACAGCTGAATTTAAACCCATCAGATTCCGTGCCCCCTATGATTTTGCAGAAAGGAAGGTCTCACATACACCAAACTAATAGTGGTAACTCATCTAACCATATAGAGATAATTCACCAAGTTTCATTATCTTACCACCTTATCTGTCCGTTTCCATAGGGGGAACGGGATCTGACAGCTGAATTTAAACCCATCAGATTCCGTGCCCCCTATGATTTTGCAGAAAGGAAGGTCTCACATACACCAAACTAATAGTGGTAACTCATCTAACCATATAGAGATAATTCACCAAGTTTCATTATCTTACCACCTTATCTGTCCGTTTCCATAGGGGGAACGGGATCTGACAGCTGAATTTAAACCCATCAGATTCCGTGCCCCCTATGATTTTGCAGAAAGGAAGGTCTCACATACACCAAACTAATAGTGGTAACTCATCTAACCATATAGAGATAATTCACCAAGTTTCATTATCTTACCACCTTATCTGTCCGTTTCCATAGGGGGAACGGGATCTGACAGCTGAATTTAAACCCATCAGATTCCGTGCCCCCTATGATTTTGCAGAAAGGAAGGTCTCACATACACCAAACTAATAGTGGTAACTCATCTCCCCATATAGAGATAATTCACCAAGTTTCATTATCTTACCACCTTATCTGTCCGTTTCCATAGGGGGAACGGGATCTGACAGCTGAATTTAAACCCATCAGATTCCGTGCCCCCTATGATTTTGCAGAAAGGAAGGTCTCACATACACCAAACTAATAGTGGTAACTCATCTCCCCATATAGAGATAATTCACCAAGTTTCATTATCTTACCACCTTATCTGTCCGTTTCCATAGGGGGAACGGGATCTGACAGCTGAATTTAAACCCATCAGATTCCGTGCCCCCTATGATTCTGCAGAAAGGAAGGTCTCACATACACCAAACTAATAGTGGTAACTCATCTAACCATATAGAGATAATTCACCAAGTTTCATTATCTTACCACCTTATCTGTCCGTTTCCATAGGGGGAACGGGATCTGACAGCTGAATTTAAACCCATCAGATTCCGTGCCCCCTATGATTCTGCAGAAAGGAAGGTCTCACATACACCAAACTAATAGTGGTAACTCATCTAACCATATAGAGATAATTCACCAAGTTTCACCATCTTACCACCTTATCTGTCCGTTTCCATAGGGGGAACGGGATCTGACAGCTGAATTTAAACCCATCAGATTCCGTGCCCCCTATGATTTTGCAGAAAGGAAGGTCTCACATACACCAAACTAATAGTGGTAACTCATCTCCCCATATAGAGATAATTCACCAAGTTTCATTATCTTACCACCTTATCTGTCCGTTTCCATAGGGGGAACGGGATCTGACAGCTGAATTCAGGCCTGTCAGAAACCGTGCCCCCTATGATTTTGCAGAAAGGAAGGTCTCACATACACCAAACTAATAGTGGTAACTCATCTAACCATATAGAGATAATTCACCAAGTTTCATTATCTTACCACCTTATCTGTCCGTTTCCATAGGGGGAACGGGATCTGACAGCTGAATTTAAACCCATCAGATTCCGTGCCCCCTATGATTTTGCAGAAAGGAAGGTCTCACATACACCAAACTAATAGTGGTAACTCATCTAACCATATAGAGATAATTCACCAAGTTTCATTATCTTACCACCTTATCTGTCCGTTTCCATAGGGGGAACGGGATCTGACAGCTGAATTCAGGCCTGTCAGAAACCGTGCCCCCTATGATTTTGCAGAAAGGAAGGTCTCACATACACCAAACTAATAGTGGTAACTCATCTAACCATATAGAGATAATTCACCAAGTTTCATTATCTTACCACCTTATCTGTCCGTTTCCATAGGGGGAACGGGATCTGACAGCTGAATTCAGGCCTGTCAGAAACCGTGCCCCCTATGATTTTGCAGAAAGGAAGGTCTCACATACACCAAACTAATAGTGGTAACTCATCTAACCATATAGAGATAATTCACCAAGTTTCATTATCTTACCACCTTATCTGTCCGTTTCCATAGGGGGAACGGGATCTGACAGCTGAATTTAAACCCATCAGATTCCGTGCCCCCTATGATTTTGCAGAAAGGAAGGTCTCACATACACCAAACTAATAGTGGTAACTCATCTAACCATATAGAGATAATTCACCAAGTTTCACCATCTTACCACCTTATCTGTCCGTTTCCATAGGGGGAACGGGATCTGACAGCTGAATTTAAACCCATCAGATTCCGTGCCCCCTATGATTTTGCAGAAAGGAAGGTCTCACATACACCAAACTAATAGTGGTAACTCATCTAACCATATAGAGATAATTCACCAAGTTTCACCATCTTACCACCTTATCTGTCCGTTTCCATAGGGGGAACGGGATCTGACAGCTGAATTTAAACCCATCAGATTCCGTGCCCCCTATGATTTTGCAGAAAGGAAGGTCTCACATACACCAAACTAATAGTGGTAACTCATCTAACCATATAGAGATAATTCACCAAGTTTCACCATCTTACCACCTTATCTGTCCGTTTCCATAGGGGGAACGGGATCTGACAGCTGAATTTAAACCCATCAGATTCCGTGCCCCCTATGATTTTGCAGAAAGGAAGGTCTCACATACACCAAACTAATAGTGGTAACTCATCTCCCCATATAGAGATGATTCACCAAGTTTCATTATCTTACCACCTTATCTGTCCGTTTCCATAGGGGGAACGGGATCTGACAGCTGAATTTAAACCCATCAGATTCCGTGCCCCCTATGATTCTGCAGAAAGGAAGGTCTCACATACACCAAACTAATAGTGGTAACTCTCTCCCCATATAGAGATAATTCACCAAGTTTCATTATCTTACCACCTTATCTGTCCGTTTCCATAGGGGGAACGGGATCTGACAGCTGAATTTAAACCCATCAGATTCCGTGCCCCCTATGATTTTGCAGAAAGGAAGGTCTCACATACACCAAACTAATAGTGGTAACTCATCTAACCATATAGAGATAATTCACCAAGTTTCATTATCTTACCACCTTATCTGTCCGTTTCCATAGGGGGAACGGGATCTGACAGCTGAATTCAATCCTTTCAGATACCGTGCCCCCTATGATTTTGCAGAAAGGAAGGTCTCACATACACCAAATTAATAGTGGTAACTCATCTAACCATATAGAGATAATTCACCAAGTTTCATTATCTTACCACCTTATCTGTCCGTTTCCATAGGGGGAACGGGATCTGACAGCTGAATTAAGTCCAATCAGAAACCGTGCCCCCTATGATTTTGCAGAAAGGAAGGTCTCACATACACCAAACTAATAGTGGTAACTCATCTAACCATATAGAGATAATTCACCAAGTTTCATTATCTTACCACCTTATCTGTCCGTTTCCATAGGGGGAACGGGATCTGACAGCTGAATTTAAACCCATCAGATTCCGTGCCCCCTATGATTTTGCAGAAAGGAAGGTCTCACATACACCAAACTAATAGTGGTAACTCATCTAACCATATAGAGATAATTCACCAAGTTTCACCATCTTACCACCTTATCTGTCCGTTTCCATAGGGGGAACGGGATCTGACAGCTGAATTTAAACCCATCAGATTCCGTGCCCCCTATGATTTTGCAGAAAGGAAGGTCTCACATACACCAAACTAATAGTGGTAACTCATCTAACCATATAGAGATAATTCACCAAGTTTCATTATCTTACCACCTTATCTGTCCGTTTCCATAGGGGGAACGGGATCTGACAGCTGAATTTAAACCCATCAGATTCCGTGCCCCCTATGATTTTGCAGAAAGGAAGGTCTCACATACACCAAACTAATAGTGGTAACTCATCTAACCATATAGAGATAATTCACCAAGTTTCATTATCTTACCACCTTATCTGTCCGTTTCCATAGGGGGAACGGGATCTGACAGCTGAATTTAAACCCATCAGATTCCGTGCCCCCTATGATTTTGCAGAAAGGAAGGTCTCACATACACCAAACTAATAGTGGTAACTCATCTAACCATATAGAGATAATTCACCAAGTTTCACCATCTTACCACCTTATCTGTCCGTTTCCATAGGGGGAACGGGATCTGACAGCTGAATTTAAACCCATCAGATTCCGTGCCCCCTATGATTTTGCAGAAAGGAAGGTCTCACATACACCAAACTAATAGTGGTAACTCATCTAACCATATAGAGATAATTCACCAAGTTTCATTATCTTACCACCTTATCTGTCCGTTTCCATAGGGGGAACGGGATCTGACAGCTGAATTTAAACCCATCAGATTCCGTGCCCCCTATGATTTTGCAGAAAGGAAGGTCTCACATACACCAAACTAATAGTGGTAACTCATCTAACCATATAGAGATGATTCACCAAGTTTCATTATCTTACCACCTTATCTGTCCGTTTCCATAGGGGGAACGGGATCTGACAGCTGAATTTAAACCCATCAGATTCCGTGCCCCCTATGATTCTGCAGAAAGGAAGGTCTCACATACACCAAACTAATAGTGGTAACTCATCTAACCATATAGAGATAATTCACCAAGTTTCACCATCTTACCACCTTATCTGTCCGTTTCCATAGGGGGAACGGGATCTGACAGCTGAATTTAAACCCATCAGATTCCGTGCCCCCTATGATTTTGCAGAAAGGAAGGTCTCACATACACCAAACTAATAGTGGTAACTCATCTAACCATATAGAGATAATTCACCAAGTTTCATTATCTTACCACCTTATCTGTCCGTTTCCATAGGGGGAACGGGATCTGACAGCTGAATTTAAACCCATCAGATTCCGTGCCCCCTATGATTTTGCAGAAAGGAAGGTCTCACATACACCAAACTAATAGTGGTAACTCATCTCCCCATATAGAGATAATTCACCAAGTTTCATTATCTTACCACCTTATCTGTCCGTTTCCATAGGGGGAACGGGATCTGACAGCTGAATTTAAACCCATCAGATTCCGTGCCCCCTATGATTTTGCAGAAAGGAAGGTCTCACATACACCAAACTAATAGTGGTAACCCATCTAACCATATAGAGATAATTCACCAAGTTTCACCATCTTACCACCTTATCTGTCCGTTTCCATAGGGGGAACGGGATCTGACAGCTGAATTTAAACCCATCAGATTCCGTGCCCCCTATGATTTTGCAGAAAGGAAGGTCTCACATACACCAAACTAATAGTGGTAACTCATCTAACCATATAGAGATAATTCACCAAGTTTCACCATCTTACCACCTTATCTGTCCGTTTCCATAGGGGGAACGGGATCTGACAGCTGAATTTAAACCCATCAGATTCCGTGCCCCCTATGATTTTGCAGAAAGGAAGGTCTCACATACACCAAACTAATAGTGGTAACTCTCTCCCCATATAGAGATGATTCACCAAGTTTCATTATCTTACCACCTTATCTGTCCGTTTCCATAGGGGGAACGGGATCTGACAGCTGAATTTAAACCCATCAGATTCCGTGCCCCCTATGATTTTGCAGAAAGGAAGGTCTCACATACACCAAACTAATACTAGTAACTAATCTAACCATATAGAGATAATTCACCAAGTTTCACCATCTTACCACCTTATCTGTCCGTTTCCATAGGGGGAACGGGATCTGACAGCTGAATTTAAACCCATCAGATTCCGTGCCCCCTATGATTTTGCAGAAAGGAAGGTCTCACATACACCAAACTAATAGTGGTACCTCATCTAACCATATAGAGACAATTCACCAAGTTTCACCATCTTACCACCTTATCTGTCCGTTTCCATAGGGGGAACGGGATCTGACAGCTGAATTTAAACCCATCAGATTCCGTGCCCCCTATGATTTTGCAGAAAGGAAGGTCTCACAAACACCAAACTAATAGTGGTAACTCATCTCCCCATATAGAGATAATTCACCAAGTTTCATTATCTTACCACCTTATCTGTCCGTTTCCATAGGGGGAACGGGATCTGACAGCTGAATTTAAACCCATCAGATTCCGTGCCCCCTATGATTCTGCAGAAAGGAAGGTCTCACATACACCAAACTAATAGTGGTAACTCTCTCCCCATATAGAGATGATTCACCAAGTTTCATTATCTTACCACCTTATCTGTCCGTTTCCATAGGGGGAACGGGATCTGACAGCTGAATTTAAACCCATCAGATTCCGTGCCCCCTATGATTTTGCAGAAAGGAAGGTCTCACATACACCAAACTAATAGTGGTAACTCATCTAACCATATAGAGATAATTCACCAAGTTTCACCATCTTACCACCTTATCTGTCCGTTTCCATAGGGGGAACGGGATCTGACAGCTGAATTCAGTCCAATCAGATTCCGTGCCCCCTATGATTTTGCAGAAAGGAAGGTCTCACATACACCAAACTAATAGTGGTAACTCATCTAACCATATAGAGATAATTCACCAAGTTTCATTATCTTACCACCTTATCTGTCCGTTTCCATAGGGGGAACGGGATCTGACAGCTGAATTCAGGCCTGTCAGAAACCGTGCCCCCTATGATTTTGCAGAAAGGAAGGTCTCACATACACCAAACTAATAGTGGTAACTCATCTAACCATATAGAGATAATTCACCAAGTTTCACCATCTTACCACCTTATCTGTCCGTTTCCATAGGGGGAACGGGATCTGACAGCTGAATTTAAACCCATCAGATTCCGTGCCCCCTATGATTCTGCAGAAAGGAAGGTCTCACATACACCAAACTAATAGTGGTAACTCATCTCCCCATATAGAGATGATTCACCAAGTTTCATTATCTTACCACCTTATCTGTCCGTTTCCATAGGGGGAACGGGATCTGACAGCTGAATTTAAACCCATCAGATTCCGTGCCCCCTATGATTTTGCAGAAAGGAAGGTCTCACATACACCAAACTAATAGTGGTAACTCATCTAACCATATAGAGATAATTCACCAAGTTTCACCATCTTACCACCTTATCTGTCCGTTTCCATAGGGGGAACGGGATCTGACAGCTGAATTTAAACCCATCAGATTCCGTGCCCCCTATGATTCTGCAGAAAGGAAGGTCTCACATACACCAAACTAATAGTCGTAACTAATCTAACCATATAGAGATAATTCACCAAGTTTCACCATCTTACCACCTTATCTGTCCGTTTCCATAGGGGGAACGGGATCTGACAGTTGAATTTAAACCCATCAGATTCCGTGCCCCCTATGATTTTGCAGAAAGGAAGGTCTCACATACACCAAACTAATAGTGGTAACTCATCTAACCATATAGAGATAATTCACCAAGTTTCACCATCTTACCACCTTATCTGTCCGTTTCCATAGGGGGAACGGGATCTGACACCTTAATTTAAACCCATCAGATTCCGTGCCCCCTATGATTCTGCAGAAAGGAAGGTCTCACATACACCAAACTAATAGTGGTAACTCATCTCCCCATATAGAGATGATTCACCAAGTTTCATTATCTTACCACCTTATCTGTCCGTTTCCATAGGGGGAACAGGATCTGACAGCTGAATTTAAACCCATCAGATTCCGTGCCCCCTATGATTTTGCAGAAAGGAAGGTCTCACATACACCAAACTAATACTAGTAACTAATCTAACCATATAGAGATAATTCACCAAGTTTCACCATCTTACCACCTTATCTGTCCGTTTCCATAGGGGGAACGGGATCTGACAGTTGAATTTAAACCCATCAGATTCCGTGCCCCCTATGATTCTGCAGAAAGGAAGGTCTCACATACACCAAACTAATAGTGGTAACTCATCTAACCATATAGAGACAATTCACCAAGTTTCACCATCTTACCACCTTATCTGTCCGTTTCCATAGGGGGAACGGGATCTGACAGCTGAATTTAAACCCATCAGATTCCGTGCCCCCTATGATTCTGCAGAAAGGAAGGTCTCACATACATCAAACTAATAGAGGTAACTCTCTCCCCATATAGAGATGATTCACCAAGTTTCATTATCTTACCACCTTATCTGTCCGTTTCCATAGGGCGAACGGGATCTGACAGCTGAATTTAAACCCATCAGATTCCGTGCCCCCTATGATTCTGCAGAAAGGAAGGTCTCACATACACCAAACTAATAGTGGTAACTCTCTCCCCATATAGAGATGATTCACCAAGTTTCATTATCTTACCACCTTATCTGTCCGTTTCCATAGGGGGAACGGGATCTGACAGCTGAATTTAAACCCATCAGATTCCGTGCCCCCTATGATTTTGCAGAAAGGAAGGTCTCACATACACCAAACTAATAGTGGTAACTCATCTAACCATATAGAGATAATTCACCAAGTTTCACCATCTTACCACCTTATCTGTCTGTTTCAATAGGGGGAACGGGATCTGACAGCTGAATTCAGGCCTGTCAGAAACCGTGCCCCCTATGATTTTGCAGAAAGGAAGGTCTCACATACACCAAACTAATAGTGGTAACTCATCTAACCATATAGAGATAATTCACCAAGTTTCATTATCTTACCCCCTTATCTGTCCGTTTCCATAGGGGGAACGGGATCTGACAGCTGAATTCAGGCCTGTCAGAAACCGTGCCCCCTATGATTTTGCAGAAAGGAAGGTCTCACATACACCAAACTAATAGTGGTAACTCATCTAACCATATAGAGATAATTCACCAAGTTTCACCATCTTACCACCTTATCTGTCCGTTTCCATAGGGCGAACGGGATCTGACAGCTGAATTTAAACCCATCAGATTCCGTGCCCCCTATGATTCTGCAGAAAGGAAGGTCTCACATACACCAAACTAATAGTGGTAACTCTCTCCCCATATAGAGATGATTCACCAAGTTTCATTATCTTACCACCTTATCTGTCCGTTTCCATAGGGGGAACGGGATCTGACAGCTGAATTTAAACCCATCAGATTCCGTGCCCCCTATGATTTTGCAGAAAGGAAGGTCTCACATACACCAAACTAATAGTGGTAACTCATCTAACCATATAGAGATAATTCACCAAGTTTCACCATCTTACCACCTTATCTGTCCGTTTCCATAGGGGGAACGGGATCTGACAGCTTAATTTAAACCCATCAGATTCCGTGCCCCCTATGATTCTGCAGAAAGGAAGGTCTCACATACACCAAACTAATACTAGTAACTAATCTAACCATATAGAGATAATTCACCAAGTTTCACCATCTTACCACCTTATCTGTCCGTTTCCATAGGGGGAACGGGATCTGACAGTTGAATTTAAACCCATCAGATTCCGTGCCCCCTATGATTTTGCAGAAAGGAAGGTCTCACATACACCAAACTAATAGTGGTAACTCATCTAACCATATAGAGATAATTCACCAAGTTTCACCATCTTACCACCTTATCTGTCCGTTTCCATAGGGGGAACGGGATCTGACACCTTAATTTAAACCCATCAGATTCCGTGCCCCCTATGATTCTGCAGAAAGGAAGGTCTCACATACACCAAACTAATAGTGGTAACTCATCTCCCCATATAGAGATGATTCACCAAGTTTCATTATCTTACCACCTTATCTGTCCGTTTCCATAGGGGGAACAGGATCTGACAGCTGAATTTAAACCCATCAGATTCCGTGCCCCCTATGATTTTGCAGAAAGGAAGGTCTCACATACACCAAACTAATACTAGTAACTAATCTAACCATATAGAGATAATTCACCAAGTTTCACCATCTTACCACCTTATCTGTCCGTTTCCATAGGGGGAACGGGATCTGACAGTTGAATTTAAACCCATCAGATTCCGTGCCCCCTATGATTCTGCAGAAAGGAAGGTCTCACATACACCAAACTAATAGTGGTAACTCATCTAACCATATAGAGACAATTCACCAAGTTTCACCATCTTACCACCTTATCTGTCCGTTTCCATAGGGGGAACGGGATCTGACAGCTGAATTTAAACCCATCAGATTCCGTGCCCCCTATGATTCTGCAGAAAGGAAGGTCTCACATACATCAAACTAATAGAGGTAACTCTCTCCCCATATAGAGATGATTCACCAAGTTTCATTATCTTACCACCTTATCTGTCCGTTTCCATAGGGCGAACGGGATCTGACAGCTGAATTTAAACCCATCAGATTCCGTGCCCCCTATGATTCTGCAGAAAGGAAGGTCTCACATACACCAAACTAATAGTGGTAACTCTCTCCCCATATAGAGATGATTCACCAAGTTTCATTATCTTACCACCTTATCTGTCCGTTTCCATAGGGGGAACGGGATCTGACAGCTGAATTTAAACCCATCAGATTCCGTGCCCCCTATGATTTTGCAGAAAGGAAGGTCTCACATACACCAAACTAATAGTGGTAACTCATCTAACCATATAGAGATAATTCACCAAGTTTCACCATCTTACCACCTTATCTGTCTGTTTCAATAGGGGGAACGGGATCTGACAGCTGAATTCAGGCCTGTCAGAAACCGTGCCCCCTATGATTTTGCAGAAAGGAAGGTCTCACATACACCAAACTAATAGTGGTAACTCATCTAACCATATAGAGATAATTCACCAAGTTTCACCATCTTACCACCTTATCTGTCCGTTTCCATAGGGCGAACGGGATCTGACAGCTGAATTTAAACCCATCAGATTCCGTGCCCCCTATGATTCTGCAGAAAGGAAGGTCTCACATACACCAAACTAATAGTGGTAACTCTCTCCCCATATAGAGATGATTCACCAAGTTTCATTATCTTACCACCTTATCTGTCCGTTTCCATAGGGGGAACGGGATCTGACAGCTGAATTTAAACCCATCAGATTCCGTGCCCCCTATGATTTTGCAGAAAGGAAGGTCTCACATACACCAAACTAATAGTGGTAACTCATCTAACCATATAGAGATAATTCACCAAGTTTCACCATCTTACCACCTTATCTGTCCGTTTCCATAGGGGGAACGGGATCTGACAGCTTAATTTAAACCCATCAGATTCCGTGCCCCCTATGATTCTGCAGAAAGGAAGGTCTCACATACACCAAACTAATACTAGTAACTAATCTAACCATATAGAGACAATTCACCAAGTTTCACCATCTTACCACCTTATCTGTCCGTTTCCATAGGGGGAACGGGATCTGACAGCTGAATTTAAACCCATCAGATTCCGTGCCCCCTATGATTCTGCAGAAAGGAAGGTCTCACATACACCAAACTAATAGTGGTAACTCATCTCCCCATATAGAGATGATTCACCAAGTTTCATTATCTTACCACCTTATCTGTCCGTTTCCATAGGGGGAACAGGATCTGACAGCTGAATTTAAACCCATCAGATTCCGTGCCCCCTATGATTTTGCAGAAAGGAAGGTCTCACATACACCAAACTAATACTAGTAACTAATCTAACCATATAGAGATAATTCACCAAGTTTCACCATCTTACCACCTTATCTGTCCGTTTCCATAGGGGGAACGGGATCTGACAGTTGAATTTAAACCCATCAGATTCCGTGCCCCCTATGATTCTGCAGAAAGGAAGGTCTCACATACACCAAACTAATAGTGGTAACTCATCTAACCATATAGAGACAATTCACCAAGTTTCACCATCTTACCACCTTATCTGTCCGTTTCCATAGGGGGAACGGGATCTGACAGCTGAATTTAAACCCATCAGATTCCGTGCCCCCTATGATTCTGCAGAAAGGAAGGTCTCACATACATCAAACTAATAGAGGTAACTCTCTCCCCATATAGAGATGATTCACCAAGTTTCATTATCTTACCACCTTATCTGTCCGTTTCCATAGGGCGAACGGGATCTGACAGCTGAATTTAAACCCATCAGATTCCGTGCCCCCTATGATTCTGCAGAAAGGAAGGTCTCACATACACCAAACTAATAGTGGTAACTCTCTCCCCATATAGAGATGATTCACCAAGTTTCATTATCTTACCACCTTATCTGTCCGTTTCCATAGGGGGAACGGGATCTGACAGCTGAATTTAAACCCATCAGATTCCGTGCCCCCTATGATTTTGCAGAAAGGAAGGTCTCACATACACCAAACTAATAGTGGTAACTCATCTAACCATATAGAGATAATTCACCAAGTTTCACCATCTTACCACCTTATCTGTCTGTTTCAATAGGGGGAACGGGATCTGACAGCTGAATTCAGGCCTGTCAGAAACCGTGCCCCCTATGATTTTGCAGAAAGGAAGGTCTCACATACACCAAACTAATAGTGGTAACTCATCTAACCATATAGAGATAATTCACCAAGTTTCATTATCTTACCCCCTTATCTGTCCGTTTCCATAGGGGGAACGGGATCTGACAGCTGAATTCAGGCCTGTCAGAAACCGTGCCCCCTATGATTTTGCAGAAAGGAAGGTCTCACATACACCAAACTAATAGTGGTAACTCATCTAACCATATAGAGATAATTCACCAAGTTTCACCATCTTACCACCTTATCTGTCCGTTTCCATAGGGCGAACGGGATCTGACAGCTGAATTTAAACCCATCAGATTCCGTGCCCCCTATGATTCTGCAGAAAGGAAGGTCTCACATACACCAAACTAATAGTGGTAACTCTCTCCCCATATAGAGATGATTCACCAAGTTTCATTATCTTACCACCTTATCTGTCCGTTTCCATAGGGGGAACGGGATCTGACAGCTGAATTTAAACCCATCAGATTCCGTGCCCCCTATGATTTTGCAGAAAGGAAGGTCTCACATACACCAAACTAATAGTGGTAACTCATCTAACCATATAGAGATAATTCACCAAGTTTCACCATCTTACCACCTTATCTGTCCGTTTCCATAGGGGGAACGGGATCTGACAGCTTAATTTAAACCCATCAGATTCCGTGCCCCCTATGATTCTGCAGAAAGGAAGGTCTCACATACACCAAACTAATACTAGTAACTAATCTAACCATATAGAGATAATTCACCAAGTTTCACCATCTTACCACCTTATCTGTCCGTTTCCATAGGGGGAACGGGATCTGACAGTTGAATTTAAACCCATCAGATTCCGTGCCCCCTATGATTCTGCAGAAAGGAAGGTCTCACATACACCAAACTAATAGTGGTAACTCATCTAACCATATAGAGACAATTCACCAAGTTTCACCATCTTACCACCTTATCTGTCCGTTTCCATAGGGGGAACGGGATCTGACAGCTGAATTTAAACCCATCAGATTCCGTGCCCCCTATGATTCTGCAGAAAGGAAGGTCTCACATACATCAAACTAATAGTGGTAACTCTCTCCCCATATAGAGATGATTCACCAAGTTTCATTATCTTACCACCTTATCTGTCCGTTTCCATAGGGGGAACGGGATCTGACAGCTTAATTTAAACCCATCAGATTCCGTGCCCCCTATGATTTTGCAGAAAGGAAGGTCTCACATACACCAAACTAATACGAGTAACTAATCTAACCATATAGAGATAATTCACCAAGTTTCACCATCTTACCACCTTATCTGTCCGTTTCCATAGGGGGAACGGGATCTGACAGCTGAATTTAAACCCATCAGATTCCGTGCCCCCTATGATTTTGCAGAAAGGAAGGTCTCACATACACCAAACTAATACTAGTAACTAATCTAACCATATAGAGATAATTCACCAAGTTTCACCATCTTACCACCTTATCTGTTCGTTTCCATAGGGGGAACGGGATCTGACAGCTGAATTTAAACCCATCAGATTCCGTGCCCCCTATGATTTTGCAGAAAGGAAGGTCTCACATACACCAAACTAATAGTGGTAACTCATCTAACCATATAGAGACAATTCACCAAGTTTCATTATCTTACCACCTTATCTGTCCGTTTCCATAGGGGGAACGGGATCTGACAGGCCTGAATTCAGCTGTCAGATCCCGTTCCCCTTATGGAAACGGACAAATAAGGTGGTAAGATGGTGAAACTTGGTGAATTATCTCTATATGGTTAGATGAGTTACCACTATTAGTTTGGTGTATGTGAGACCTTCCTTTCTGCAAAATCACTGTTTTTTTGTTTTTTTTTGCATTTTCCTTTTCCTTCCAATTGGCCCCCCTGGCGCCCCCTGGCGGCCCCCTGTTGGGCCGCGGCCCCCACTTTGAAAACCCCTGGATTATGCAACCCGGTATCCTGAAGCAGTGCCATTGCGCAACATCTCAGCTAAGAGTGTTGCGCAGGCATTGTTTCAAATAATCTCCCGAGTTGGAATCCCGAAAGAGATTCTGACTGATCAAGGCACTTCATTCATGTCACGCACACTACGCGAACTATATGAACTATTGGGTGTTCAGTCAATTAAAACTAGCGTGTACCATCCACAAACAGATGGGCTCGTGGAACGTTTTAATTGGACTTTGAAATCCATGATTCGGAAGTTTGTACACGATGACAGCCGAAATTGGGATGAGTGGTTAGTTCCTCTATTGTTTGCAGAGAGGTTCCCCAGGCCTCCACGGGATTTTCTCCTTTCGAATTGCTGTTCGGTAGAAAACCACGGGGTATTTTGGACCTGGTTAAAGAAAGCTGGGAGGAGGGTCCAAGCCCCAGTAAAAACGAAATTCAATACGTTATGGACCTGCGAGCAAAACTCCATACACTGGGGAGATTATCACAAGAGAATTTGCTCGAGGCTCAGGAACGTCAGCAGAAACACTACAATAGAGGAACAAGGTGGCAAGGACCCTTCGTGGTCACACGACGAGTGGGTGAAGTCGATTATGAGGTGGAGCGGTCTGATAGAGAGGGGGCGAAACAGATTTATCACCTCAATCTATTAAAAGCATGGAAAGAGGTGATACCGGTCTCCTTGGTATCGGTAGATCAGGAGAGAGATGAGCTGGGACCGGAGGTTCCAAATTCTTTAAAAAAAAAAAAATTTGTTTCAGATTTTTTCCATTTTTCTCCCAATTTAGTAGCCAATTGAACCCCTATTCTAATTCAATTCCCCCCCGTGTAGCAACCGCTAGAGAACCGCCGCTGCACGACCCCGTCAATCGGTATTTATTAGGGAGGACGCTACGTCCTCTACAGGGCGCAGCTCCTGACCGTGACACGCCCTGGGTCCCCCTGTGCGCAGCGGTTCTCTCCGAGCCCCTCCCCCCACCCGGAAGCGACTGCCAATTGTCGCTTCCACAGGCCACCGGCCACGCTCGGCTGTGGCAGGACCGGGGCGCGAACCCCGATCCTCGGAGTACAACTCGCTGACTGAAAGTCAGCGGTCTTTACCGCTGTACCACCGCGGCGGCGGAGGTTCCAAATTCTAACGATCAAACCTCCCCCCTTTCTGATAGCCATCTCTTACCGAATCAGAGAACGGATCTTGCCAGGTTGCAAAAGCAGTTTGCTGATGTGTTTTCCCCTCTACCAGGCCGCACCAATCTTATAAATCACCATATTGAGACAACCCCGGGGGTGACGGTGCGTTTGCGCCCCTACAGACTGCCTGAACATTAAAAAAAGTGGTTCAGGCAGAAATAAAGGCAATGTTGGAATTGGGCGTAATAGAGGAGTCTAACAGTGCGTGGAATAGCCCCATCGTGCTAGTGAGTAAGCCTGATGGAGCTGTTTGCTTCTGTGTAGACTATCGCAAAGTAAACGAAGTCTCACGATTCGATGCCTATCCTATGCCACGGGTCGATGACCTATTGGATCGGCTGGGCACAGCTCGGTTTTTTTCGACACTGGATTTTACCAAGGGCTACTGGCAAATTCCCTTGTCTCCAGAGTCCAAGGAAAAAACGGCTTTCTCCGCTCGGGTTGTACCAATTCCGGACACTTCCGTTTGGGTTATTCGGAGCCCCTGCCACATTTCAACGTCTCATGGACAGGGTACTGCGTCCGCATGTGGCTTTCGCTGCAGCCTATCTGGATGATATTATAATACACAGTGACAGCTGGGCTCAACATGTGCAGCATGTGGCGGCGGTGCTGGAGTCCCTGAGACAGGCGGGACTCACGGCTAACCCAAAGAAGTGTGCGATTGGCAGAGCGAAGGTACGGTATTTTGGGTACCACTTGGGAAGTGGACAGGTGCGACCTCTTGTGGACAAAACCGCAGCGATCGCGACCTGTCCACGACCCAAGACTAAAAAAGAGGTGAGGAGGTTTTTGGGACTGGCCGGGTACTACAGAAGGTTCATCCCGGCTTTCTCGGACCTGACCAGTCCCCTGACCGACTTGACTCGGAAAGGTGCCTCAGATCCGGTTCAGTGGACGGAGCTGTGTCGGCAGGCGTTTGAGAGGGTAAAGGAAGCTTTTTGTGGGAAACCGCTCTTGTTCACCCCTAATTTCTCTCTCCCCTTTAATTTGCAGACTGACGCATCGAACAGAGGGCTGGGGGCCGTTTTGACTCAGCAGATGGAGGGGGTCGACCGACCAGTGCTGTACATTAGCCAAAAGTTATCACAACGGGAAGCGAAGTACAGCACGGTCGAGAAGGAGTGCCTGGCCATTAGATAGGCAGTCGGGTCCCTCCGTTATTATCTACTGGGTTGCTCATTCACCCTCTGCTCGGACCATGCGCCCCTCCAATGGCTTCACCGCATGAAGGATACCAACGCCTGAATCACTCTTTGGTATCTGGCTTTACAGCCTTTTAATTTCAAGGTGGTTCATAGACCGGGAGCGCAGATGGTGGTGGCTGATTTTCTCTCCCGTCCGGTGGAGGAGGAGGAGAGGGGGGGAGTTGAGCATTGGCCGGATGGCTTCCCGGCCTAAGTCGGGCGGTGGGGGTATGTGGTAGGGGGGTGTGGTTTTAGGCGCAGCTAGCAAGAGAGAGAGTGAACGTGGGTGGTTTAGGGAGCCGGCACAGCTATCGGCAATCAGGCAATTGGGGACAATTGATTATAGGTTTGGTGTTATCAATTAACCAATTGCCTTGATTGTTCAACAGTGAGCCTGAGAGCCTTGATAAGGAGCCTGCGGGGAGTGGAGCGAGAGAGAGAACTGGACACAGGGATGTGTTGTGTGTTGAGATACAAGAGAAATAAAAGTAACGTTCTCTAGAAACGGACTGCCGTGTCTTATTCCCGAGCCGTAAGAGCTCACTTCGCCACAGTGACTAAGGTTAAACTTTACATTTTTTGGTTTGCAAACCTCTTGTCTGCATGTGTGGAAAATATGAAAGTGATATGTATTACTGCTCAAATCCTATGAGGCAAATTGAAACGGTGTACCTTGCTGTCCAAGAATCTACCTAAAATGGATAACTGTGCATCACAGTAATTCAGGAGATAATCAAATATTTTCAACAAATAAACTCTTTTGACTCATTGAAACTATATTTGCATCTATATCATTAGATAATTTCCAACTTTTGCAAAAGATTAAGGGAATGGTTATAAGTGTCCAAAAACATGAAAATCCATGGAAACATATGCAAAGTATCCAAGGTGGCACATTATTATGTCTTATGAGGAGGCAATTAATGAGGGGAATGACCCTTAGATAATCAATTTCTTTGTCTCAGTTTAGTTTCCAGTGCCAAAATTGTCCAACACAGCCCCATTCTTGTCATAAAAGGTCATTTATTACCAACCAGTCAGACTGTAAATTGTGTGCATGTTCTCATACATTGTTAGTGTCATATAAATGACTACTGTGGGGGATCTCTATGTCAGAGACACGGAGGAAATATTGGAGGTCCAGATGCGATAGCTGCGGAATCTTAAAGTGTTCCAAAGAACACCACTGAGACAGACAATAATCCGTAGTGGAATAGGAGAAAATAAAGAGAACACAAATAACCTCGCGATAAAAACGATATCTGAGCAAAAACAAAGAAATAAGTAATAACGCTTATCTAACTCTGTTTGTGGAGCGAACAAAAGAAAGAAAAGAGAAACTCAGAAGACCCCTGTACTGTTACACCCAATGTGACTCCTGTCCTGTATTAGGTTTTCACAGCCAGCTAAACTCTCCCTTGCATAATATCCTCCAAGGAACAGACCAGTGTTGAAGATGGATGGGATTTAATGAAAAGAAGTATGAAACTGAAACAACATACAGAAAAATATACATCAGTAGTATACAACACAAATAGCCTACTCAAGGTAGTTACAATTAGCTTAACTTAAGATAAGTATGAACTATCATTCTCTCCGCAGGAATAAGTATATGCATTCTCTCCGCAGGAATACGTAAACGTAAGTATATGACATAACTAATAGGTAAGTATCACAGGCTAAGTATAACAACTACTAATCAGGTAACATTGTACTGTGTATTTACATTCATCAGTGTCTTTAGTATAAAAATATAGCCCAAATGCCATCATTACAACGTGCTGTCATACATGCTAAGTTCTACAAACTGTAACAAATATGATACAATTCTTCAAGATAAACATTCTAGCAATGATGGATAATAGTTTGACTTACTGAAATTGCCACTCAAAGGGCTAGAACTAACCGATGGCTAACGATGGACATTGCTGGACTGAAGAGACACAACCATTTTTCTTTGTTGTCACTGGAACAGACGTTCTTGTCACTTCCTGTTAGCTTAAGTAGCTGAAACTGCAGTACTAAACTATGCCACTAGATGGGGGAGAAACTCTTAAGATAAAGGAACTACTATGCCTGTAGAGGCGAGACTCAAAAAATAAAAGGAAACTGTTCCATTACAACCCCTAAGACTTAGGGTAAGAGCACTCGTATGTATGAGTGGAAAACAAAAGAAACAAAAAAAACTGAACTCTGAAATAAGAGTGAAAAGTTCACTTTGGTTTCTTTCTAAATTGTACTGCTAACAAGTCCCGCGTTGAGAAGCGAAGCGGTCGATAGCAGCACAACTTCCTATACCTTTTTTTACCGGCTCGAATGTTACGTGAAATAACATGGAAGCAACGAGAAAGGAAGGAAGCGGGGTATAAGTAGTGAGCAGAAATAAATGACAGGTGAACTAACTAATCACCGAGGCGAAAGCAAAACCCATAGCGGAACACAGGAAAATCCGATAGATTAACGATAAACGACAAAATGAATAAAAAACGCGGAGATAAGGGAAGGAAGGCATGATCCATGACAACTACAACTATTACTGTTACAACTACTATAATTATCTCCCATATAAACATATGCTAGCCCATAGATTACTGTACGGGGCAATTAGCTATGTCCCTGTATTAGCTATGCTGTTTCACCCAATTTAATGAATGGCTAGGCCACACATGAAAGCTTCTACTATAGTGGAAGGGATGGATTATGGACCGGGCCAATGGACTGACCCATGTAGTACATATTAATGTTCCAAATCTAGACTTTTGTCACTGTAGCAAGTTTTAAATCTCTGTAAATGAACAGTGATTTTTAGTGAATGTTTTACTATTTTAAAATATTTGTATCGCTATAGTGCCACCACGTGGCTCGATTGGGTTAAAACTGCATGGCTGAAGTCTTGATGTTACTGTTAATAGACATAGAAAGTTTCATAACTTCTTCTGTCAAACGGTTTTGGAATAATAATCGCATTTTTGTGATAAACCACCCACTGAACATTTATCTGCTTGTCATTCGATCATTTTTGGCCTTAGAAATGCATGTATGAAGGCACGTGAGATGAGTCCACCTACCTAGTTTTGTGCAAATTGGTCAAATTTTGTAGGAGAAATTAAGCGTTTTACAAAAAATGCTAATTAGTGGAAAATTCAACAGAGCAAACTTTATGGGTCCTTGAGGCCAATTTGTTCGGCATGAGCAGAGGGACCTGTACACCAAATTTTGTGACTAGGGGTGCGCTTTTCAACACTCGCAATTTACGCATGCACTTTTAAACAACGGGGGATCAGGCAGCCAGCCAGTCAGTTAGTTACCCACATTCAGACGTTTAAGCCTGCCCGCTCTGCGTCCGGGCAAAAAAGGAAGAAAAATATGCTGTTGCCTCAGAAAGCACTTACGTTATTTGGCTAACCTGTGTCAAAAAACTCTCTTTCTTACAGCAGTGTGGGAGATCCGGAATATGGCGGTAGAGTATCGTACCATTACATTATTGCCTACAGTTATCTAACCACAACACTGTAAAATTACAGTAGCATTTTTAATGCTGCATAATTTGTCCCATGAATCCCGCCAAGGATAATTTTCCCACAATGCATTTCAATGTACAGTATATTACTGTATCTCATCAAAAAACGTCTCCGACGTAAAAAAAAAAAATAATACTTTAAAAGTATTTATCAAAATGTGGCCAAGTTACAACTTGTAATTTAGGAAAGTTTGGATAGCATTGCTTTGGAATAGAGCAAGTGTATTTAGTGTGAGCTAGGCAATATTGTTAGTTGTAACTTGGCCACATTTTAATATCAATAATACTTTTAAAAGCAGGCCTAGTTTTTGCAAATTGGAATTAAGGACTTATAGACAGCGCTCTGTAGGCTATGCGTGAGTAACTTTTTATTTTTATTTTTTTACGTCGAGACGTTTTTTGATGAGATATCACTTATTTTTGGGAGGTAACTAATGATGAATAATGCTTATAGTATATACTATAATGCTTATAGTTATAGTACATTCATAGAATACCTTTCTTATTTTGTAATTACATTTTAATGCAATATGATGTATAATTATCACGCTTCTTCATGTCTGCTTTATCTGTGTGGGACGGGTTGCTATTTATAGGCTATGTTTATACGAGCTGACGTTAACTAGATCTGTATACTGCATAGGCTGCAATATGATTATTAATGGATTTAGCTTGTGAGCTAGCCACCAGAGCGTGTCGTTTTCAGTTCTTTTGAGACGTATAACATGAGAAAACCGAGCATATCTGTAATAGAAACAACCGCGTCTCCCGCGTAACTTCTGTAATGAACAGCGATTCCCATGATTCTGTGCGCTGTCTGTATGTATTGCCAGAGACGTGACGTGGCTTCATGCGCCAATGAGCAGCTCCCATAGGAATCCATGGAACCGGTTAAGCGGAAACTGTCTCCAGTTCTTCTTATTTATCTCGATGGTTGAACTTCATTCATAAAATCTAGGTTTCCCATGTGTAAAAGGTCTGTAAAAATCATATATGATCATACTTGCAAAGTTTTATAAAAAGCATGTTGATTAGTAGCCTATTAAATTATATATTTCTATATAATTCTTATACAATCTCTCAATGTTTTTTTTATAAGGAGTACCATGTATTAGGGAACTATTTAATTTTAGCATGAAATGTATATGCTAGCTCTCTACCACATATTTATTTTATAAGTTTTGTATATCGCATATGTGATTTTTATAATATTTTACAGACCTTTTGCATATGGGATTACCTTCATAAGCATTTAAGAATCCTGTTATTTGCAGACTGGCAGGCTTTTTTTTGTTGACCGGTAACGAGGGCAGGTGCAGAAAATTAAAAAAAGTCAGAGCAAAGACCTGGAGCAGAGGACGGAAAAATAAAACAAGAGCGCCCTCTGCTCCGAGGGGGAACGACTACAGAAATAATAGAAGGCTGAAACCTCATGCCACCGCTCAAATCCAAACTCACCAAAAGCTAAAGCAACTGGCTAAAACTGTCCTTTGCCTAAACTGCACTGAGAATCACACTCCCCAAAAGAGAGATTTTGTGTATAAAAATGCAAACAAAGGGTGGCTTGCTATTACTGAATAATTTATCAGCAGATTTAGCAGAGGAGCACTCGCTGAAGGCATTGATTTTACAGGACCTCACTTCCACGCCAAGTGACCAGAAAGCGCAGATCACAGAAATGTTCCACATGCCAACTGGAGACAGTTGTTCGGAGCCATGTGCCTATTTTCATTTATTTATTTATTTTTGTGATATAAATTTTAAAAAGCTGATCTTGCTTCCCCAGTTTAACCCAGGGGAAAATGTAGCTTTGTCCATGCTACCTTGCTACTTGGTTAAAAAATTACTTTTAGTTAAGCTACCACACGCTACAGAGAAATGTAATGAAACTAGTAGCTCCGTTTCATGCAGTTCCGCTACTGGTTATAGCAGTGGGACTGGGACTCAAATACTCCGCCTGCACCCCACTGGCCTCCCCGCTAACAGTAGTAGCAATACTGGCTTTAGCATTGTCACTGTAGTCCTCTACATGGATGTTAGCCACTGGAACTTCATTCATTTCAGAAGCAGAACCAGCATTGATGCGGTCTGATTGAGGAACACAATTGAATCACTTGCAGCCCTTTTTTTCCATGAAGAAAGCATCTAAAGATGATTGTTTAATTTCATTTTTCCTCCACAAACCAACTGCGAGCTACAGTACTGCACACTGCACATGCCCACTTCTTGGTATTGCTGAATGCTTGTGCTAAACAATACGATAATTTAAAATCTTCAATTAAAATCCATTCTTTCACAATGCCTAGGAAGCCAAGGTATAGCAGCTGCCATGGCTTGCTTGCCATATCCAAATTACACACATGGTTGCGATCTCGGAGGGGGGGGGGGGCGGAACATTTGAATTCTGGGTGTACCAATCAAAAACTGGGTGTATCTAGGACACACAGGACACAGCATGCCACAGCAGGAGGTATTGTATCTAAGCAACACTAACCAACAGCTTATCATTTCTGGAGCAGGGTTTCTTGTTTAGGCCAAAATACCATTTGTGCAAGAGTTATAAATGGGATTAGAATTAGGCATGAGGGTAGCTGCTAGTTTTGGGTTATGTTCAGGAGCGAGGGACATGTTTTTCATACGGGTTAGTCTCTGATTTGTATGAACAATATTTTTTTCCACAATTGGGTCCTATAACACAATATCCTGTTCTATTTTGGTATTTTTTCAGTGAAATAACATTTTAACTTCAAACAGATATTCATATGCATAACTGATTTTCTGTTGTTGCTTTGCCTTGTGTTGCTTTGAAATTCAAGCGTTTGTGTTTCCTTTCATTGAGGCATAATGCCCAAAGTATTAAAAAAGCTGAACAGTGTTTGAGTTGTGAAAATGAAATGCGGTTTCAGTCAGCGCAGTTGTGCTCCGAGGATCGGGGTTCGCGCCCCGGTCCTGCCATATCCGAGCGTGGCCGGCGCCCTGTGGAAGCAGCAATTGGCGGCTGCTTCCGGGTGGGGGGAGGGGCTCGGAGAGAATCGCTGCGCACGGGGACCTAGGGCGTGTCACGGTCAGGAGCTCGCGGAGCTACGTCCTGTAGAGGACATGGCCACGACTTCCACTACTAATACCGATTGACGGGGTTGTGTAGCAGTGGTTCTCTAGCGGTTGCTACATGGGGGGGAATTGAATTAGAATAGGGGTTCAATTGGCTACCAAATTGGGAGAAAAAGGGAAAAAAATCAGAAACAAATTTAAAAAAAAAAAAAAAAAAAAAGAAAATGAAATGCGGTGTGAATCAGTGTTTTACATGAAACCACAAAACAGTTTGTTTGAACAGGATAAAATTATAAATAATCTCTGATTAGAAAAATGAACGACTAATTTAATTTAATATGCATCAGGTTTAATCATTTAGTAACATTCAGTCAGTCCATTCAAACATTTACATGCAAATTAATAGTTACAATACATTTGATGACCAGAATAAAAATAATTTGTAGGGTAGAATATTCGGAATTTATTCTGGCTAGAATAGCTTGATTATTTCATATTCTGCTCCAGTAATTCAGCAAAGGTAGTCTTCAAGTCTTCTTACATCGCTTGTGGACAAAAAAAGAGACATTTTCCTATGTTAAGGCATAATTATTATAGCATTTCTAAAACAGCGAAGAATTAAATATAGTGTTATATAATTCAAACATATTTCGCCACCATTTGGACTCATATCATGACCAGGTAACTACACAACCCAACAAGTTCTAGCAAAGTTCAGTTGTGCTTTTAACTACCTGGAAAGAGGATGGGTGAGAAAAAGATTAATCAGTAAATGTAGTTCTTCCGAGCTTAGTGAAACACTATCTGTACTCACACAGCGGTACAGCTTGTTGATCTTCACAATGTCCAACTTGGTCAGTTTATTGCTCAGTCCAATGGGCCGGTTTTTATTAGGCCTGGGAGTTATAGTGTCGTGTCCATTGATTGAGAATGCCTTCCTAGAGAAGTGGAAGAAAATAAATGGCTCCCCGTTAATTGAAATTTCAAATTCATCGACAACCATAGTCATAATGTGTATATATCCATTTTTCTTACCTTGAATAATGCATGATAGAAGTGTAGTCATATTTAGTAACCAGCTTATTAGTGTATCGTATCTGAAAGTAGTGTCGCTTGCCTATTAAAGAAAATAATACTTTGGTAGCTGTTCGTTAGAGAGGGTTAAAATATATTGTCCTGTCTATTTAAAAGTGAATGTAAAAATCATGTTGACCAAGTCATTTCCTGCTATATCTAATTGAATAAAAGTGCTGTTTTCTATTAAAATTGGTCCAAAAGATGACAGACAGTTCCTTACCTGATTGAACATTGTTCAAGTTGATCCGGACGTAGTTGTCCCGGTCGCTCCTTGAGTGCTCATGATAGATGCCCAGAGCATGGTTCAGCTCATGCTGAATAGCACCACAGTGAATACAACCTTGGCTGAGAGACAGTAGCTGCTGTCCACCCGTTCTCCCAAGATAGGAATAACAGCTGAAATGAAATAAGACGACGATTTCAATGTTAGCCAAGTCCACCAAGTAAAATTTAAGAAGTGTTATCTTGCAGCCATTAGTGTAAATGAGCTCACCCATCTCTGTTCTCAATACTGATGAAGTCTGTCTGATTTGAGCGGGGGACGAAGCGAATGCAGGTTTTTTTTTTGTAGGTCTTCATGGCATTTTCAATCATTTCTTTTTCCCCATCTTTAATGCAGAATCATTCAAAAACAAGCACAAGTTACATATTCATGAAACCCATGAATATAAACAGTGATGATTGGATCTCAGCTCTGATTTTCCTTAATGAAAACTGTTCCATTTAAATTAAGCTCTTAAATAAATGATCATATATACAAATATTTGCAATGTGTCAAAGCACGTCTACATTTAAAAAATCTTAGTGACATAATCTTTTTTTATATAAACATATTATTAGCGGCTCCCTGACTATGTCTGATCTCCATTTCCCCCAAATAATTCAGTCCTGCAAAATATCATAGACCTTTCTCTATTAGCACCAGGGTTAACTGTATGTTTAAATCCAAATTATCCTTCACTTACTGAGTGTGCTGCTGATATTGTAAGACACTTTAACATGTCCATTTGAGGATTTATTCCAAAAACATAGACTTTTCAAGCAGTTCATGGCATTACTTCTGTTTGATACAATCAGGTCTCCCTCAATCAGCATCCTGCTGGACCCTTCAAATGCAGCAGACAGACATTCAAAAGATCATGAGATTCTTACAAATAGCTAAACATTGCTTGAGAATACTAGAATATTTCACAAAATTGATATTTCATATTCTGACTTATATTCTCATTTTTAGTTGTGCAACCTTTTGCAGCATACTTGAATTTTAGCAGAACAATAATGGAAAAATATTTTAGTTGTGATTCTTGTACTTGGTCACACAATAATAAAATAATAATATAACACTAACCATTGTTGGACTGTAGAATTCTTGTAGTGATGTCCAATTCAGCAGGATCTTCCGTTTCATTACTAACCTCATTACTTGCTGAAATAGTTGTTACAGAAATAAATACAACATGGAATCTAAAGCATCAGATACAGAAATGTTTTACTGCCCATGAGTTAGTTACAAAGAAGTGGAGACTCACCACCTTCACTGCCAAGGCCCTAAAGAAGAAAGGGAGGCAGACACTCAGTTTGTAAAATTGGACACAAATTTGAGGTAAGAGTTGAGTGAAACTTTCCACTGTGTTTAGTGAACCATCTCTTACCACGAGTTAATGTACCTGTGAGAGGCTCAGCAGCAGAGCTAGGAGGGCGGAGACGAGTGTGTTGGGAATCTGTCACTCTCCGTTCACTTCTAATCGGTCCATTAACACTGTTTCTGGTGCAAGAATTACCTACTGGATCTACGTTCCAAATAAAATACAAAAAAGCCAGGAAAGAGCCATTTCATTAAAAAATATATACGTAAAAGAACTGGTTATTGTTTGTATTGCAGAATCCGCTTTGTTAATGTTTGTATACATGCTAGAAGTGTCATTTTGAGACAGTTTTAGCTGCCTTATAGAAGTGAATGGAGAGCAACAAATACCCTATTCTGGATTATCACCCCCAGGGGAGCACAGAGCAACTGAACTAACAAACATATTTCCCCACCATTTGGACTCATATATTGACCAGGTAACTACACAACCGAACAAGTTCTAGCAAAGTTAGTTGTGCTTTTAACTACCTGGAAAGAGGATGGGTGAGAAAAAGATTTATCAGTAAATGTAGTTTAGTGAGTTTAGTTTAGGGAGTTAAGTGAAACATTATCTGTACTCACACAGCCGTACAGCTTGTTGATCTTCACAATGTCCAACTTGGTCAGTTCTTTGCTCAGTCCAATGGGCAGGTTTTCGTTATGTATGGGAGTTATAGTGTCGTGTCCATTGATTGAGAATGCAGTTCTAGAGAAGTGGAAGAAAAAAAATGTCTCCCCGTTAATTGAAATTTTAAATTCATCGATAACTAGATACAGTCATAATGTGAACATATCCCTTTTTCTTACCTTATATAATGCATGATAGAAGTGTAGTCATATGGAGTATCCAGAATATTAGTGTTTTCCATCTTAAAGTTTGCTTCTTTGCCTATTAAAAAAAATAATACTTTGGTAGCTGTTCGTTAGAGGGTTAAAATATATTGTCCTGTCTATTTAAAAGTGAATGTAAAAATCATGTTGACCAAGTAATTTCCTGCTATATCTAATTGAGTAAAAGTGCCCTTCTCTATTAAAATAGGTCCAAAAGATGACAGACAGTTCCTTACCTGTTTCAACATTATCGAAGTTGATCCGGACGTAGTTGTCCCGGTCGCTCCTTGAGTGCTCATGATAGAAGCCCAGAGCATGGTTCAGCTCATGCTGAATAGTACCATGGTAAACACAACCTTTACCCAGAGAGAGTTCCTGCTTTCCACCAGTTCTCCCAAGATAGGAATAACAGCTGAAATTAAGTAGAAAGTGACGATTTAAATGTTAGCCAAGTCCACCAAGTAAAATTTAAGAAGTGTTATCTTGCAGTTTATTCTGCCATTAGTGTAAACAAAGCCCATAGAGAGAGAAAGCCTTGCCAACTCCAATGACTGCAATGTAACAGAAAAAAGGTGCAATGGCATTCTTTGAGCATCGGGGGGCAGTGCTGAGGCACTGCTAAACAAGAGTAGAATCTCGAAAAATACATGGGAGGTGAATGGAGCTAAATGCTATAAAATGATCATCACAGTCGATTTCAAAGATTTTTGCAGAACTGGATTATTACTGGCAATATTAGATGACCTTATGCTTATAATTAATACATAATTATAAGTCGACATGGAATTGATGGTTGTGTTATGATCTCACTTTCAAAACATTCCCACTTGCATTGATGAGTTCGCCGGTTCATGAATATTCATGAATATATTGCGTAGAAAAGAGTATTTTCTTATCTGCTGTCTGTGAACTTTCTCCACCTTACAATAAAAAATTATGTCTTATAGATTTGGGTTTCTGGAAAAAACTTCCATTGACCCCCATTCATTCTCCTTTGTTTAGCCCAGTTTTAGTGCTCATAATCGCCCCTAGAGGTGAAACATGATATTCATGCAGTTGGCATATCTCTATACTATACAATCTCTGGTGTAAATGAGCTCACCCATCTTTGCTTTCAATACTGATGAAGTCGCTCTGATTTGAGAGGGGGACGAAGCGAATGCAGGTTTCCTTTGTGTAGGTCTTCATGGCGTTTAGAATAATTTTCTTGCTCCTTTTTGCTTTAATGCAGAATCATTCAAAAACAAGCACAAGTTAGATATTCATGGCACCCATTAATATAAATATTGATGATTGGATCTCAGCTCTGATTTTTCATAATGGAAACTGTTTGATTTAAATTAAGCTCTTAGATAAATTATCATATATACAAACATTTGCAACATGTCAAAGTGACATCATATTTTTTTATATAAACATATTATACATATAAGTACCGCTACATTTAAAAAATATTACACTTACTGAATGTGTTGATGATCCTGTAAGGCACTTCAACATGTCCATTTGAGGATTTATTCCAAAAACATTCGAGACAATTCGAGCAGATCATGGCGCTCTTTTTGTTTGATACAATCAGGTCTCCCTCAATCAGCATCCTGCTGGACCCTTCGAATGCAGCAGACAGACAGACATTCAAAAGATCATGAGATTCTGACAAATAGCTAAACATTGCTTGAGAATGCTAGAATATTTTTAAAAATTGATGTTTCATATTCTAACTTATATTCTCATTTTTAGTTGTGCAACCTTTTGCAGCATACTTCAATTTTAGCAGTACAACAATGGAAAAATGTTTTAGTTGTGATTCTTGTACTTGGCTACACAATAATAAAATACAAATATAACACTAACCATTGTTGGCCTGTAGAATTCTTGTAGTGATGTCCAATTCAGCAGGATCTTCCGTTCGATTAGCTTCAAAATAAAATAATTGAAAGCACTCTTTGTAATACTAACCTCATACTCGCTGAAAGAGTTTTTACAGAAATAAATACAACATGGAATCAAAAGCATCAGATACAAAATTGTTTTACTGCCCATGAGTTAGTTACAAAGAAGTGGAGACTCACGACCTTCACTGCCAAGGTCCTAAAGAAGAAAGGGAGGCAGACACTCAGTTAATAAAATTGAACACAAATTTGAGGAAAGAGTTGAGTGAAACTTGCCACTGTGTTTAGTGGACCATCTCTTACCATGAGTTCATGTGCCTGTGAGAGGCTCAGCAGCAGAGCTAGGATGGTGGAGATGAGTGTGTGGTCCATCTTCGGTCAGAATTTGGAGATTTCCCTCCACGATGACTTGATGTCCGAGATCTGTCAGGCCCTACAGCTTGTAGATGTTCCTGCAAGGGAATCAAGGATCATTGTCATTTCTCTACACCCAAAATGAGCTTTTACAAGGAAGTGTATAACAATACATTTACAACTCATTTCAACAATACATTTAAACATTAATGATGTGGTGACCAATACCCCAGGAACAGACTCCAGGAAATCCAAAAATGAGACAGCAACAGTAGGTCCAATAAGTGACCATTTATTCACCAATATGCATAGGGAGAGCACCCAGAGGGCAGTCCAATAGAACTCCTGATACATCTGATACATTCACCTTTATGGACAACAGTTAGCTGAAACCCAATATGCGAGGCCACACCCATAAAACACAACAACCAATTATCGCCCTCTACATTTCCCATCTCCCCACTCCCTGGACAGTGCTCCCTGCTGGTTACCTCATCAGGATGCCCACTACCATGCCATGAGTTAGCTTGCTGTCACAGCCTTGAAGTAGTGACGCCTGACACATATGGTTCCCAAACAACTGTAAGACAGTGGGAAAACAAGTGAGTTTATAAACGCACAGGAGAGATAATTTAGACGATACAACTGAACAAAACAGGCCTCGAGGGCATTTAAGCCTGATTAGACGACCAGGGTGGCTGGCGTGACGTACAATAAACTTTAACTTTTTCACGTAAAGTGTTTGTTGTGGTGGTGAGTTCCTGCATTGTCCTGACTTGGATTGCAAGGAAAGAAGCTGGGTTCTAATACTATGTATGAAAAGGGCTACAATTGCTACACGGTTCACCCGATATGGATGTAAACACCCTCAAATTAAAGCTGAAAGTCTGCACTTTAACCTGATAGTCACTGTTCCATTTCAAATCCAATGTGTTGGAGTACAGGGCCAAAACAAAAATAAATGTGCCACTGTCCAAATACTTTTTACCAGAGTGAGCCCATATTTATTTGTAAGAATCTCATGATCTTTTGAATGTCTGTCTGCTGCATTCGAAGGGTCCAGCAGGATGCTGATTGAGGGAGACCTGATTGTATTAAAGACAAGTAACGCCAAGAACTGCTTGAAAAGTCCATGTTTTTGGAAGAAATCCAAAAAAAAAAAACTTATTAAAGTGCCTTACACGATCAGCAAAACATTCAGTAAGTGAAGGATAATTTGGATTTAAACATACAGTTAACCCTGGTGCTAATAGAGAAAGGTCTATGATATTTTGCAGGACTGAATTATTTGGGGGAAATGGAGATCAGACATAGTCAGGGAGCCGCTAATAATATGTTTATATAAAAAAAGATTATGTCACTAAGATTTTTTAAATGTAGAGGTACTTTGACACATTGCAAATATTTGTTTATATGATAATTTATTTAAGAGCTTAATTTAAATGGAACAGTTTTCATTAAGGAAAATCAGAGCTGAGATCCAATCATCACTGTTTATATTAATGGGTTCCATGAATATGTAACTTGTGCTTGTTTTTGAATGATTCTGCATTAAAGCAAAAAGGAGCAAGAAAATTATTCTAAAGGCCATGAAGACCTACAAAAAAACCTGCATTCGCTTCGTCCACCGCTCACGTCAGAGAGACTTCATCAGTATTGAGAACAGAGATGGGTGAGCTCAGTTACACTAATGGCAGAATAAAGATAACACTTCTTAAATTTTACTTGGTGGACTTGGCTAACATTGAAATCGTCGTCTTATTTCATTTCAGCTGTTATTCCTATCTTGGGAGAACTGGTGGGAAGCAGCTACTGTCTCTCAGCCAAGGTTGTATTCACCGTGGTGCTATTCAGCATGAGCTGAACCATGCTCTGGGCATCTATCATGAGCACTCAAGGAGCGACCGGGACAACTACGTCCGGATCAACTTGAACAATGTTCAATCAGGTAAGGAACTGTCTGTCATCTTTTGGACCAATTTTAATAGAAAAGGGCACTTTTATTCAATTAGATATAGCAGGAAATGACTTGGTCAACATGATTTTTACATTCACTTTTAAATAGACAGGACAATATATTTTAACCCTCTCTAACGAACAGCTACCAAAGTATTATTTTCTTTAATAGGCAAACGACACTACTTTAAGATACGAAACACTAATAATCTGGATACTCCATATGACTACACTTCTGTCATGCATTATTCAAGGTAAGAAAAAGGGATATATACACATTATGACTATGGTTGTCGATGAATTTGAAATTTCAATTAACGGGGAGCCATTTATTTTCTTCCACTTCTCTAGGAAGGCATTCTCAATCAATGGACACGACACTATAACTCCCAGGCCTAATAAAAACCGGCCCATTGGACTGAGCAATAAACTGACCAAGTTGGACATTGTGAAGATCAACAAGCTGTACCGCTGTGTGAGTACAGATAGTGTTTCACTAAGCTCTGAAGAACTACATTTACTGATGAATCTTTTTCTCACCCATCCTCTTTCCATGTAGTTAAAAGCACAACTGAACTTTGCGAGAACTTGTTGAGTAGTGTAGTTACCTGGTCATGATATGAGTCCAAATGGTGGTGAAATATGTTTGAATTATATAACACTATATTTAATTCTTCGCTGTTTTAGAAATGCTATAATAATTATGCCTTAACATAGGAAAATGTCTCTTTTTTTGTCCAGAAGCGACGTAAGAAGACTTGAAGACTACCTTTGCTGAATTACTGGAGGAGAATATGAAATAATCAAGCTATTCTAGCCAGAATAAATGACGAATATTCTACCCTACAAATTATTTTTATTCTGGTCATCAAATGTATTGTAACTATGAATTTGCATGTAAATGTTTGAATGGACTGACTGAATGTTACTAAATGATTAAACCTGATGCATTTTAAATTAAATTAGTCGTTCATTTTTCTAATCAGAGATTATTTATCATTTTATAAACTAGCAGCAATCCTCATGCCTAATTCTAACCCCATTTATAACTCTTGCACAAATGGTATTTTGGCCTAAACAAGAAACCCTGCTCCAGAAATGATAAGCTGTTGGTTAGTGTTGCTTAGATACAATACCTCCTACTGTGGCATGCTGTGTCCTGGGTGTCCTAGATCAGGGGTTCCCAAACTTTTCCATGCCAAGGACCCCCAAATAGTCGTAGCCTCTGGCTGGGGCCCCCCGATTGTGAAATGGCTTTTTTTTTAAAAACTTTTAAATTACACTGGCAAATATAAAAAAATCTAACATACAGCTTCTTAATACACAACACAATACTTTTGACCCGATTTTGATTCCATAATCGGGCCGTTAGCACCTCAACGTAACGCTTTGACTGACAGGCAGACGGTTAGTTATTGGCTGCGATTGAAAGAAGGGCATGGCAAAGACCTAATTTCGATATGAAAGGATTTATAACAATTTATATCTTATTTTAAACCGGCACAGTAATCTTATGAATTTAATTGAAATACATTTTTGAAATACATTTTATTCATTTTTCATTTTCCTCTCCCTTCCAATTGGCCCCCCTGGCGTCCCCTGGCGGCCCCCACTTTGAAAACCCCTGTCCTAGATACACCCAGTTTTTGATTGGTACACTCAGAATTAAAAGGTTCCGCCCCCCCCCACCCCCTATCCGAGATCGCAACCATGTGTGTAATTTGGATATGGCAAGCAAGCCATGGCAGCTGCTATACCTTGGCTTCCTTGGCATTGTGAAAGAACGGATTTTAATTTAAGATTTAAAATTATCGTATTGTTTAGCACAAGCATTCAGCAATACCAGGAAGTGGGCATGTGCAGTGTGCAGTACTGTAGCTCGCAGTTGGTTTGTGGAGGAAAAATGAAATTAAACAATCATCTTTAGATGCTTTCTTTATGGAAAAAAAAGGGTTGCAAGTGATTCAATTGTGTTCCTCAATCAGATCGCATCAATGCTGGTTCTGGTTCTGAAATGAATGAAGTTCCAGTGGCTAACATCCATGTAGAGGACTACAGTGACAATGCTAAAGCCGGTATTGCTACTACTGTTAGCGGGTAGGCCAGTCGGATGCAGGCGGAGTATTTGAGTCCCAGTCCCACTGCTATAACCAGTAGCGAAACTGCATGAAACGGAGCTACTAGTTTAATTACATTTCTCTGTAGAGTGTGGTAGCTTAACTAAAAGTAATTTTTTAACCAAGTAGCAAGGTAGCATGGACAAATCACATTTGGGTTTCCGAAACCACCCCGTTATAAGTGTCTAATAACGTTATAACCACCCCCGTTATTATTCATGAAATAAGTGTCAGAAATGTCTTTGTTTAGCTAAGGTTAGGTCGTTTTTATTGAAGTTATTATCACCCCTGAAATCACCTTGAAAAACTTTTGAATTCGTTTTTATGTTTTCCAAAGAGGTTCTGAGCATCAAAACAGGAGTGTTAGCGAACGTCTGCCATGGCCAATAGGTTACCTAATTTATGATTTTATTTTATTTTTTATGAAGTAGCTTCAGTCAGTTACATTCAATTACAGTCAATTATGAATTAGCTTTAGTTACTACTTTTCTCTTTGTGGTAGCTGTGCTGTAGCTTACCTACTTCCGTCCAAGTTCAAACACCAGGGTGCTTATGTATAAAATACAAATTCTCCTTCCCTTGCACAATTAATTTTTCAGAATGCAAGCCACAAGTCCTTCTGAGGATTTCATCACGGAAACTATTACTAATTACTTTCCTTCACTTACAGAATTTGTTGCTCACAGTGTAAGGCAGTCCAATGAGTCCATTTGAGGATTTCTTCCACAAGCACTTTTGTTTGATACAACCAGGTCTCCCTCCATCAGCATCTCATTGGACCATTTGAACACAGAACACAGTCATTTAGAGGATTTATACAAAGTACTTTCTTACAATGTCATGGCATGCAAAGGATATGTGCCCAAATATAAAAAATTATTACTTTATTCTACATTATGTTAAACTGTCCCAATATTTTTGATGCCTGAAAATGGGGGGGACGAACGATGTACTAAAGGTTCTATAATCGCTTGTATGAGTACCTGAAAATAAGATATCAATGATATCCTTTTATATCCAGCCGTGATAGCATCAGATGTTTACCTGTGGAATGTTCCAAACAGGTGTTTTTTGTCTTTTTTAAATTTATTTTATTTTATTTTTTTGCCCCTGTCCCAACTTCTTTGGAACGTGTTGCAGGCATCAAATTCGGAATTAGCATATATTTTACAAAATCAATAAAATTGATAAAGTAAAACATTAAATATCTTTTCTTTGTACTGTTTTCAATTAAATATATGTAAAAGCAAATTAACAAATCACTGCTTTCTGCTTTTATTTGCATTTTACATACTGTCCCAACATTTTTGGAATTGGGGTTTGTACATCAACAATCCTATATTTTAAAAATATGATTCAAATATACCATATTTTCTCACACCTAGGGCTCTATTTTCCGGTAAGCGCATGATGGGCGGCAAGCCAGCGCATTGGTGAAGTGACTTATCGTGACTTATTGGTAAAGTTGATTTATCGTGTAATGTTTTCAGGTATAATATTATAAATCTAAAACCATGCTTTTTTTCAGTTGAATACATCAGACTTTCACTAGCAAACTATATTTCCTGTATAATTGTATTGGTTCCTTGCCAGAAGCATTGTGATCATGTCAGTGCACTGCACAGGGATAGTTGCCTTTCACTGCATTTTCTCACTGTCCATGCACCCGAGGGCAAATGTACAGTATATGGCTGAAAAGCCTTGAATCTTAAAAACATCCCTTGAAACATGCCTTTGTTTGTTTAACTTCAACAACCAGAAGTCAATACCTGAAAGAACATACCTCAAAATGGCAATTTGTCTCCTTTGTATAGAGGTTAAATACACTTAAACAAATATATATATATATCCCTACGCATAGTCAAAATGCATTTTAAATCTCAGAAATGCAAAGAAAATGTATCCATAATACATGTCAATATTATCCACAGGACTGCAGCAGAGGGCAAAGGTCAAGATTGGACAGGCCTCTGCCCTCCATGACCTGACATCTAGGTGCCATTTATCGGCCATGACTAATAGTGTGTGCTGTTGATGAACCGTACACAAATAAAATGCGATGTACAAGTATGTTTTGTATATTACATATTATAATTGGTTCATAATTAAAACTCACTGGTTCACAAATATGTTTTTACACTCACAATCAAATCTCTCCCAAACAATAATACATTTGACAATGACCCAATGTGCATTTACACATCACCTGGCACGTTTGGAATAACTTGTGTTAATTTGTGGAATTTTGATACATTCCTCAGAGCAATTTATTTGTCTGTTAGGGAGAAATTTGTTTGTGAGTGCAAAAACATATTTGTAAACCAATTTTTTTTAAATTTAGGAACCAATGTTTTTGAATGTAAAAATACATTTGTGAACCAATGACTTATAACTGTGAACCAATTATCTTGTATGTAATATACAAAAAAAATGTGTAAATCAAATTTTATTTGTGTACGGTTCATATTGTTACTTTATTTATTAGACAATAAGAACCCCATATATGCACCACAGAATAAATATCTCACTCTGATGCATGCCAGTGAATAAAATTGAACTCGTCTGTATTAATGAGGCGTGACCAACATTCACTGTCTGAGATGAGTGTGTAATAGTGTATGGCAAATCTTTTAGACATTAGTGTGGTACTGTCACAACAATCCCCCCAAAAAGTCTATCCCCCATCCCCTTCTGGGTCACATTTCTGGGCTATGTATGAGGGTTCCAATAACCTGCAAAGCGATCTCATTGGATAATGTTCATTTGCAGTGAATACAGTGTTGATTTGACAGTTCCTGGCCAAATCTCTCTTAAACAATATCAATTTTAGACCACAAATTGTAGTTTGCTGTTTGTCTTTGACAAAAATGACAAAGTTAAAGTATCTTCATGTAACAATATCAATGTTAGCTAGACTATAGTGTGAATACATGTAACCTACACTCAGTCATTCCTCTGTCACAGAGGAGTAAATACATAATATGTATACAATTATACAATTACATTTGTATTATTATACAATAAATATTAACTTATACAATACAAGCTTGAGTGTTAACAGAGATCTGCCTGGTCTCTGCCTCAAGTCCATCGCAACAAGATGTAGTTTGTGCTCCTCCATCTTGCTGTGTGCTCAAAGTATAGTTTTGACTTAGCAGTTCATGCCAGTTAATTATCTGGTGTCTTTCTCTTAAGCTGTACTCAATTTTATCAAGTTTATTTAAAATCAATACATGCAAAAGATTGAACTTCACCGCCAGCAGTGTCTGGCCACATTGTATACCAGTGATGCACTTGATTGGTTACCTGCTGTCTGCTGCAGTCCTGTGGATCATTATTGACATGTATTATGGATACATTTTCTTAGCATTTCTGAGATTTAAAATGCATTTTGACTATGCGTAGGGATATTTAAAAAAAAAAAAAGAAGTGTATTCAACCTCTATACAAAGGAGACAAATTGCCATTTTGAGGTATGTTCTTTCAGGTATTGACTTCTGGTTGTTGAAGTTAAACAAACAAAGGCATGTTTCAAGGGATGTTTTTAAGATTCAAGGCTTTTCAGCCATATACTGTACATTTGCCCTCGGGTGCATGGACAGTGAGAAAATGCAGTGAAAGGCAACTATCCTTGTGCAGTGCACTGACATGATCACAATGCTTCTGGCAAGGAACCAATACAATTATACAGGAAATATAGTTTGCTAGTGAAGGTCTGATGTCTGAGGTCTGAGCGGCAGTGTAGTATAATGGTTAAGGAACTGGACAGGAAAGGTTGCAGGTTCGATTCCCAGGTAGGACACTGCTGTTGTACCCTTGAGCAAGGTACTTAACCTGAATTGCTTCAGTATATATCCAGCTGTATGAATGGATACATGTAATAAGAAGTTGTGTAAGTCGCTCTGGATAAAAGCGTCTGCTAAATGCCTATAATGTAATGTAATGATGTATTCAACTGAAAAAAAGCATGGTTTTAGATTTATAATATTATACCTGAAAACATTACACGCTAAATAAACTTTACCAATAAGTCACGATAAGTCACTTCACCAATGCGCTGGCTTGCCACCCACCATGCGCTTACCGGAAAATAGAGCCCTAGGTGTGAGTAAATATGGTATATTTGAATCATATTTTTAAAATATAGGATTGTTGATGTACAAACCCCAATTCCAAAAATGTTGGGACAGTATGTAAAATGTAAATAAAAGCAGAAAGCAGTGATTTGTTAATTTGCTTTTACATATATTTAATTGAAAACAGTACAAAGAAAAGATATTTAATGTTTTACTTTATCAATTTTATTGATTTTGTAAAATATATGCTAATTCCGAATTTGATGCCTGCAACACGTTCCAAAGAAGTTGGGACAGGGGCAAAAAAATAAAATAAAATAAATTTAAAAAAGACAAAAAACACCTGTTTGGAACATTCCACAGGTAAACATCTGATGCTATCACGACTGGATATAAAAGGATATCATTGATATCTTATTTTCAGGTACTCATACAAGCGATTATAGAACCTTTAGTACATCGTTCGTCCGTCCCCCCCATTTTCAGGCATCAAAAATATTGGGACAGTTTAACATAATGTAGAATAAAGTAATCATTTTTAATATTTGGTCACATATCCTTTGCATGCCATGACATTGTAAGAAAGTACTTTGTATAAAATCCTCTAAATGACTGTGTTCTGTGTTCAAATGGTCCAATGAGATGCTGATGGAGGGAGACCTGGTTGTATCAAACAAAAGTGCTTGTGGAAGAAATCCTCAAATGGACTCATTGAACTGCCTTACACTGTGAGCAACAAATTCTGTAAGTTAAGGAAAGTAATTAGTAATAGTTTCCGTGATGAAATCCTCAGAAGGACTTGTGGCTTGCATTCTGAAAAATTAATTGTGCAAGGGAAGGAGAATTTGTATTTTATACATAAGCACCCTGGTGTTTGAACTTGGACGGAAGTAGGTACGCTACAGCACAGCTACCACAAAGAGAAAAGTAGTAACTAAAGCTAATTCATAATTGACTGTAATTGAATGTAACTGACTGAAGCTACTTCATAAAAAATAAAATAAAATCATAAATTAGGTAACCTATTGGCCATGGCAGACGTTCGCTAACACTCCTGTTTTGATGCTCAGAACCTCTTTGGAAAACATAAAAACTAATTCAAAAGTTTTTCAAGGGGATTTCAGGGGTGATAATAACTTCAATAAAAACGACCTAACCTTAGCTAAACAAAGACATTTCTGACACTTATTTCATGAATAATAACGGGGGTGGTTATAACGTTATTAGACACTTATAACGGGGTGGTTTCGGAGACCCAAATGCGATAGAGGGAATCTAGAAGCTATCCCCGTAGGAATAGCCACAAAAGCGGATAATAATCCGCAAAGAGGGAAAACGGAGAATTCGCCTTGAGCTCTCAAAACAGGAGAGGAAAACAACAGAAAAGAACTGAAAACCAGTGTCCCAAGTCCTATACCTTTACATGCCAAGTTGGTCGCAAGACAACAACCGAGCAAAGAATAAAGGACTACACAGGTTATATAGCCGACCAGTAACAAGGGCAGGTGCAGAGAATTTTAAAAAGTCAGAGCAAAAACCTGGAGCTAGGAAAAATTAGAGTCCCTAGATAGAGAGAGTACCGACATAGAGGGTTCGGAAAAATCTGGTCACGTGATTGCGTGGAGCCATTTTGAGTCCATCGCGGACAGGATCGGGATCGGACGGATATCGATTTTAAAGAAAAATGACAGGTTGTAGCGCTTGTGGCTGCACAAACAGAACGGAAAAGGGATATAAACTATATAGATTTCCATCGGAGGAAAAAAGACGTCAAATATGGGAGAACAGAGTCAGTCGTGTTGGATGGAAAGCCACTTCATCCTCAGTTCTCTGCCAGGTCAGTGGTAATGGTCCCATATGCGTATTTAATTAACTTGCACATATTTGATACTTTTGTGATGTCATTATTATGGAGTATGGTTTAAGACAGGGGTGGCCAATTCCAGGCCTCGCGGGCCGGTGTGTATGCAGGTTTTTGCTGCCGCCAGTTAACACGGTTCAATCAGCTAATTAGTCATACACACAATCACCGATTCACTTGTAAATTACAGAACGATAAAATGCTACAATACACGCATTTTTGATCAATGACAAGAACATTCATCAGCTGCTTTTCATATCGCGGATATGTAGATTAAAATATCAGATCGTGTAAACGATTGCACAGACTTAACACTGCACAGACCTGAATACCTCTGAACTTTTAAATACATGTACGTGCAATATACGGCTGTTCGTGCAATATCCCTGTGAATGTTTTTCTGTTGTGCAATATGTCTTGGGTTTTATTGTGGTTGTTTGTTTGTTTTTATCTTAGCATAGAGTATCTATTTATTAGTGTAGAACTGTATAGTTTTATTTATATTTATTTGTATAGTTTTATTTATAAATTGCACTGAGTCTGAGAGCTGCTACCTCAATTTCATTGTACTGGCGGCAGCAAAAACCTGCATACACACCGGCCCGCGAGGCCTGGAATTGGCCACCCCTGCACTGTATGGGAATAATGTGCTTTCTTATCTGTTCTGTAGTTACTTCAATGACCTTTCTATATGCACTTACTGTACGTCGCTTTGGATAAAAGCGTCTGCTAAATGATTGTAATGTAAAATGATTGTAATGTAAAGAAATGCAATAAATAAATAAATAAACCCTAGCTTTTAAGAGTAGATTTATTTTCCCCCTTTGGCATGCACGGCATCTAGTTTAGCATGAAAAAAATATCACATTGCACCACTATCCAACGTGTTCCTATTTGTAATTCGCAGGTTCATTTCGAGTACCTGTCTAGTTAATTCCTTCTTTGTCATGGTTCTAAATGTCTGTGACTGTTCAATCACAACCAGCTCTGTGATTTTCTTCTTTATCATATGGCTCTTAGTTGTCATAAATCTTCTATTTTGTCATCTTCATATAATTTGTTCATTATCAACATGGAAAAGACCATTCCCATCTCTCATACATAGAGAACATAATGGAATACACGGTTAAATGCACTAGCGCCATACGGCGGCTCCGCAATGAATGGACTCAAAATGGCGTCAAATCCTGAGTTGTCGGTACTCTCTCTATCTAGGGACTCTAGGAAAAATAAAACAAGGCCGCCCTCTAGCTGCTCCGAGGGGGAACGACTACAGAAATAATAGAAGGCTGAAACCTCGTGCCACCGCTCAAATCCAAACTCACCAAAAGCTAAAGCAACTGGCTAAAACTGTCCTTTGCCTAAACTGCACTGGGAATCACACTCCCCAAAAGAGAGATTTTGTGTATAAAAATGCAAACAAAAGGTGACTTGAATAATTACTGAATAATTTATCAGCAGATTTAGCAGAGGAGCACTCGCTGAAGGCATTGATTTTACAGGACCTCACTTCCACGCCAAGTGACCAGAAAGCGCAGATCACAGAAATGTTCCACATGCCAACTGGAGACAGTTGTTCGGAGCCATGTGCCTATTTTCATTTATTTATTTATTTTTGTAATATAAATTTTAAAAAGCTGATCTTGCTTCCCCAGTTTAACCCAGGGGAAAATGTAGCTTTGTCCATGCTACCTTGCTACTTGGTTAAAAAATTACTTTTAGTTAAGCTACCACACGCTACAGAGAAATGTAATGAAACTAGTAGCTCCGTTTCATGCAGTTCCGCTACTGGTTATAGCAGTGGGACTGGGACTCAAATACTCCGCCTGCACCCCACTGGCCTCCCCGCTAACAGTAGTAGCAATACTGGCTTTAGCATTGTCACTGTAGTCCTCTACATGGATGTTAGCCACTGGAACTTCATTCATTTCAGAAGCAGAACCAGCATTGATGCGGTCTGATTGAGGAACACAATTGAATCACTTGCAGCCCTTTTTTTCCATGAAGAAAGCATCTAAAGATGATTGTTTAATTTCATTTTTCCTCCACAAACCAAATGCGAGCTACAGTACTGCACACTGCACATGCCCACTTCTTGGTATTGCTGAATGCTTGCGCTAAACAATACAATAATTTAAAATCTTAAATTAAAATCCATTATTTCACAATGCCAAGGAAGCCAAGGTATAGCAGCTGCCATGGCTTGCTTGCCATATCCAAATTACACACATGGTTGCGATCTCGGATCGGGGGTGGGACCTTTGAATTCTGGGTGTACCAATCAAAAACTGGGTGTATCTAGGACACACAGGACACAGCATGCCACAGCAGGAGGTATTGTATCTAACCAACACTAACCAACAGCTTATCATTTATGGAGCAGGGTTTCTTGTTTAGGCCAAAATACCATTTGTGCAAGAGTTATAAATGGGGTTAGAATTAGGCACGAGGGTTGCTGCTAGTTTAGGGTTATGTTCAGGAGCGAGGGACAGGTTTTTCATATGGGTTAGTCTGTGATTTGTATGAACAATATTTTTTTCCACAATTGGGTCCTATAACACAATATCCTGTTCTATTTTGGTATTTTTTCAGTGAAATAACTTTTTAACTTCAAACAGATATATTCATATGCATAACTGATTTTCTGTTGTTGCTTTGCCTTGTGTTGCTTTGAAATTCAAGCGTTTGTGTTTCCTTTCATTGAGGCATAATGCCCAAAGTATTAAAAAAGCTGAACAGTGTTTGAGTTGTGAAAATGAAATGCGGTGTGAATCAGTGTTTTACATTAAACCACAAAACAGTTTGTTTGAACAGGATAAAATGATAAATAATCTCTGATTAGAAAAATGAATGATTAAATGAATTAAATTTTATATGCATCAGGTTTAATCATTTAGTAACATTCAGTCAGTCCATTTAAACATTTACATGCAAATTCATAGTTACAATACATTTGATGACCAGAATAAAAATAATTTGTAGGGTAGAATATTCGTAATTTATTCTGGCTAGAATAGCTTGATTATTTCATATTCTGCTCCAGTAATTCAGCAAAGGTAGTCTTCAAGTCTTCTTACGTCACTTGTGGACAAAAAAAGAGACATTTTCCTAAGTTAAGGCATAATTATTATAGCATTTCTAAAACAGCTAAGAATTAAATATAGTGTTATATAATTCAAACATATTTCGCCACCATTTGGACTCATATCATGACCAGGTAACTACACAACCCAACAAGTTCTAGCAAAGTTCAGTTGTGCTTTTAACTACCTGGAAAGAGGATGGGTGAGAAAAAGATTCATCAGTAAAGTAGTTCTTCAGAGCTTAGTGAAACACTATCTGTACTCACACAGTGGTACAGCTTGTTGATCTTCACAATGTCCAACTTGGTCAGTTTATTGCTCAGTCCAATGAGCAGGGTTTCGTTAGGCCTGGGAGTTATAGTGTCATTTCCATTGATTGAGAATGCCTTCCTAGAGAAGTGGAAGAAAATAAATGGCTCCCCATTAATTAAAATTTCTAATTAATCGACAACCAGATACAGTCATAATGTGAACATATCCCTTTTTCTTACCTTATATAATGCATGATAGAAGTGTAGTCATATGGAGTATCCAGATTATTAGTGTTTTGAATCTGAAAGTTTGCATCTGCGCCTAGTAAAGAAAATAATACTTTGGTAGCTGTTCGTTAGAGAGGGTTAAAATATATTGTCCTGTCTATTTAAAAGTGAATGTAAAAATCATGTTGACCAAGTCATTTCCTGCTATATCTAATTGAATAAAAGTGCCCTTTTCTATTAAAATTGGTCCAAAAGATGACAGACAGTTTCTTACCTGATTGAACATTGTTAAAGTTGATCCGGACGTAGTTGTCCCGGTCGCTCCTTGAGTGCTCATGATAGATGCCCAGAGCATGGTTCAGCTGATGCTGAATAGCACCACGGTGAATACAACCTTGGCTGAGAGACAGTAGCTGCTGTCCCCCCGTTCTCCCAAGATAGGAATAACAGCTGAAATGAAATAAGACGACGATTTCAATGTTAGCCAAGTCCACCAAGTAAAATTTAAGAAGTGTTATCTTGCAGTTTATTCTGCCATTAGTGTAAATGAGCTCACCCATCTCTGTTCTCAATACTGATGAAGTCGCTCTGATTTGAGCGGGGGACGAAGCGAATGCAGGTTTTTTTTTTGTAGGTCTTCATGGCATTTACAATCTTTTTCTCGTTCCTTTTTGCTTTAATGCAGAATCATTCAAAAACAAGCACAAGTTACATATTCATGGAACCCATCAATATAAACAGTGATGATTGGATCTCAGCTCTGATTTTCCTTAATGAAAACTGTTCCATTTAAATTAAGCTCTTAAATAAATGATCATATATACAAATATTTGCCATGTGTCAAAGCACCTCTACATTTAAAAAATCTTAGTGACATAATCTTGTTTTATATAAACATATTATTAGCGGCTCCCTGACTATGTCTGATCTCCATTTCCCCCAAATAATTCAGTCCTGCAAAATATCATAGACCTTTCTCTATTAGCACCAGGGTTAACTGTATGTTTAAATCCAAATGATCCTTCACTTACTGAGTGTGCTGCTGATATTGTAAGGCACTTTAACAAGTTCTTTTTTGGGGGATTCCCTCCAAAAACATGGACTATTCGAGCAGATAATGGCGCTCTTTTTGTTTGATACAATCAGGTCTCCCTCAATCAGCATCCTGCTGGACCCTTCAAATGCAGCAGACAGACATTCAAAGGATCATGAGATTCTGACAAATAGCTAAACATTGCTTGAGAATGCTAGAATATTTTTAAAAATTGATGTTTCATATTCTAACTTATATTCAAATTTTTAGTTGTGCAACCTTTTGCAGCATACTTCAATTTTAGCAGTACAACAATGGAAAAATGTTTTAGTTGTGATTCTTGTACTTGGCTACACAATAATAAAATACAAATATAACACTAACCATTGTTGGCCTGTAGAATTCTTGTAGTGATGTCCAATTCAGCAGGATCTTCCGTTCGATTAGCTTCAAAATAAAATAATTGAAAGCACTCTTTGTAATACTAACCTCATACTCGCTGAAAGAGTTGTTACAGAAATAAATACAACATGGAATCAAAAGCATCAGATACAAAATTGTTTTACTGCCCATGAGTTAGTTACAAAGCAGTGGAGACTCACCACCTTCACTGCCAAGGTCCTAAAGAAGAAAGAGAGGCAGACACTCAGTTAATAAAATTGAACACAAATTTGAGGAAAGAGTTGAGTGAAATTTGCCACTGTGTTTAGTGGACCATCTCTTACCATGAGTTCATGTGCCTGTGAGAGGCTCAGCAGCAGAGCTAGGATGGTGGAGATGAGTGTGTGGTCCATCTTCTGTCAGAATTAGGAGATTTCCCTCCACGATGACTTGATGTCCGAGATCTGTCAGGCCCTACAGCTTGTAGATGTTCCTGCAAGGGAATCAAGGATCATTGTCATTTCTCTACACCCAAAATGAGCTTTTACAAGGAAGTGTATAACAATACATTTACAACTCATTTCAACAATACATTTAAACATTAATGATGTGGTGACCAATACCCCAGGAACAGACTCCAGGAAATCCAAAAATGAGACAGCAACAGTGGGTCCAATAAGTGACCATTTATTCACCAATATGCATAGGGAGAGCACACAGAGGGCAGTCCAATAGAACTCCTGATACATCTGAGACATTCACCTTTATGGACAACAGTTAGCTGAAACCCAATATGCGAGGCCACACCCATAAAACACAACAACCAATTATCGCCCTCTACATTTCCCATCTCCCCACTCCCTGGACAGTGCTCCCTGCTGGTTACCTCATCAGGATGCCCACTATCATGCCATGAGTTAGCTTGCTGTCACAGCCTTGAAGTAGTGACGCCTGACACATATTGGTTCCCAAACAACTGTAAGACAGTGGAAAACAAGTGAGTTTATAAACGCACAGGAGAGATAATTTAGACGATACAACTGAACAAAACACGCAGTCAAGACATTAAAATTATCTCCCATACTATTCCATTAAACTGTTTGGTTACTTTACATTGTTAATCTGGGTGGATCAAGGTAAACAAACCCTCTCCTAAAACACAGGCTTTGTTTATGGATGGTTTGTCATATGCGTCTTACTGTATATATTGTATATCTGTTATCTTTAGATCTCTTAAGACTATTCACTGTCAAACATTTTCATTTTTACTAATAAAAATAATTTTTAGTAAAGACATGCAATGAATCTACATGATGATCTACAAAAAAGTATCTCTCTTCTGTCAAGACTGTTACATTCATATCTGTGGGCCACACAAGATGAAGTACACGACCTGTGAAGAAAATGGGCTGAGAGAAGGAATTATACAGAAATTATGGTAACAGTTTACATTAAGTTGCACCTATACCTGTGTAGTTAAATTGTAACTAATTTCTAACAAGGTTATTACTGAGTAACTGCAATATCTAACATGGAACAACAGTTAGTGGTATTCTTAATTACACATGTAATTATTTTTAAATGTTTTATTTACACTCATATGCCTCCTATTTATGATACCCAACAAATAAAACTTGCCTGTTCATTTTGCATCATGTCTTTACTATATGGAATGATTTAATTTCAGCAGGAGAGATGTAACAGGGCTGGCCTTGTTTCACATTTGAAATTAAGAATACCAGTAACTGCTGTTCCATGTTAACTACATTGGTGTTACACACTAATAACCTCTTGTTACCACATTAGTTATAATTTAACTACACAGGTACAGGTCCCTTCCATGTATTCGTTCTTTCCTCGTTATTGAATTGTTTCCCTAATGTTTTAACTTCACGTTGTTTGTTACCCCTCCCCTTTCCTCTGCCTAGTTGTCAGAACGTTGATCAGTTTGCCAGTGCCTACGCCTTACTAAGCCTGAGTATATCCTGAGATTCCTGAGACACCCTTTGTTTGACTTCGATTTAGCCTAGCCCCTTTTGTACCTTAGCCTTTTGATTTCTGTTCGGTTTCGACTTTTCTTTGTGTATTTACCGACGTTGATTTAGCCTAGCGATTTTGTACCTTTGCATTTCTGATTTCTTGGTTTTGAGTTTTGCTTGTTTATTGGTTTTTGATTTTTTGGATTCTACTCTGCCTACCTGGCTTTGACCTTTCGACTGATATAGTGGGTAATTGCATTGCAGGAAACATTAGTTTTACACTCACTTTTAAATAGAAACTAACAAACTATTTGTTTTCTTAACAGACACCATCTACAACTTTTAGACACAAGACACTAATAATTTGAATACTCCATATGAGTACACTTCTATCATGCATTATGAAAGGTAAGTAAAATGGTCATATTTACATGATCACTGTGACCAAATAAGCAATGGATTGAACCAGTGGCGTAAGGTAGTTACGACTGGCCCCAGTGCAAGCTATTATGACGGGCCCTAGTGCATGCTAGTTACTAGTTATGAAGCACACACAGGACCATCAGAACCATCTAGCGCTCTGACACGCGGAAACGTAAACAGATGGCCAATCAAATCAACAAGTCAACTAATCAACTAACTATAGCTGGACTATTTACATAACTATAGCTGTTATTGGGACGGTATGTAGATAAAATGTAAAAAATTAAAAACACACATCAGCAGGCGACTTTCTTGACAACTAGCCTATAAACTACTGTAAATATGCATAGCTGTCTAGAGCTAACTTTAAGTTTTTCTGCAGTAAGTTTAACCAGTTGGTTGTGGCTGTCGGCTTCACAGAACGGAGATGGGTTCATCGGCTGATCTCCGTGATTGAAATGTCTGGAGAAATCGTTGTTGTTGGCGATGTAAACTTTCAAAGAAGTAACAATCAAAACATGCACTGATGTTTCATTACTGCCATTCAAAATCCTCTATTGCACACGTGTCATATAAATAAAAAGGTGTAGCTAATATTCTTAAAAACACTGATGAAAGGCATGGTTTGGTACGGCGGGACACACAGCGGCTTTACCCACATCTGAAAAACACATACAACACTATGAAACAGGCGCTCGCCCGCGAACTGACTCCAAAATGATAACAAGCTGTTAAATAGGGCCATGGCAGCCCATCAGACACCCCAAATCCCCTTGAAAAAGCACTTGTACTCACCTATTTGAATGGCATTCGACGAGCCATGCTGAGCAAAATTCATGACAATGTCCTTAATGTTCATTGTTCAACCCGGGCTCTGATGCTTTCAATGGACAGGATAGCCAGCCCATTCAGCCTCGTATCGATACACCTTGTAAAGATGCTAGCTTGTGAAGTACAAGCTAGCTAACAATAGCTTGTTAGTTATGTATTTTTTATATAGTGTAAACATTGATATTGTTACTGAGATACTTTAACTTTGTAATTTTTGTCAAAGACATACAGCAAACTATAATTTGTGGTCTAAAATTGATATTGTTTAAGAAAGATTTGGCCAGGAACTGTCAAATCAACACTATCTTCACTGCAAATGAACATTATCCAATGAGATCGCTTTGCAGATTCTTGGAACCCTTGTACATAGCCCAGAAATGTGACCTAGAAGGGGACGAGGGATAGACTTTTGGGGGGGATTGTTGTGACAGTACCACACTAATGTTAGATGACACAAGTTCTAAAAGATTTGACATACACACTCCTCTCAGAAAGTGAATTTTGGTCACGCCTCATTAATACCGATGAGTTCAATTTTATTCACTGGCATGCACCAGAGCGAGCTATTTATTCTGTGGTGCATATATGGGGTTATTAACTTTAATGAACTATCTACTAAAAAAATGTCAAAGTTGAAGCAATTCATTATTTTCTTTTTAGGCCAAGCATTTTATTTATCTCATGAAAACAGGGTGATAAACTGAGTTTCAAAAACTGAATGAAAATGCTTGTATCAGAGTTCCCATCATGCACCTGGCTTGTGCTGCACTTAACTTTTTGGATGTTGAATTCATTAACTTGTGTGGAATCTTTCCTGTCTTGTCTATGGCACTGTATATATGAGGGTATTATTGTCGCATAAATCATTAAATAAATAATATGAACCTTACAGAAATAAAATGAGATTCAGAGTATCGCTTGTAAGAGTACCTGAAAATAATATATCAAGAGTTTTTTGTTGCTGGGTCACAGACATCAGGAGGTCATGGCATGCAAAAGATACATATGCAACTAAATATTAAATATGACGGTTACATCCCAGTGTATTAAAGAACACATTTAGTATTGGGGGATGTTACTGTTTTGGGTTTTGGCTGGGTATTGCCATTTGTTTGTGTTCTCCTATACAGGTGGAGGTGAGGATGCATTGGGTCGCTTGGAGACCGGACCAGATGCGGTCGTTGCTGGGGACGCCAGAGTCCGTTGCGGAGCAACGCATGTGGAGAAGATGCAGACCTATAAAACAGCTGGACGCCGTCAGCGCGTCAGACACGTCTTTTCATCTGCTGCTGAAAGCCACGCTCGACATCGCGCTGTTTTGGAGAACACAACCTACCAACCTAACCTTTTTAGACTAGCTAATAGATTTAGTTTAGTCGCGCTATTACCGGCAGCTTAGTTCCTGACCAGCAGAGGACGAGAGACATTGTGGGGCCCTGCTGTTGAACTTCTTTGGAAGGACCGGTCACACGGAAGACCTGGACCGCTGTGCTGGCTGCTTGGTGAGGCACTGATAGGCTAATTAGTCTTGGTGACTCGGACATTTTATCGAAACAGTCACTGCTAGTGCTAGGAAATCATTAAGCTGTAAACAATAAATCATTGTTATCTCTTTTAAAACTACAGCGTGTTGGTTGCGTATTTATGTTGTGGTTGTGGTGGTTTAATATTACGGTTATTTCCACCCTCCTTGTTATTGCAACATTGTGGGGTTTCCGATCCGTAATAATGACTTTATTTAAGTTTATGTTAACTTGTCCAATTACTTTTTGTGCCATAAAATGGGGGGACTATTGATGGGTTCTGAGTTTTGTAATAAGAGTAATTAAGCATGTTTGTATTGATCAATGATTTGGTGTAGCAGGTGAGAGCTCATCATTGTAAATCGTATGGCCAGAGGGCAAAGGTCAAGATTGGACAGGCCTCTGCCCTCCTTGACCTGACATCTAGGTGCCATTTATCGGCCATGACTAATAGTGTGTGCTGTTGATGAACAAAAGCATATGTCATTATGGAATAAAGAGATATGCCCTCACAGATAATAGGGACATGTGCGTCAAGTCAAGGCCTCAAGGGCATTTAAGCCTGATTAGACGACTAGTGTGGCTGGCGTGACGTACAATAAACTCAAACTTTTTCTCGTAAAGTGTATGTTGTGGTGGTGAGTTCCTGCATTGTCCTGACTTGGATTGCAAGGAAAGAAGCTGGGTCCTAACACTATGTATGAAAAGGGCTTAACCTGATAGTCACTGTTCCATTTCAAATCCAATGTGTTGGAGTACAGGGCCAAAGCAAAAAATAAATGTGCCACTGTCCAAATACTTTTTACCAGAGTGAGCCCATATTTATTTTGTGGGGCATAAATGGGGTTATTATTGTCTATATAAATAATTAAAGTAACAATATGAACCTTACACAAATAAAATGAGATTTACAAGTATGTTTTGTATATTACATACAAGATAATTGGTTCACAATTAAAACTCACTGGTTCACAAATATGTTTTTACACTCACAATAAAATCTCTCCCAAACAATAATACATTTGACGATGACCCAATGTGCATTTACACATCACCTGGCACGTTTGGAATAACATTCCTCAGAGCAATTTATTTGTCTGTTAGGGAGAGATTTGTTTGTGAGTGCAAAAACATATTTGTGAACCAATGACTTATAACTGTGAACCAATTATCCTGTATGTAATATACAAAAAATATTTGTAAATCTAATTTTATTTATATAGACAATAATAACCCCATTTATGCCCCACAAAATAAATATGGGCTCACTCTGGTAAAAAGTATTTTGACAGTGGAACATTTATTTTTTGTTTTGGCCCTGTACTCCAACACATTGGATTTGAAATGGAACAGTGACTATCAGGCGTCACTACTTCAAGGCTGTGACAGCAAGCTAACTCATGGCATGATAGTGGGCATCCTGATGAGGTAACCAGCAGGGAGCACTGTCCAGGGAGTGGGGAGATGGGAAATGTAGAGGGCGATAATTGGTTGTTGTGTTTTATGGGTGTGTCCTCGCATATTGGGTTTCAGCTAACTGTTGTCCATAAAGGTGAATGTATCAGATGTATCAGGAGTTCTATTGGACTGCCCTCTGTGTGCTCTCCCTATGCGTATTGGTGAATAAATGGTCACTTATTGGACCTACTGTTGCTGTCTCATTTTTGGATTTCCTGGAGTCTGTTCCTGGGGTATTGGTCACCACATCATTAATGTTTAAATGTATTGTTGAAATGAGTTGTAAATGTATTGTTATACACTTCCTTGTAAAAGCTCATTTTGGGTGTAGAGAAATGACAATGATCCTTGATTCCCTTGCAGGAACATCTACAAGCTGTAGGGCCTGACAGATCTCGGACATCAAGTCATCGTGGAGGGAAATCTCCAAATTCTGACAGAAGATGGACCACACACTCATCTCCACCATCCTAGCTCTGCTGCTGAGCCTCTCACAGGCACATGAACTCATGGTAAGAGATGGTCCACTAAACACAGTGGCAAGTTTCACTCAACTCTTTCCTCAAATTTGTGTTCAATTTTATTAACTGAGTGTCTGCCTCCCTTTCTTCTTTAGGGCCTTGGCAGTGAAGGTGGTGAGTCTCCACTGCTTTGTAACTAACTCATGGGCAGTAAAACAATTTTGTATCTGATGCTTTTGATTCCATGTTGTATTTATTTCTGTAAAAACTCTTTCAGCGAGTATGAGGTTAGTATTACAAAGAGTGCTTTCAATTATTTTATTTTGAAGCTAACCGAACGGAAGATCCTGCTGAATTGGACATCACTACAAGAATTCTACAGGCCAACAATGGTTAGTGTTATATTTTTATTTTATTATTGTGTGGCCAAGTACAAGAATCACAACTAAAACATTTTTCCATTGTTGTACTGCTAAAATTGAAGTATGCTGCAAAAGGTTGCACAACTAAAAATGAGAATATAAGTTAGAATATGAAATATCAATTTTGTGAAATATTCTAGCATTCTCAAGCAATGTTTAGCTATTTGTCAGAATCTCATGATCTTTTGAATGTCTGTCTGCTGCATTCGAAGGGTCCAGCAGGATGCTGATTGAGGGAGACCTGATTGTATCAAACACAAAGAGCGCCATGATCTGCTCGAATAGTCTCGAATGCTTTTGGAATAAATCCTCAAATGGACATGTTGAAGTGCCTTACACGATCAGCAACAAATTCAGTAAGTGTAATATTTTTTAAATGTAGCGGTACTTATATGTATAATATGTTTATATAAAAAAAGATTATGTCACTTTGACACGTTGCAAATGTTTGTATATTACATTACATTATAGACATTTAGCAGACGCTCTTATCCAGAGCGACGTACATAGTGCATTTTCAAACTAGGAACAAGAGCGTTAAAAAACAACCCTAAAAAGGCAAATACGAATCTAAGTACTAGGCGCAGTCAGTATGATTGGGGTATTTTTTTTATTAAAATTTTTTTTTTTGGGGGGGGGGGGGTAATTACACAACATTAATAACAATAGTCACAGGGAGGTAGGGAGGGGTGGAGAGAGGTGCAGCTTGAAGAGGTGAGTCTTCAATCTGCGCTTGAAGGCGGTCAGACTTTCTGCTGTTCTGACCTCCACGGGGAGGTCATTCCACCACCGTGGGGCCAGGACAGACAGACGTCGAGACCGGGTGCTAGTATTAAGAGGGGGGGGGGGGGTACCAGTCGTCCTGAGGAGGCGAAACGCAGGGATCTGGCAGGTGTATAGGGTCTGATTAGTTTTTGGAGGTATGGAGGGGCAGATCCTCTGACTGCCTGGAAGGCGAGCACCAGTGTTTTGAATTTGATGCGAGCCATCACCGGTAGCCAGTGGAGGTCAATGAGCAGGGGGGTGACATGGGAGTGTCGGGGGAGGTTGAAGACCAGGCGCGCTGCTGCGTTCTGGATAAGCTGAAGGGGTCTAATGGCCGTTGCTGGCAGGCCAGCCAGGAGAGAGTTGCAATAGTCCAGGCGGGACAGCACCATTGCTTGGACCAGGAGCTGGGTTGAGTGGGTGGTGAGGAAGGGGCGGATTCTCCTGATGTTGTACAGGAAGAACCTGCATGCCCAGGTTACTGCTGCGATGTTCTCGGAGAGGGACAGCCTGTTGTCCATCACGACTCCGAGGTTCCTGGCACAGGGCGTTGGGGTCAGTGGAGTGTCTCCTAGGGAAATAAAGAGATTGAGAGGAGGAGAGGTTAGAGCAGGAATGTAGATGAGCTCAGTCTTGCAAGGATTGAGCTTGAGATGGCGGTTGTCCATCCAGCTCTGGATGTCTCTCAGGCAAGCGGAGATGCGGGCTGATACCTGAGTGTCAGAGGGTGAGAAGGAGAGAAAGAGTTGAGTATCGTCAGCATAGCAGTGGTAAGAAAGACCATGAGCAGTGATAATTTATAATATATGATAATTTATCTAAGAGCTTAATTTAAATCAAACAGTTTCCATTAAGAAAAATCAGAGCTGAGATCCAATCATCAATATTTATATTAATTGGTGCCATGAATATGTAACTTGTGCTTGTTTTTTAATGATTCTGCATTAAAGAAGATGGGGATAAAGAAATTATTCTAAAGGCCATGAAGACCTTCACAAACGAAACCTGCATTCGCTTCGTCCCCCGCTCAAATCAGAGAGACTTCATCAGTATTGAAAACAAAGATGGGTGAGCTCATTTACACCAAAGATTGTATAGTATAGAGATATGCCAACTGCATGAATATCATGTTTCACCTCTAGGGGCGATTATGAGCACTATAACTGGGCTAAACAGAGGAGAATGAATGGGGGTCAATGGAAGTTTTTTCCAGAAATCCAAATCTATGAGATAATTTTTTATTGTAAGGTGGAGAAAGTTCGCAGACAGCAGATAAGAAAATATGCTTTTCTACGCACTGAGATTAATAAATTCTTGAACCGTTAAAGAGAAAAAAACGATTTTTCTCTGGTTATGCAAATTTCGTCATGAATATTCATGAACGCTTTGGACGTGAGACTCAAAAACAAGATGGACGGCCCACAGCCAGCCGAAATCATTCGTAATAACAGCACAAGAATGACAACTATGTGGACAAACAAAGTACTAGCGGTACATCACCTTATATCTTAGAGACAATCTGGTTTTAACAAGAATCTTCTAGAGAATATATGGTTTTACTGAGCAAGCGAGAGCTACTGGCTAGTTCACTACCGTTGACGGAGGAGCCGCCGGTAAATATCCATGAACCGGCGAACTCATCAACATTGCGTAGCATCAATGCAAGTGGGAATGTTTTGAAAGTGAGATCATAACACAATCATCAATTCCATGTCGACTTACAATGATGTATTAATTATAAGCATAAGGTCATCTAACATTGCCAGTCATAATCCAGTTGTGCAAAAAAAAATTAAATCGACTGTGATCATAATTTTATAGCATTTAGCTCCATTCACCTCCCATGTATTTTTCCAGATTCTACTCTTGTTTAGTAGTGCCTCAGCACTGCCCCCCGATGCTCAAAGAATGCCATTGCACCTTTTTTCTGTTACATTGCAGTCATTGGAGTTGGCAAGGCTTTCTCTCTCTATGGGCTTTGTTTACACTAATGGCAGAATAAACTGCAAGATAACACTTCTTAAATTTTACTTGGTGGACTTGGCTAACATTTAAATCGTCGTCTTCTACTTAATTTCAGCTGTTATTCCTATCTTGGGAGAACTGGTGGACAGCAGGAACTCTCTCTGGGTGAAGGTTGTGTTTACCATGGTATTATTCAGCATCAGCTGAACCATGCTCTGGGTTTCCATCATGAGCACTCAAGGACCGACCGGGACACATACGTCCGGATCAACTTTGAAAATGTTTATTCAGGTAAGGAACTGTCTGTCATCTTTTGGACCTATTTTAATAGAGAAGGGCACTTTTACTCAATTAGATATAGCAAGAAATTACTTGGTCAACATGAATTTTACATTCACTTTTAAAGAGACAGGACAATATATTTTAACCCTCTCTAACGAACAGCTACCAAAGTATTGTTTTTTTTAATAGGCACAGAAGCAAACTTTAAGATGGAAAACACTAATATTCTGGATACTCCATATGACTACACTTCTATCATGCATTTTTCAAGGTAAGAAAAAGGGATATATACACATTATGACTATGGTTGTCGATTAATTTGAAATTTAAATTAACAGGGAGCCATTTCTTTTCTTCCACTTCTCTAGGAAGTCATTCTCATTCAATAGAATGGACACTATAACTCCCATACCTAACGCAAACCAGCACATTGGACTGAGCGAAGAACTGACCAAGTTGGACATTGTGAAGATCAACAAGCTGTACAGCTGTGTGAGTACAGATAATATTTCACTAAACTCCCTAAACTAAACTCACTAAACTACATTTACTGATTAATCTTTTTCTCACCCATCCTCTTTCCAGGTAGTTAAAAGCACAACTGAACTTTGCTAAAACTTGTTTGGTTGTGTAGTTACCTGGTCATGATATGAGTCCAAATAGTGGGGAAATATGTTTGTTAGTTCAGTTGCTCTGTGCTCCCCTGGGGTGATAATCCAGAATAGGATATTTGTCGCTCTCCATTCACTTCTATAAGGCAGCTAAAACTGTCTCAAAATGACACTTCTAGCATGTATACAAACATTAACAAAGCGGATTCTGCAATACAAACAATAACCAGTCCTCTTACGTATATATTTTTTAATGAAATGGCTCTTTCCTGGCTTTTTTGTATTTTATTTGGAACGTAGATCCGGTAGGTAATTCTTGCGCCAGAATCAGTGTTAATGCGCCGATTAGAAGTGAACAGAGAGTGACAAATTCCCAACACACTCGTCTCCACCATCCTAGCTCTGCTGCTGAGCCTCTCACAGGCACATGAACTCGTGGTAAGAGATGGTCCACTAAACACAGTGGAAAGTTTCACTCAACTCTTACCTCAAATTTGTGTCCAATTTTACAAACTGAGTGTCTGCCTCCCTTTCTTCTTTAGGGCCTTGGCAGTGAAGGTGGTGAGTCTCCACTGCTTTGTAACTAACTCATGGGCAGTAAAACAATTCTGTATCTGATGCTTTTGATTCCATGTTGTATTTATTTCTGTAACAACTATTTCAGCAAGTAATGAGATTAGTAATGAAACGGAAGATCCTGCTGAATTGGACATCACTACAAGAATTCTACAGGCCAACAATGGTTAGTGTTATATTTTTATTATATTATTGTGTGGCAAGTACAAGAATCACAACTAAAACATTTTTCCATTATTGTACTGCTAATATTAAAGTATGCTGCAAAAGGTTGCACAACAAAGAATGAAAATATAAGTCAGAATATGAAATATCCATTTTGTAAAATATTCTAGCATTCTCAAGCAATGTTTAGCTATTTGTAAGAATCTCATGATCTTTTGAATGTCTGTCTGCTGCATTCGAAGGGTCCAGCAGGATGCTGATTGAGGGAGACCTGATTGTATTAAAGACAAGTAACGCCAAGAACTGCTTGAAAAGTACATGTTTTTGGAAGAAATCCACAAAAAAAAAACTTATTAAAGTGCCTTACACGATCAGCAAAACATTCAGTAAGTGAAGGATAATTTGGATTTAAACATACAGTTAACCCTGGTGCAAATAGAGAAAGGTCTATGATATTTTGCAGGACTGAATTATTTGGGGAAAATGGAGATCAGACATAGTCAGGGAGCCGCTAATAATATGTTTATATAAAAAAAGATTATGTTACTAAGATTTTTTAAATGTAGGTACTTTGACAAATTGCAAATATTTTTTTATATGATAATTTATTTAAGAGCTTAATGTAAATGGAACAGTTTTCATTAAGGAAAATCAGAGCTGAGATCCAATCATCACTGTTTATATTAATGGGTTCCATGAATATGTAACTTGTGCTTGTTTTTGAATGATTCTGCATTAAAGCAAAAAGGAGCAAGAAAATTATTCTAAAGGCCATGAAGACCTACAAAAAAACCTGCATTCGCTTCGTCAACCGCTCACGTCAGAGAGACTTCATCAGTATTGAGAACAGAGATGGGTGAGCTCAGTTACACTAATGGCAGAATAAAGATAACACTTCTTAAATTTTACTTGGTGAACTTGGCTAACATTGAAATCGTCGTCTTATTTCATTTGAGCTGTTATTCCTATCTTGGGAGAACTGGTGGAAAGCAGCTACTGTCTCTCAGCCAAGGTTGTATTCACCGTGGTGCTATTCAGCATGAGCTGAACCATGCTCTGGGCATCTATCATGAGCACTCAAGGAGCGACCGGGACAAATACGTTCGGATCAACTTCAACAATGTTCAATCAGGTAAGGAACTGTCTGTCATCTTTTGGACCAATTTTAATAGAAAAGGGCACTTTTATTCAATTAGATATAGCAGGAAATGACTTGATCAACATGATTTTTACATTCACTTTTAAAGAGACAGGACAATATATTTTAACCCTCTCTAACGAACAGCTACCAAAGTATTATTTTCTTTAATAGGCAAACGACACTACTTTCAGAAACGATACACTAATAAGCTGGTTACTCCATATGACTACACTTCTATCATGCATTATTCAAGGTAAGAAAAAGGGATATATACACATTATGGTTGTCGATGAATTTGAAATTTCAATTAACGGGGAGCCATTTATTTTCTTCCACTTCTCTAGGAAGGCATTCTCAATCAATGGACACGACACTATAACTCCCAGGCCTAATAAAAACCGGCCCATTGGACTGAGCAATAAACTGACCAAGTTGGACATTGTGAAGATCAACAAGCTGTACCGCTGTGTGAGTACAGATAGTGTTTCACTAAGCTCTGAAGAACTACATTTACTGATGAATCTTTTTCTCACCCATCCTCTTTCCATGTAGTTAAAAGCATAACTTAACTTTGCTAGAACTTGTTTGGTTGTGTAGTTACCTGGTCATGATATGAGTCCAAATGGTGGGGAAATATGTTTGTTAGTTCAGTTGCTCTGTGCTCCCCTGGGGTGATAATCCAGAATAGGATATTTGTCGCTCTTCATTCACTTCTATAAGGCAGCTAAAACTGTCTCAAAATGACACTTCTAGCATGTATACAAACATTAACAAAGCGGATTCTGCAATACAAACAATAACCAGTCCTCTTACGTATATATTTTTTAATGAAATGGCTCTTTCCTGGCTTTTTTGTATTTTATTTGGAGCGTAGATCCGGTAGATAATTCTTGCGCCAGAAACAGTGTTAATGCGCCGATTAGAAGTGAACAGAGAGTGACAAATTCCCAACACACTCGTCTCCACCATCCTAGCTCTGCTGCTGAGCCTCTCACAGGCACATGAACTCGTGGTAAGAGATGGTCCACTAAACACAGTGGAAAGTTTCACTCAACTCTTACCTCAAATTTGTGTCCAATTTTACAAACTGAGTGTCTGCCTCCCTTTCTTCTTTAGGACCTTGGCAGTGAAGGTGGTGAGTCTCCACTGCTTTGTAACTAACTCATGGGCAGTAAAACAATTCTGTATCTGATGCTTTTGATTCCATGTTGTATTTATTTCTGTAACAACTATTTCAGCAAGTAATGAGGTTAGTAATGAAACGGAAGATCCTGCTGAATTGGACATCACTACAAGAATTCTACGGGCCAACAATGGTTAGTGTTATATTTTTATTATATTATTGTGTGGCAAGTACAAGAATCACAACTAAAACATTTTTCCATTATTGTACTGCTAATATTAGAGTATGCTGCAAAAGGTTGCACAACAAAGAATGAAAATATAAGTCAGAATATGAAATATCCATTTTGTAAAATATTCTAGCATTCTCAAGCAATGTTTAGCTATTTGTAAGAATCTCATGATCTTTTGAATGTCTGTCTGCTGCATTCGAAGGGTCCAGCAGGATGCTGATTGAGGGAGACCTGATTGTATTAAAGACAAGTAACGCCAAGAACTGCTTGAAAAGTACATGTTTTTGGAAGAAATCCCCCCAAAAAAAACTTATTAAAGTGCCTTACACGATCAGCAAAACATTCAGTAAGTGAAGGATAATTTGGATTTAAACATACAGTTAACCCTGGTGCAAATAGAGAAAGGTCTATGATATTTTGCAGGACTGAATTATTTGGGGGAAATGGAGATCAGACATAGTCAGGGAGCTGCTAATAATATGTTTATATAAAAAAAGATTATGTCACTTTTACACGTTGCAAATATTTGTTTATATGATCATTTATTTAAGAGCTTAATTTAAATGGAACAGTTTTCATTAAGGAAAATCAGAGCTGAGATCCAATCATCACTGTTGATATTAATGGGTTCCATGAATATGTAACTTGTGCTTGTTTTTGAATGATTCTGCATTAAAGCAAAAAGGAGCAAGAAAATTATTCTAAAGGCCATGAAGACCTACAAAAAAACCTGCATTCGCTTCGTCAACCGCTCACGTCAGAGAGACTTCATCAGTATTGAGAACAGAGATGGGTGAGCTCAGTTACACTAATGGCAGAATAAAGATAACACTTCTTAAATTTTACTTGGTGGACTTGGCTAACATTGAAATCGTCGTTTTATTTCATTTCAGCTGTTATTCCTATCTTGGGAGAACGGGTGGACAGCAGCTACTGTCTCTCAGCCAAGGTTGTATTCACCGTGGTACTATTCAGCATGAGCTGAACCATGCTCTGGGCATCTATCATGAGCACTCAAGGAGCGACCGGGACAAATACGTCCGGATCAACTTGAACAATGTTCAATCAGGTAAGGAACTGTCTGTCATCTTTTGGACCAATTTTAATAGAAAAGGGCACTTTTATTCAATTAGATATAGCAGGAAATGACTTGGTCAACATGATTTTTACATTCACTTTTAAAGAGACAGGACAATATATTTTAACCCTCTCTAACGAACAGCTACCAAAGTATTATTTTCTTTAATAGGCAAACGACACTACTTTCAGAAACGATACACTAATAAGCTGCTTTCTCCATATGACTACACTTCTATCATGCATTATTCAAGGTAAGAAAAAGGGATATATACACATTATGACTATGGTTGTCGATGAATTAGAAATTTCAATTAACGGGGAGCCATTTATTTTCTTCCACTTCTCTAGGAAGGCATTCTCAATCAATGGACACGACACTATAACTCCCAGGCCTAATAAAAACCGGCCCATTGGACTGAGCAATAAACTGACCAAGTTGGACATTGTGAAGATCAACAAGCTGTACCGCTGTGTGAGTACAGATAGTGTTTCACTAAGCTCTGAAGAACTACATTTACTGATGAATCTTTTTCTCACCCATCCTCTTTCCATGTAGTTAAAAGCACAACTGAACTTTGCTAGAACTTGTTGAGTTGTGTAGTTACCTGGTCATGATATGAGTCCAAATGGTGGCGAAATATGTTTGAATTATATAACACTATATTTAATTCTTAGCTGTTTTAGAAATGCTATAATAATTATGCCTTAACATAGGAAAATGTCTCTTTTTTTGTTGCAGAAGGGACGTTAGAAGACTTGAAGACTACCTTTGCTGAATTACTGGAGCAGAATATGAAATAATCAAGCTATTCTAGCCAGAATAAATTACGAATATTCTACCCTACAAATTATTTTTATTCTGGTCATCAAATGTATTGTAACTATGTGAATTTGCATGTAAATGTTTGAATGGACTGACTGAATGTTACTAAATGATTAAACCTGATGCATTTTAACTTAAATTAGTCATTCATTTTTTTAATCAGAGATTATTTATCATTTTATAAACTAGCAGCAATCCTCATGCCTAATTCTAACCACATTTATAACTCTTGCACAAATGGTATTTTGGCCTAAACAAGAAACCCTGCTCCAGAAATGATAAGCTGTTGGTTAGTGTTGCTTAGATACAATACCTCCTGCTGTGGCATGCTGTGTCCTGGGTGTCCTAGATCAGGGGTTCCCAAACTTTTCCATGCCAAGGACCCCCAAATAGTCGTAGCCTCTGGCTGGGGCCCCCCGATTGCGAAATGGCTTTTTAAAAAAAACTTTTAAATTACACTGGCAAATATTTAAAAATCTAACATACAGCTTCTTAATACACAACACAATACTTTTGACCCTATTTTGATTCCATAATCGGGCCATTAGCACCTCAACGTAACGCTTTGACTGACAGGCAGACGGTTAAGGGCATGGCAAAGACCTAATTTCGATATGAAAGGATTTATAACAATTTATATCTTATTTTAAACCGGCACAGTAATCTTATGAATTTAATTGAAATACATTTTTGAAATAAATTTTAATATATTTTTTTTTTTTTTTTGCATTTTCCATTTTCCATTTTCCTCTCCCTTCCAATTGGCCCCCCTGGCGTCCCCTGGCGGCCCCCCGTTGGGCCGCGGCCCCCACTTTGAAAACCCCTGTCCTAGATACACCCAGTTTTTGATTGGTACACCCAGAATTCAAATGTTCCGCCCCCCCCACCCCCGATCCGAGATCGCAACCATGTGTGTAATTTGGATATGGCAAGCAAGCCGTGGCAGCTGCTATACCTTGGCTTCCTTGGCATTGTGAAAGAACGGATTTTAATTTAAGATTTAAAATTATCGTATTGTTTAGCACAAGCATTCAGCAAAACCAAGAAGTGGGCATGTGCAGTGTGCAGTACTGTAGCTTGCAGTTGGTTTGTGGAGGAAAAATTTAATTAAACAATCATCTTTAGATGCTTTCTTTATAGGAAAAAAAAGGGTTGCAAGTGATTCAATTGTGTTCCTCAATCAGATCGCATCAATGCTGGTTCTGGTTCTGAAATTAATGAAGTTCCAGTGGCTAACATCCATGTAGAGGACTACAGTGACAATGCTAAAGCCGGTATTGCTACTACTGTTAGCGGGGAGGCCAGTCGGATGCAGGCGGAGTATTTGAGTCCCAGTCCCACTGCTATAACCAGTAGCGGAACTGCATGAAACGGAGCTACTAGTTTAATTACATTTCTCTGTAGAGTGTGGTAGCTTAACTAAAAGTAATTTTTTAACCAAGTAGCAAGGTAGCATGGACAAATCGCATTTGGGTCTCCGAAACCACCCCGTTATAAGTGTCTAATAACGTTATAACCACCCCCGTTATTATTCATGAAATAAGTGTCAGAAATGTCTTTGTTTAGCTAAGGTTAGGTCGTTTTTATTGAAGTTATTATCACCCCTGAAATCACCTTGAAAAACTTTTGAATTCGTTTTTATGTTTTCCAAAGAGGTTCTGAGCATCAAAACAGGAGTGTTAGCGAACGTCTGCCATGGCCAATAGGTTACCTAATTTATGATTTATTTTTTATTTTTATGAAGTAGCTTCAGTCAGTTACATTCAATTACAGTCAATTATGAATTAGCTTTAGTTACTACTTTTCTCTTTGTGGTAGCTGTGCTGTAGCGTACCTACTTCCGTCCAAGTTCAAACACCAGGGTGCTTATGTATAAAATACAAATTCTCCTTCCCTTGCACAATTAATTTTTCAGAATGCAAGCCACAAGTCCTTCTGAGGATTTCATCACGGAAACTATTACTAATTACTTTCCTTCACTTACAGAATTTGTTGCTCACAGTGTAAGGCAGTTCAATGAGTCCATTTGAGGATTTCTTCCACAAGCACTTTTGTTTGATACAACCAGGTCTCCCTCCATCAGCATCTCATTGGACCATTTGAACACAGAACACAGTCATTTAGAGGATATATACAAAGTACTTTCTTACAATGTCATGGCATGCAAAGGATATGTGACCAAATCATAAAAAATTATTACTTTATTCTACATTATGTTAAACTGTCCCAATATTTTTGATGCCTGAAAATGGGGGGGACGGGACGAACGATGTACTAAAGGTTCTATAATCGCTTGTATGAGTACCTGAAAATAAGATATCAATGATATCCTTTTATATCCAGTCGTGATAGCATCAGATGTTTACCTGTGGAATGTTCCAAACAGGTGTTTTTTGTCTTTTTTTTTTTTTTTTTTTTTGCCCCAACTTTTTTGGAACGTGTTGCAGGCATCAAATTCCGAATTAGCATATATTTTACAAAATCAATAAAATTGATAAAGTAAAACATTAAATATCTTTTCTTTGTACTTTTTTCAATTAAATATATGTAAAAGCAAATGAACAAATCACTGCTTTCTGCTTTTATGTGCATTTTACATACTGTCCCAACATTTTTGGAATTGGGGTTTGTACATCAACAATCCTATATTTAAAAAATATGATTCAAATATACCATATTTACTCACACCTAGGGCTCTATTTTCCGCCAAGCGCATGGTGGGTGGCAAGCCAGCGCATTGGTGAAGTGACTTATCGTGACTTACTGGTAAAGTTGATTTATCGTGTAATGTTTTCAGGTATAATATTATAAATCTAAAACCATGCTTTTTTTCAGTTGAATACATCAGACCTTCACTAGCAAACTATATTTCCTGTATAATTGTATTGGTTCCTTGCCAGAAGCATTGTGATCATGTCAGTGCACTGCACAGGGATAGTTGCCTTTCACTGCGTTTTCTCACTGTCCATGCACCCCAGGGCAAATGTACAGTATATGGCTGAAAAGCCTTGAATCTTAAAAACATCCCTTGAAACATGCCTTTGTTTGTTTAACTTCAACAACCAGAAGTCAATACCTGAAAGAACATACCTCAAAATGGGAATTGAACACGTCTCCTTTGTATAGAGGTTGAATACACTTAAAAATATATATATATATATCCCTACGCATAGTCAAAATTCATTTTAAATCTCAGAAATGCTCAGAAAATTTATCCATAATACATGTCAATAATGATCCACAGGACTGCAGCAGACAGCAGGTAACCAATCAAGTGCATCACTGGTATACAATGTGGCCAGACCCTGCTGGCGGTGAAGTTCAATCTATTGCATGTATTGATTTTAAATAAACTTGATAAAATTGAGTACAGCTTAATTAACTGGCATGAACTGCTAAGTCAAAACTATACTTTGAGCACACAGCAAGATGGAGGAGCACAAACTACATATTGTTGCGATGGACTTGAGGCAGAGACCAGGCAGATCTCTGTTAACACTCAAGCTTGTATTGTATAAGTTAATATTTATTGTATAATAATACAAATTTAATTGTGTAATTGTATACATATTATGTATTTAAACTCCTTCTACATATTTATGTATGTGACAGAGGAATGACTGAGTGTAGGTTATATGTATTCATACTATAGTCTAGCTAACATTGATATTGTTACAGGAAGATACTTTAACTTTGTCATTTTTGTCAAAGACAAACAGCAAACTACAATTTGTGGTCTAAAATTGATATTGTTTAAGAGAGATTTGGCCAGGAACTGTCAAATCAACACTGTATTCACTGCAAATGAACATTATCCAATGAGATCGCTTTGCAGGTTATTGGAACCCTCGTACATAGCCCAGAAATGCGACCCAGAAGGGGATGGGGGATAGACTTTTGGGGGGGATTGTTGTGACAGTACCACACTAATGTCTAAAAGATTTGCCATACACTATTACACACTCATCTCAGACAGTGAATGTTGGTCACGCCTCATTAATACAGACGAGTTCAATTTTATTCACTGGCATGCACCAGAGTGATTGTGAGTGTAAAAACATATTTGTGAACCAGTGAGTTTTAATTATGAACCAATTATAATATGTAATATACAAAACATACTTGTACATCACATTTTATTTGTGTATGGTTCATATATAATAACCCCATTTATGCACCACAAAATAAATATGGGCTCACTCTGGTAAAAAGTATTTGGACAGTGGCACATTTATTTTTTGTTTTGGCCCTGTACTCCAACACATTGGATTTGAAATGGAACAGTGACTATCAGGTTAAAGTGCAGACTTTCAGCTTTAATTTGAGGGTGTTTACATCCAAATCGGGTGAACCGTGTAGCAATTGTAGCCCTTTTCATACATAGTGTTAGGACCCAGCTTCTTTCCTTGGAATTCCAAGTCAGGTCAATGCAGGAACTCACCACCACAACAAACACTTTACGAGAAAAAGTTAAAGTTTATTGTACGTCACGCCAGCCACACTAGTCGTCTAATCAGGCTTAAATGTCCTCGAGGCCTTGACTTGACGCACATGTTCCTATTATCTGTGAGGGCATATCTCTTTATTCCATAATGACATATGCTTTTGTTCATCAACAGCACACACTATTAGTCATGGCCGATAAATGGCACCTAGATGTCAGGTCATGGAGGGCAGAGGCCTGTCCAATCTTGACCTTTGCCCTCTGGCCATACAATTTACAATGATCAGCTCTCACCTGCTACACCAAATCATTGATCAATACAAACATGCTTAATTACTTTTATTACAAAACTCAGAACCCATCAACAGTCCCACCATTTTATGGGACAAAAAGGAATTGGACAAGTTAAGATAAACTTAAATAAAGTCATATTTAATATTTGGTTGCATATGTATCTTTTGCATGCCATGACCTCCTGATGTCTGTGACCCAGCAACAAAAAACTCTTGATATATTATTTTCAGGTACTCTTACAAGCGATACTCTGAATCTCATTTTATTTCTGTAAGGTTCATATTATTTATTTAATGATTTATGCTACAATAATACCCTCATATATACAGTGCCATAGACAAGACTGTAAAGATTCCACGCAAGTTAATGAATTCAACATCCAAAAAGTTAAGTGCAGCACAAGCCAGGTGCATGATGGGAACTCTGATACAAGCATTTTCATTCAGTTTTTGAAACTCAGTTTATCACCCTGTTTTCACTAGATAAATAAAATGCTTGGCCTAAAAAGAAAATAATTAATTTCTTCAACTTTGAATTTTTTTTAGTAGATGGCATGTAGCATAAAGTTGGAGGAATATGCACAGTAAACTATTTTACCTATGCAAAAGAGATTATCTTACACTCTAAAAGGTCCTTCAGTGGTGTCTTCTTATATACGTATATATATTTATATAAACATCGAACAAAAAGTTCGGAAATTTGTGTTTGGTAGATTATTTCTCTGTTGTAACAATGCTTCTTGGTAATACATTTCATACTGTTGGAAAGCCTGTTTATTTCCCTTTTAAATGGTGCCCCATTTGTAAGGAACATGCATTTGTGGGATGAGCAGCACAGCTGAGTATGTGGGTTGCGCCCATGTAGAATTTGCCAAATCTTCTCTGCCAATGCCAAACAGCTTATTCTGCTGTTGCTAGTGGCCCTGTACATTGGATTTGAAATGGAACAGTGACTATCAGGTTAAAGTGCAGACTTTCAGCTTTAATTTGAGGGTGTTTACATCCAAATCAGGTGAACCGTGTAGCAATTGTAGCCCTTTTATACATAGTGTTAGGACCGAGCTTCTTTCCTTGCAATCTAAGTTAGGACAATGCAGGAACTCACCACCACAACAAACACTTTACGAGAAAAAGTTAATAATTAATAGTTAATTAAAGTTAATAACCCCATATATGCACCACAGAATAAAAAGCTCGCTCTGGTGCATGCCAGTGAATAAAATTGAACTCATCTGTATTAATGAGGCGTGACCAAAATTCACTTTCTGAGAGGAGTGTGTATGTCAAATCTTTTAGAACTTGTGTCATCTAACATTAGTGTGGTACTGTCACAACAATCCCCCCCAAAAGTCTATCCCTCGTCCCCTTCTAGGTCACATTTCTGGGCTATGTACAAGGGTTCCAAGAATCTGCAAAGCGATCTCATTGGATAATGTTCATTTGCAGTGAAGATAGTGTTGATTTGTCAGTTCCTGGCCAAATCTTTCTTAAACAATATCAATTTTAGACCACAAATTATAGTTTCCTGTATGTCTCTGACAAAAATTACAAAGTTAAAGTATCTCAGTAACAATATCAATGTTAGCTAGACTATAGTGTGAATACATGTAACCTACACTCAGTCATTCCTCTGTCACAGAGGAGTAAATACATAATATGTATACAATTAAATTTGTATTATTATACAATAAATATTCACTTATACAATAAAAGCTTGAGTGTTAACAGAGATCTGCCTGGTCTCTGCCTCAAGTCCATCGCAACAAGATGTAGTTTGTGCTCCTCCATCTTGTTGTGTGCTCAAAGTATAGTTTTGACTTAGCAGTTCATGGCAGTTAATTATCTGGTGTCTTTCTCTTAAGCTGTACTCAATTGTATTAATTTTATTTAAAATCAATATATGCAATAGATTGAACTTCATTTTATAACAATTTTAAGTAAGCTGTACTCAGTTTTAAATAATTATATCAAACTTATATTTGAGTTTGTTCTAATCGAAAATAGCCAGAAGTTTACCAAACTCCTTCTAAGCTATGTGCCCACTAAGTGTGTTAACTCGACATCAAGAGCAGTACGTTTTTTGTCCCTACAGCAATAAGATTATTAAATTAATTGCGTGAACAATAGTAAATAAAATGGTTGCTTTCAATGTTTATGTGCAATAGATTTTCATCTGGTGCAATATACAGTATATTATCCTTTTAATAGAAGTGTGTGTGGCTGGTAGCGGAATGTTGAATTTTGACTGTACCTTTATTCTTTTTATTGTATTTTTATTTTTCTTATGTTTTTTTACATTTTCTGTTTTAAAAATTTACATTGACTTGCGATAAATGGTGGAAAAGCAAGAACATCACTCTAAACAAGACTGTGTTCCATATAATTATTTACAGTGTCACTCAGAGGGGGGGTCCAGCCAGCAGCGTCTGGCCACATTGTATACCAGTGATGCACTTGATTGGTTACCTGCTGTCTGCTGCAGTCCTGTGGATCATTACTAAACTGACACGTATTATGGATATATTTCCTTAGCATTTCTGAGATTAAAAATGCATTTTGACTATGTGTAGGGACATTTGTTGTTCTTTTTAAGTGTATTCAACCTCTATACAAAGGAGACGTGTTCAATTGCCATTTTGAGGTATGTTCTTCCAGGTATTGACTTCTTATTGTTGAAGTTAAACAAACAAAGGCATGTTTCAAGGGATGTTTTTAAGATTCAAGGCCCTTCAGTCATATACTGTACATTTGCACTCTTGCTTTTTGGGTGCATGGACAGCAAGAAAATGCAGTGAAAGGCAACTATCCTTGTGCAGTGCACTGACATGATCACAATTAGGGGCGTAAAGTTTGACAGTGCAGTCAGTGCGGTTGCACTGGGGCCCGTGGAGCGGGGGGCCGTAGAGAGACCGGGTCCTCCAAAAACGTGTTGGGGGACAACGGACTCTTGCGAATGATTCCGATTGCCACCAGCAAAATAGCAATTTATAACAAAATGATATGCTTATTCTACATAAACTATAAAAACTATAAATAAACTATAAAAAACTATTCAATTAAATTAATCATTTCTTATTTTCTTTGGTATTTCTGTCATATACAGATATGCAATGATGATTGCTGGGTAATATGTATGTTGTTGTCCAATGTCAAGTCTCTATTTGATATACGATATATATCAAATCGTATCAGCTACGATATAGCTAGTTTAGGCGCAAAATCTGAACGTCACGACTGACAAGCTGAGCACATCTGCAATTCGAGCGAGCAGTCATCATGCCTTTCAAACATAAAAGCGGCAGTAAGAAAAGACAAGAGAGAGAAAAAACAGGAGGAGAAGGTAGCAAAGCTCCCTAAATTAGATTCATGATTTATAAACAGTCGTGACTCGCCAGCCCACGGCACGGACGACCCCCCTCCAAGCAGCAATGCAACAGTTCGGCTGGCATCAGCGTCGCTGCCCTCAGTGGTGTGGCAACGATAGCAAGCTAGATATAACGTTAGGCTATCGTTAGGTATAAATTTCACGTACAAGTTATACGTACATTATGATAGGCTTACTAGGCTAGAAATTGGGTAAATTATGGTCGCTACCAGGTGGATAGGCAGCCTATAAATTATGGAAAGCTAGCTAATAGCCTAGTAGATGCTAGGTATGCTATTCCTAGCATTAGATAACCCTTTTGTGCGTAGGGTCAAACGAGTGTCAAGCACGATTTACGTTAGATAGATAGCTAGCTAGCTGTTCATAATGATCAGTGCTGTAATAATATCTTACACTATATAAAAAATACATAGCTAACAAGCTAGCAACTTTACAAGGTGTATCGATACGAGGCTGAATGGGCTGGCTATCCTGTCCATTGAAAGCATCAGAGCCCGGGTTAAACAATGAACATTAAGGACATTGTCAAGAATTTTGCTCAGCATGGCTCGTCGAATGCCATTCAAATAGGTGAGTACAAGTGATTTTTGAAGGGGATTTGGGGTGTCTGATGGGCTGCCGTTGCCCTATTTAACAGGTTGTTATCATTTTGGAGTCAGTTCGCCGCCGAGCGCCTGTTTCATAGTGTTGTATGTGTTTTTCAGATGTGGGTAAAGCCGCTGTGTGTCCCGCCGTACCAAACCATGCCTTTCATCAGTGTTTTTAAGAATATTAGCTACACCTTTTTATTTATAATAATAATAATAATAATTTTTACATAAGATAATGAATTATTTTGCTTGGTGCTTGTAAATTGTATATGTAGACTATGGGGAGTATAATGTCACGCAGCATGTCCGATAACTAAACTTTATAAGCGACTAAATATTTAAATCACGGAGATCAGCCGATGAACCCATCTCCGTTCTGTGAAGCCGACAGCCACAACCAACTGGTTAAACTTGCTGCAGAAACAGTTTATCGATGTCAAAAATTAACTTAAAGTTAGCTCTAGTCAGCTATGCATATTTACAGTAGTTTATAGGCTAGTTGTCTAGAAACTCGCCTGCTGATGTGTGTTTTTAATTTTTAAAATTGTATCTACATACCTTCCCAATAACAGCTATAGTTACAGTATGTAAATAGTTTAGCTATAGTTGGTTGATTAGTTGACTTGTTGATTTGATTGACCATCTGTTTACGTTTCCGCGTGTCAGAGCGCTAGATGGTTCTGATAGCGTTTTCTTGGCCCTCTCTGCTTTCCCAATACAATAGCCTAAGTAACTCATTCGACTGTAAAATCCAACACATTGTTTGAATATATATATATACGCCTAATGGTGTGTGTGTGTGTGTGTGCTTCATAACTAGTAACTAGCATGCACTAGGGCCCGTCATAATAGCTTGCACTGGGGCCAGTCGTAACTACTTTACGCCACTGGTTCAATCCATTGCTTATTTGGTCACAGTGATAATGTGAATATGAACATTTTACTTACCTTTCATAATGCATGATAGAAGTGTACTCATATGGAGTATTCAAATTATTAGTGTCTTGTGTCTAAAAGTTGTAGATGGTGTCTGTTAAGAAAACAAATAGTTTGTTAGTTTCTATTTAAAAGTGAGTGTAAAACTAATGTTTCCTGCAATGCAATTACCCACTATATCAGTCGAAAGGTCAAAGCCAGGTAGGCAGAGTAGAATACAAAAATCAAAAACCAATAAACAAGCAAAAGTCAAAACCAAGAAATCAGAAATGCAAAGGTACAAAATCGCTAGGCTAAATCAACGTCGGTAAATACACAAAGAAAAGTCGAAACCGAACAGAAATCAAAAGGCTAAGGTACAAAAGGGGCTAGGCTAAATCGAAGTCAAACAAAGGGTGTCTCAGGAATCTCAGGATATACTCAGGCTTAGTAAGGCGTAGGCACTGGCAAACTGATCAACGTTATGACAACTAGGCAGAGGAAAGGGGAGGGGTAACGAACAACGTGAAGTTAAAACATTAGGGACGCAATTCAATAACGAGGAAAGAACGAATACATGGAAGGGACCTATACCTGTGTAGTTAAATTATAACTAGTGTGGTAACAAGAGGTTATTAGTGTGTAACACCAATGTAGTTAACATGGAACAGCAGTTACTGGTATTCTTAATTTCAAATGTGAAACAAGGCCAGCCCTGTTACATCTCTCCTGCTGAAATTAAATCATTCCATATAGTAAAGACACGATGCAAAATGAACAGGCAAGTTTTATTTGTTGGGTATCATAAATAGGAGGCATATGAGTGTAAATAAAACATTTAAAAATAATTACATGTGTAATTAAGAATACCACTGACTGTTGTTCCATGTTAGATATTGCAGTTACTCAGTAATAACCGTGTTAGAAATTAGTTACAATTTAACTACACAGGTATAGGTGCAACTTAATGTAAACTGTTACCATAATTTCTGTATTATTCCTTCTCTCAGTCCATTCTTCACAGTTAGTGTACTTCATCTTGTGTGGCCCACAGATATGAATGTAACAGTCTTGACAGAAGAGAGATACTTTTTTGTAGATCATCATGTAGATTCATTTCATGTCCTTTATTCAATTCTTTTTGTTAGTAAAAATGAAAATACTGGACAGTGAATAGTCTTAAGAGATCTAAAGATAACAGATATACAATATATACAGTAAGACGCATATGACAAACCATCCATAAACAAAGCCTGTGTTTTAGGAGAGGGTTTGTTTACCTTGATCCACACAGATTAACAATGTAAAGTAACCAAACAGTTTAATGGAATAGTATGGGAGATAATTTGAATGTCTTGACTGCGTGTTTTGTTCAGTTGTATCGTCTAAATTATCTCTCCTGTGCGTTTATAAACTCACTTCTTTTCCACTGTCTTACAGTTGTTTGGGAACCAATATGTGTCAGGCGTCACTACTTCAAGGCTGTGACAGCAAGCTAACTCATGGCATGATAGTGGGCATCCTGATGAGGTAACCAGCAGGGAGCACTGTTCAGGGAGCGGGGAGATGGGAAATGTAGAGGGCGATAATTGGTTGTTGTGTTTTATGGGTGTGGCCTCGCATATTGGGTTTCAGCTAACTGTTGTCCATAAAGGTGAATGTATCAGATGTATCAGGAGTTCTATTGGACTGCCCTCTGGGTGCTCTCCCTATGCGTATTGGTGAATAGATGGTCACTTATTGGACCTACTGTTGCTGTCTCATTTTTGGGGTATTGGTCACCACATCATTAATGTTTAAATGTATTGTTGAAATGAGTTGTAAATGTATTGTTATACACTTCCTTGTAAAAGCTCATTTTGGGTGTAGAGAAATGACAATGATCCTTGATTCCCTTGCAGGAACATCTACAAGCTGTAGGGCCTGACAGATCTCGGACATCAAGTCATCGTGGAGGGAAATCTCCAAATTCTGACAGAAGATGGACCACACACTCATCTCCACCATCATATCTCTGCTGCTGAGCCTCTCACAGGCACATGAACTCATGGTAAGAGATGGTCCACTAAACACAGTGGCAAGTTTCACTCAACTCTTTCCTCAAATTTGTGTTCAATTTTACAAACTGAGTGTCTGCCTCCCTTTCTTCTTTAGGGCCTTGGCAGTGAAGGTGGTGAGTCTCCACTGCTTTGTAACTAACTCATGGGCAGTAATATTATTTTGTATCTGATGCTTTTGATTCCATGTTGTCTTTATTTCTGTAACAACTCTTTCAGCGAGTATGAGGTTAGTATTACAATGAGTGCTTTCAATTATTTTATTTTGAAGCTAACCGAACGGAAGATCCTGCTGAATTGGACATCACTACAAGAATTCTACAGGCCAACAATGGTTAGTGTTATATTTTTATTTTATTATTGTGTGGCCAAGTACAAGAATCACAACTAAAACATTTTTCCATTGTTGTACTGCTAAAATTGAGGTATGCTGCAAAAGGTTGCACAACTAAAAATTAGAATATAAGTTAGAATATGAAACATCAATTTTTAAAAATATTCTAGCATTCTCAAGCAATGTTTAGCTATTTGTCAGAATCTCATGATCTTTTGAATGTCTGTCTGCTGCATTCGAAGGGTCCAGCAGGATGCTGATTCAGGGAGACCTGATTGTATCAAACAAAAAGAGCGCCATGATCTGCTCGAAAGGTCTCGAATGTTTTTGGAATAAATCCTCAAATGGACATGTTGAAGTGCCTTACACGATCAGCAACACATTCAGTAAGTGTAATATTTTTTAAATGTAGCGGTACTTTGACACGTTGCAAATGTTTCTATATATGATCATTTAATTAAGAGCTTAATTTAAATCAAACAGTTTCCATTAAGAAAAATTTGGGCTGAGATCCAATCATCAATATTTATATTAATGGGTGCCATAAATATGTAACTTGTGCCTGTTTTTTAATGATTGTGCATTAAAGAAAACTTGGAAAAAGAAATTATTCTAAAGGCCATGAAGACCTTCACAAACGAAACCTGCATTCGCTTCATCCCCCGCTCAAATCAGGTCGACTTCATCAGTATTGAATGCAAAGATGGGTGAGCTCATTTACACCAGAGTATAGTATAGAGACATGCCAACTGCATGAATATCATGTTTCACCTCTAGGGGCGATTATGAGCACTACAACTGGGCTAAACAAAGGAGAATGAATGGGGGTCAATGGAAGTTTTTCCAGAAACCCAAATCTATAAGAGATAATTTTTTATTGTAAGGTGGAGAAAGTTCGCAGACAGCAGATAAGAAAATGTGCTTTTCTACGCAATATATTCATGAATATTCATGAACCGGCGAACTCATCAACATTGCGTAGCATCAATGCAAGTGGGAATGTTTTGAAAGTGAGATCATAACACAACCATCAATTCCATGTCGACTTATAATTATGTATTAATTATAAGCATAAGGTCATCTAACATTGCCAGTAATAATCCAGTTCTGCAAAAATCTTTGAAATCGACTGTGATGATAATTTTATAGCATTTAGCTCCATTCACCTCCCATGTATTTTTCGAGATTCGACTCTTGTTTAGCAGTGCCTCAGCACTACCCCCCGATGCTCAAAGAATGCCATTGCACCTTTTTTTCTGTTACATTGCAGTCATTGGAGTTGGCAAGGCTTTCTCTCTCTATTGGCTTTGTTTACACTAATGGCAGAATAAACTGCAAGATAACACTTCTTAAATTTTACTTGGTGGACTCGGCTAACATTTAAATCGTCGCCTTCTACTTAATTTCAGCTGTTATTCCTATGTTGGGAGAACTGGTGGAAAGCAGGAACTCTCTCTGGGTAGAGGTTTTGTTTACCATGGTACTATTCAGCATGAGCTGAACCATGCTCTGGGCTTCCATCATGAGCACTTAAGGAGCGACCGGGACAGATACGTCCGGATCAACTTGGAAAATATTAAATTAGGTAAGGAACTGTCTGTCATCTTTTGGACCTATTTTAATAGAGAAGGGCACTTTTACTCAATTAGATATAGCAGGAAATTACTTGGTCAACATGATTTTTACATTCACTTTTAAATAGACAGGACAATATATTTTAACCCTCTCTAACGAACAGCTACCAAAGTATAATTTTTTTAAATTGGCACAGAAGCACGCTTTCACATTGAAAACACTAATAATCTGGATACTCCATATGACTACACTTCTATCATGCATTATAGAAGGTAAGAAAAAGGGATATGTTCACATTATGACTGTATCTAGTTATCGATTAATTTAAAATTTCAATTACCGGGGAGACATTTTTTTTCTTCCACTTCTCTAGGACTACATTTTCATTCAATGAAAAGGAAACTATAACTCCCATACCTAACGAAACCCAGCCCATTGGACTGAGCGAATAACTGACCAAGTTGGACATTGTGAAGATCAACAAGCTGTACGGCTGTGTGAGTACAGATAATGTTTCACTAAACTCCCAAATCTAAACTCACTAAACTACATTTACTGATAAATCTTTTTCTCACCCATCCTCTTTCCAGGTAGTTAAAAGCACAACTGAACTTTGCTAGAACTTGTTGGGTTGTGTAGTTATCTGGTCATGATATGAGTCGGGGAAATATGTTTGTTTGTTCAGTTGCTCTGTGCTCCCCTGGGGTGATAATCCAGAATAGGGTATTTGTCGCTCTCCATTCACTTCTATAAGGCAGGTAAAACTCTCTCAAAATGACACTTCTAGCATGTATACAAACATTAACAAAGCGGATTCTGCAATACAAACAATAACCAGTTCTCCTACGTATATTGTTTTTAATTAAATGGCTTTCCTGGCTTTTTTGTATTTTATTTGGAATGTAGATCTTTCTTTTTCTTGCGCCAGAAACAGTGTTAATGCACCAATTAGAAGTGAACGGAAAGTGACAAATTCCCAACACACTCGTCTCCACCCTCCTAGCTCTGCTGCTGAGCCTCTTACAGGCACATGAACTCATGGTAAGAGATGGTCCACTAAACACAGTGGCAAGTTTCACTCAACTCTTACCTCAAATTTGTGTTCAATTTTATTAACTGAGTGTCTGCCTCCCTTTCTTCTTTAGGGCCTTGGCAGTGAAGGTGGTGAGTCTCCACTTCTTTGTAACTAACTCATGGGCAGTAAAACAATTCTGTATCTGATGCTTTAGATTCCATGTTGTATTTATTTCTGTAACAACTATTTCAGCAAGTAATGAGATTAGTAATGAAACGGAAGATCCTGCTGAATTGGACATCACTACAAGAATTCTACAGTCCAACAATGGTTAGTGTTATATTTTTATTTTATTATTTTGTGACCAAGTATAAGAATCACAACTAAAATATTTTTCCATTATTGTAGTGCTAAAATTAAAGTATGCTGCAAAAGGTTGCACAACTAAAAATGAGAATATAAGTCAGAATATGAAATATCAATTTTGTGAAATATTCTAGCATTCTCAAGCAATGTTTAGCTATTTGTAAGAATCTCATGATCTTTTGAATGTCTGTCTGCTGCATTTGAAGGGTCCAGCAGGATGCTGATTGAGGGAGACCTGATTGTATCAAGCACAAGTAATGCCATGAACTGCTTGAAAAGTCCATGTTTTTGGAAGAAATCAAAAAAAAAAAAACTTGTTAAAGTGCCTTACACGATCAGCAGCACATTCAGTAAGATACTTACTTAGATACTTTATTATTAGTGCCACGCAACAGTGTTGGTGGTAATTTTTTAGTACAGCATAGTAGCTCAGTTACAGTGCAAGAAAAAAGTGAAGGATAATTTGGATTTAAACGTACAGTTAACCCTGGTGCTAATAGAGAAAGGTCTATGATATTTTGCAGGACTGAATTATTTGGGGTAAATGGAGATCAGACATAGTCAGGGAGCCGCTAATAATATGTTTATATAAAAAAAGATTATGTTACTAAGATTTTTTAAATGTAGGTACTTTGACACATTGCAAATATTTTTTTACATGATAATTTATTTAAGAGCTTAATGTAAATGGAACAGTTTTCATTAAGGAAAATCAGAGCTGAGATCCAATCATCACTGTTTATATTAATGGGTTCCATGAATATGTAACTTGTGCTTGTTTTTGAATGATTCTGCATTAAAGCAAAAAGGAGCAAGAAAATTATTCTAAAGGCCATGAAGACCTACAAAAAAACCTGCATTCGCTTCGTCAACCGCTCACGTCAGAGAGACTTCATCAGTATTGAGAACAGAGATGGGTGAGCTCAGTTACACTAATGGCAGAATAAACTGCAAGATAACACTTCTTAAATTTTATTTGGTGGACTTGGCTAACATTGAAATCGTCGTCTTATTTCATTTGAGCTGTTATTCCTATCTTGGGAGAACGGGTGGACAGCAGCTACTGTCTCTCAGCCAAGGTTGTATTCACCGTGGTGCTATTCAGCATGAGCTGAACCATGCTCTGGGCATCTATCATGAGCACTCAAGGAGCGACCGGGACAAATACGTTCGGATCAAGTTCAACAATGTTCAATCAGGTAAGGAACTGTCTGTCATCTTTTGGACCAATTTTAATAGAAAAGGGCACTTTTATTCAATTAGATATAGCAGGAAATGACTTGGTCAACATGATTTTTACATTCACTTTTAAATAGACAGGACAATATATTTTAACCCTCTCTAACGAACAGCTACCAAAGTATTATTTTCTTTAATAGGCAAACGACACTACTTTAAGATACGAAACACTAATAATCTGGATACTCCATATGACTACACTTCTGTCATGCATTATTCAAGGTAAGAAAAAGGGATATATACACATTATGACTATGGTTGTCGATGAATTTGAAATTTCAATTAACGGGGAGCCATTTATTTTCTTCCACTTCTCTAGGAAGGCATTCTCAATCAATGGACACGACACTATAACTCCCAGGCCTAATAAAAACCGGCCCATTGGACTGAGCAATAAACTGACCAAGTTGGACATTGTGAAGATCAACAAGCTGTACCGCTGTGTGAGTACAGATAGTGTTTCACTAAGCTCTGAAGAACTACATTTACTGATTAATCTTTTTCTCACCCATCCTCTTTCCATGTAGTTAAAAGCACAACTGAACTTTGCGAGAACTTGTTGAGTTTTGTAGTTACCTGGTCATGATATGAGTCCAAATGGTGGTGAAATATGTTTGAATTATATAACACTATATTTAATTCTTCACTGTTTTAGAAATGCTATAATAATTATGCCTTAACATAGGAAAATGTCTCTTTTTTTGTCCAGAAGCGACGTAAGAAGACTTGAAGACTACCTTTGCTGAATTACTGGAGGAGAATATGAAATAATCAAGCTATTCTAGCCAGAATAAATGACGAATATTCTACCCTACAAATTATTTTTATTCTGGTCATCAAATGTATTGTAACTATGAATTTGCATGTAAATGTTTGAATGGACTGACTGAATGTTACTAAATGATTAAACCTGATGCATTTTAAATTAAATTAGTCGTTCATTTTTCTAATCAGAGATTATTTATCATTTTATAAACTAGCAGCAATCCTCATGCCTAATTCTAACCCCATTTATAACTCTTGCACAAATGGTATTTTGGCCTAAACAAGAAACCCTGCTCCAGAAATGATAAGCTGTTGGTTAGTGTTGCTTAGATACAATACCTCCTGCTGTGGCATGCTGTGTCCTGGGTGTCCTAGATCAGGGGTTCCCAAACTTTTCCATGCCAAGGACCCCCAAATAGTCGTAGCCTCTGGCTGGGGCCCCCCGATTGTGAAATGGCTTTTAAAAAAAAAACTTTTAAATTACACTGGCAAATATAAAAAAATCTAACATACAGCTTCTTAATACACAACACAATACTTTTGACCCGATTTTGATTCCATAATCGGGCCGTTAACACCTCAACGTAACGCTTTGACTGACAGGCAGACGGTTAGTTATTGGCTGCGATTGAAAGAAGGGCATGGCAAAGACCTAATTTCGATATGAAAGGATTTATAACAATTTATATCTTATTTTAAACCGGCACAGTAATCTTATGAATTTAATTGAAATACATTTTTGAAATACATTTTATTCATTTTTCATTTTCCTCTCCCTTCCAATTGGCCCCCCTGGCGTCCCCTGGCGGCCCCCACTTTGAAAACCCCTGTCCTAGATACACCCAGTTTTTGATTGGTACACCCAGAATTCAAAGGTTCCGCCCCCCCCCCCACCCCCGATCCGAGATCGCAACCATGTGTGTAATTTGGATATGGCAAGCAAGCCATGGCAGCTGCTATACCTTGGCTTCCTTGGCATTGTGAAAGAACGGATTTTAATTTAAGATTTAAAATTATCGTATTGTTTAGCGCAAGCATTCAGCAATACCAGGAAGTGGGCATGTGCAGTGTGCAGTACTGTAGCTCGCAGTTGGTTTGTGGAGGAAAAATGAAATTAAACAATCATCTTTAGATGCTTTCTTTATGGAAAAAAAAGGGTTGCAAGTGATTCAATTGTGTTCCTCAATCAGATCGCATCAATGCTGGTTCTGGTTCTGAAATGAATGAAGTTCCAGTGGCTAACATCCATGTAGAGGACTACAGTGACAATGCTAAAGCCGGTATTGCTACTACTGTTAGCGGGTAGGCCAGTCGGATGCAGCCGGAGTATTTGAGTCCCAGTCCCACTGCTATAACCAGTAGCGAAACTGCATGAAACGGAGCTACTAGTTTAATTACATTTCTCTGTAGAGTGTGGTAGCTTAACTAAAAGTAATTTTTTAACCAAGTAGCAAGGTAGCATGGACAAATCACATTTGGGTTTCCGAAACCACCCCGTTATAAGTGTCTAATAACGTTGTAACCACCCCCGTTATTATTCATGAAATAAGTGTCAGAAATGTCTTTGTTTAGCTAAGGTTAGGTTGTTTTTATTGAAGTTATTATCACCCCTGAAATCACCTTGAAAAACTTTTGAATTCGTTTTTATGTTTTCCAAAGAGGTTCTGAGCATCAAAACAGGAGTGTTAGCGAACGTCTGCCATGGCCAATAGGTTACCTAATTTATGATTTTATTTTATTTTATATGAAGTAGCTTCAGTCAGTTACATTCAATTACAGTCAATTATGAATTAGCTTTAGTTACTACTTTTCTCTTTGTGGTAGCTGTGCTGTAGCTTACCTACTTCCGTCCAAGTTCAAACACCAGGGTGCTTATGTATAAAATACAAATTCTCCTTCCCTTGCACAATACATTTTTCAGAATGCAAGCCACAAGTCCTTCTGAGGATTTCATCACGGAAACTATTACTAATTACTTTCCTTCACTTACAGAATTTGTTGCTCACAGTGTAAGGCAGTCCAATGAGTCCATTTGAGGATTTCTTCCACAAGCACTTTTGTTTGATACAACCAGGTCTCCCTCCATCAGCATCTCATTGGACCATTTGAACACAGAACACAGTCATTTAGAGGATTTATACAAAGTACTTTCTTACAATGTCATGGCATGCAAAGGATATGTGACCAAATATAAAAAATGATTACTTTATTCTACATTATGTTAAACTGTCCCAATATTTTTGATGCCTGAAAATGGGGGGGGGGGACGGACGGACGAACGATGTACTAAAGGTTCTATAATCGCTTGTATGAGTACCTGAAAATAAGATATCAATGATATCCTTTTATATCCAGTCGTGATAGCATCAGATGTTTACCTGTGGAATGTTCCAAACAGGTGTTTTTTGTCTTTTTTTTTGCCCCAAATTTTTTGGAACGTGTTGCAGGCATCAAATTCGGAATTAGCATATATTTTACAAAATCAATAAAATTGATAAAGTAAAACATTAAATATCTTTTCTTTGTACTGTTTTCAATTAAATATATGTAAAAGCAAATTAACAAATCACTGCTTTCTGCTTTTTCTTGCATTTTACATACTGTCCCAACATTTTTGGAATTGGGGTTTGTACATCAACAATCCTATATTTTAAAAATATGATTCAAATATACCATATTTACTCACACCTAGGGCTCTATTTTCCGCCAAGCGCATGGCGGGTGGCAAGCCAGCGCATTGGTGAAGTGACTTATCGTGACTTATTGGTAAAGTTGATTTATCGTGTAATGTTTTCAGGTATAATATTATAAATCTAAAACCATGCTTTTTTTCAGTTGAATACATCAGACCTTCACTAGCAAACTATATTTCCTGTATAATTGTATTGGTTCCTTGCCAGAAGCATTGTGATCATGTCAGTGCACTGCACAGGGATAGTTGCCTTTCACTGCATTTTCTCACTGTCCATGCACCCGAGGGCAAATGTACAGTATATGGCTGAAAAGCCTTGAATCTTAAAAACATCCCTTGAAACATGCCTTTGTTTGTTTAACTTCAACAACCAGAAGTCAATACCTGAAAGAACATACCTCAAAATGGCAATTTGTCTCCTTTGTATAGAGGTTAAATACACTTAAACAAATATATATATATATTCCTCAAAAAAAGTTTGGAAACGTTATTTCGGTCGATTATTCCTCCCCTTTAATAATACCAATTGGTATTGTATTTTATATCGTTGGAAAGCCTGATTAGTCACCTTTACAACGAGGTACAACTTGTAAGGATCATGCATTCGTGGAATGAGCAACACAGCTAACCGTGTGGGTAGCGGCCCAAAAAAATGTGCCAAAATCCCCTGCAATATTCTTCTGTTGGTATTCACTCTCGTTTTGAGCTTCAAGTGCTGGCAGGTGTATGCCAGTCACAGGTGTGTGACTGGCACCTGATTGGCACCGAGGAATGGGATGCCATCCCACAGCAGTGTGTGACCAGGCTGGTGACCAGCATGAGGAGGAGGTGCCAAGCTGTTGTGGCTGCGTATGGATCTTCCACACGCTACTGAGGTCCCTGACAGTGTAAAATGAATAAAGTGTAAAAATGGCCAATATGTGTTGTTTTTTCCTTATTACTGTGGGAGAGTGCAATCATCCAGTCCACCAAGCAACTCAAAACGAGAGTGAATACCAACAGAAGAATATTGCAGGGGATTTTGGCACATTTTTTTGGGCCGCTACCCACACGGTTAGCTGTGTTGCTCATTCCACGAATGCACGATCCTTACAAGTTGTACCTCGTTGTAAAGGTGACTAATCAGGCTTTCCAACGATATAAAATACAATACCAATTGGTATTATTAAAGGGGAGGAATAATCGACCGAAATAACGTTTCCGAACTTTTTTTGAGGAGTGTATATCCCTACGCATAGTCAAAATGCATTTTAAATCTCAGAAATGCAAAGAAAATGTATCCATAATACATGTCAATATTATCCACAGGACTGCAGCAGAGGGCAAAGGTCAAGATTGGACAGGCCTCTGCCCTCCATGACCTGACATCTAGGTGCCATTTATCGGCCATGACTAATAGTGTGTGCTGTTGATGAACAAAAGCATATGTCATTATGGGATAAAGAGATATGCCCTCACAGATAATAGGGACATGTGCGTCAAGGACCCGGAGGCGTGCAGGCAAGCTTGTGGCCGACCCCTCTCACCCCGGTCACAGTCTGTTTGTAACACTTCCCTCTGGCAGGAGGCTGCGGTCCATCAGGACCAAAACCTCTCGCCATAAAAACAGTTTCTTTCCTTCTGCAGTTAGCCTTATCAACAAGGCCCGGGACCCCCTCCGACACAGACACAGACTCTATCCCGCCTCATAGACACTTTAAACTTACCTACTTCCCACTGTACTTTTTGTTTATTTATATTTTTTACTTATATTTTTTATTTTTATTTGTATCTTGCATATATCATATTATATTGGTTGAAACTTTGCACTACTACTTGCACTACTTGTTTTTGTGTTTTGTTTTGTTTTATGTTTTATGTTTTATGTTTTATATTATATTATTTTATTTTATGTTTTATGTTGGTTTATGTACGCACCAATAAACCACAGTAAATTCCTTGTATGTAAA